>OY365783.1:10753832-11301974 GCA_959347405.1 Napeogenes sylphis
TTACCAATAAGTCCATAAGACAAAAACTTGTGTATGGCAGACAAAGCAAGGCTTGTAACAGGGCCAGTGGTCTCTTTGCTCCTTATTACCTCTAGAAAGGGACTTAGGTATGTCAGAGGGTCTAAAAGGCGCAAATCATCCACTTCGTTCAAGATTGTTTTCAAGTCTTGAAAGGTTCGAGTAAGCACGTCATATTCCTCATTAGGGAAGGAATGTGAACCCCAGCGAGTGCTTCTTCGCATGGCTGTAACCAGCATGGACATTTCGCCCTGGACAACAAAAATTCCATTGCCCGGCAGAGACATAGTAGTAATATTTAATAAAATTTAATAATATCAACAATGTCAACAATACTGATTATAAAGTATCTCCACTCCACTACATAGTTTTAGAACCACATCAAAAAATAAATTGGATTTAGTTTAGTTTACGTTTTTAATTTAAATAATTACACTTTAAATACAAATCAATAGAATTTAACAATTTTATAAATCCTACTAAGAAACTCGATCATTCACATCATGTTGACGTTTCAGAATTTTAGTTGTGCTACTGCCCGTAAGAGGGCCAGTGCGTATTAGATACTTGGTTTTTTGCCATAAAATAACTTACATTTGCTTTGAACCAATGACAAGATGCAATTTTCGCAAATTTGACTCCACTGTCATGTATAATGGGCCTAAATTAATTTTTAACAATGGTAACGTCGTAAAGATGTCGGACGACCAAGGTTTACTTTTCTCATTCTGACAAAGTTTTAGAAATTGAGAAATAAATAAGTTTTGTGACTCTCAAAATTTCTTTTCTTATCATCATATGTAATTGTAAGTTTTTAACATTTCTATACGTTAATTTGGTTTTAAATTTAAACCATTTGAAATATAATACAGTGAATGTGCGTTGTCACGCGTGCAATGGCTATCGACATAGATTTGTCAAAACGTTCTTTTTGTGTTCTTGCAGTTATTCTTATTAGTGTATCTGATTACATTGCAGGCATTTCCTAACCTAGATAATCGCTACAATGGTTAAGAAAAAGAGACAGAGCGATCCCAGCGAAAATGGAGACGACTCGACAGAGTCTTGCGACGAAACCGTCAAATCCACATGTCCTCATGTAGCTAAAGCTGTGGACCTTACTAAGTTAAAAAAATCTCTGAAATCCGGAGGATTTGAGAAGCAATGTTTGGAGTGTACAAAAAGTCCTAAAACTGAGGTTGTTGATCCAAATTTTGAGGAAGATATCACACTCTGGATGTGCCTGCGTTGCGGAACCCAACTTTGTGGCAGAACTCGTAACAAGCATGCCCTTAATCATTTTCACACACCTCATTCTGACTGCCATGCACTGACCGCAAACACCACTACCTGGGAAATCTACTGTTATAATTGCAATAATGAAGTAACAGCTTCCAGTGCTAAAAAACTTCATGAATGTATAGAATATTTAAAGAAGCAAGCTTCAAACAATCCTAAGTTACCCCCAATAGCCCTGCCCCTTGACTCTTTAGACCCTAAATTAGAGCTCTCAATGTCAACAGAGGCTATATCAAAGAATGATAAAGGGAAAGATAAGGCTATGGCATTGTACTTGCCAAGGGTCAGAGGACTAACAAATTTAGGAAATACATGTTTTTTCAATTCTGTCATGCAATGTTTGGTTCAAACTCCTTATTTGTTAGATGTATTGCAAGAAATGGCTGCACCAGGTGAGAAGTTCACTCTTCCAGGAGGTAAATTAATGATCAAAGGGGAACAGAGTGGAGATGAGGGTGTAGAAGTGGAACTTCCTCCTATCGCAGGACAATTGGCTGAATGGGGAACATTTACGAAGACTTTAACCGAAACATTAGCTGAACTTCAAGCAGGTATTATAACTTTAAATGCATTATATTGTATTGAAGAAACAAATATTAATAATAAATGTAATATAATGAATGAAGTGTTTATGCATTTGTTAAGTTGGTGGAGACAAAAGCATATTAGTGCATTTAATTTGCATGCATTGCATGCAGTGCATTCAATATAAATTATAATTGTAGTCTGTGGCTATAAAACTGGTGATATGTTTATCTATCATAATTTGAAAAAAAATCTGTTTATTTTAAAAACAAACTGACTTGTATTTAAAGTTCTTTATAATTCAAGGTTGGTTGTAATTATAGTAAGCCGTCTGCTAAAGTCAGTGCCAACCATGATACTATTAGCTGGCCTAATAGAAGATTTATTTTTATTTATTTTGTTATAGTTTTAATAGAGAACAAAAACCACTTGTTATGTTCTAAAAATAATTGAAGTTACGATATATAAAGTCCATATTTATATCTTTATGAAATTTGTATTGGTCCTGCTTCAACAAAATATTTTTGAAAACTATTAACAAACACTTTAATTAATTATTTAAATTTATAACACTACATGTACACTACACTATGGTAGCATACATCAAAAATTTTATTTATTTATTTATTACTTAGGAACTAATCTTACCTGAAACCTATTAAGTTTTAGTAAGTCTGTACTTATATAATCCATGTACACCTACATATATCTGAATTAAATAATTATTATTTTCAGTTTAACGTCATTTTTTAAACTCACAGTACGTTTTATTTCCAGGAGAAGGAGGTGTGTACAACCCTCGGAAGCTGTTGTCTGCACTGGTCACCAAATTACCTCAATTTGGAGGTGGAGACCAACATGACTCACATGAACTGCTTAGACACCTACTAGAAGGTGTTAGGTAAGAAAAGTAAAATATTCTTATATACTTTTTTAACATTTATGACATATTTTTATTAATTCCTTGAATATCTATTAGTGTTTGAGGAAGGTTGTTGTATGCATGTAAGATGTTAAAAAGAATTAGCATAAGGCCATTTAACAATAATCACTGAATATTTTACATGTTTTTGACAGTTAATTTTATATTGCTATAACTTTTCAGATCAGAAGACCTCCGGCGTTACCAGTCTGTTATACTAAACAGCTTAGGAATGAGCTCTAAAGTAGACCCTGCCAAGGTGAATGGGGAAGTGAAGCAGAAAGTAAAATTTTATGGTCAACAGGCCTCAGACACTATGCTTAGGCCTGAACAGGTTTGTACTATTGTTTTATTGATTGCTTATTAAACTTTTTTTATTTTGATTTTTTCTGGCTGTTATGTTATTTTTTAGTAAAACTAAAAAGATAAATTTGCTGGCCTTTCTTTTTTAGTGAAGACTCTGACTGGAAAATTTAAAGTTGTAGTCTTATATTTAAAATAAATATGCAATGAAAAATAAACCAATACGGACAGGGATTTGAATTTTTGATACAGTATTTGTTTTAAAATAGATACACTCTAACATAACAGGTATTCCGTGGTTTCCTGGTCTCGACCCTGGAGTGCCAAGAGTGTTACTCGACGTCGGATCGTACGGAGTACTTCCTAGACCTGTCTCTCCCAGTCGCCGCTTGCCGACCGCAACCACCGGCAATTGTCCGAAGGAAAACCAATGGTAGTATTTGTTATAGTTTACTTTTGAATCAATTGAATTAAATGATTCTCATAATTAGCTTTTAATTTTCCTTTTGCTATTTGTTGGAAAGAAAATCATAGCTTATTAATATTTCCGCATTTTATATTTATCTATTTTGTTATCATATTAATGATAATACGTAAATTTATTCACTTAATTTAAATAGCCAACTAATGTTTCATAACAAATAAGCATCTAGGCTTTAAATAAAGAACTTATTATTGTTATATGAATTATAATCAATTAAAAATGAATTATTTACCATTTTAAACACTTCAGCATGTATGTAACTAATCTAGACAGTTTTTTTATTTACTTTACTCTATAAAATAATCTAAAAACTGCTTGCATACTAATAATCGACATTCAATTAAAACATATAGAAAAATCATTTATATGATAGGTCAGTTTTATCAGCTGTTCCTTCCCAGTTATTGTGAATGTTATTTAACAAAACTAAGCCTTTATTTGATGCTTTGTCTACCTTATTATATACATAATAAGGCTTATTAATTTCAGAGGAAAATAATGTCAATACACAAGATGATAAACCATCAAAACATCAGTTGAAGAAAGAAAGATATGCTAATAGAAGAGCCAGAAAGAACCACAAAGGTGTTACTAATTTAATAAATTGCTTATTGTAATTAATTATTATATTAACATTCCATTTTATGACATTTTTGCTGTTATTAAATAGTAAATAAAATAACTCTAAACAATATATTTTATTATTTCAGGCACTTCCAAAGAAACAAATGGCCCTAAAGAAGATAGCAAATCGTCTTCTGAACAATCAGATGCTGATGTAGAAGATAATTTAGAGGATCAACCGAGACAGACGGACACACATTCAGCCACAGTAGGCACGCAGGCTATCGCCCACACTGCTGCTAACTTTGCGGCTTACCATATGGAGTCAGGATATAATTCGGAGAAAGTCATCAGCTCAGATTCCATACGAACCAGTCCAGTTGATTTAGATAAAGAAAAAACAGATAACACGCCGGAATCGACAGACAAAGACAAGGAATTCGTAGACTCGTCGACTTCAACGAACGTTATACCTCTCGAGTATAAACCTCTGATACCACTAGAGAACTTCTCGAATCCAGATTCGGGTGTCGCCAGTCCGGAGGCGACTAAACATAATTCTACAGAAACCGTGGATAATGTCGATTCTCCTATGAACGGCAAGGAGCTAGGCAGCCACAGTTCCTTGTCCAGCGAAATTAATTTGGACCTTTCGAGTCCACAGCATAATAAACTGTCACCGGTCAAGAGTGATTTCGAAAGACCAGTATCGAGAATATCATTCGCTCCAGAATATTCGAACGAGGTCGTTACTAGGGGCATCAGCGCCCAAGGCTGTCGGGACCTCTTCGAGAACAGCTGGGAATTTAACACCGTTGAGGAATCGCTGTTTCAAGAGGAAATATCCCAAATGGACAAGCTCAAGCTGGACTCGGACGACGCTAAGCCGCCGCCGCCGCCCTCGCCGGCCGCTGTGGAGACCTCTCCAGCGCCAGCACCTCCGCCGGCACCCGCACCTCCACCCACCGCAGCGTCTGCGCCTGCCACCTCACTTAGACCGGCGCCCGCTGTCAAACTCTCCAACGTGGAGGCGGAGAAGACAGTCAACCGTGACTTCCTGTCCTTTACCCGCCAGAGCCCGCCTTCCCCGCGCTACTTGTGCGATGATGACGAGTGCAGCGTGCAGTCCTGTCTTAGTCAGTTCACAGCGCTCGAATTGCTCACCGGTAATAACAAGGTTGGTTGCGACAAATGCACCGAGCGGATCAATGGTAAGGACGGCAAGACCGTATACACAAACGCCACCAAGCGATTTCTGGTGTCTAAGCCGCCGGCAGTGCTCATCTTGCACCTTAAGCGCTTCCAGCTGGGGCCGCGTTGCATGTTTCGCAAGATGACCAAGCACGTGGATTTCCACACACTACTGGACTTGGCTCCTTTCTGCTCCGTCGACAAGGGCAAGGCGCAGTCACGACTGCTATACTCGCTGTACGGGGTTGTGGAGCACTCGGGAGGCATGCACGGCGGGCACTACGTGGCCTACGTGAAGGTTCGCGCGGCGGGCGGCACACGGCGCTTCCTCCCTGGCCGACCCGACTCGGAGTCTGAGCTATCGGGCTACGAATCGGGCGAGGCGCCGCCTCCAACACCTGCCCGCTGGTACTACGTGTCCGACAGCATGGTGTCCGAGGTCAGCGAGGACAAGGTGCTCCGTGCGCAGGCCTACCTTCTGTTCTATGAGCGTGTCGTCTAGCGTCAGGTCGGTGTCGTGTCGTGTGGTGTAAATAGCGGTGACCGGACCGATGTGACTGTCTGTGAAAGCGTGCGATGATCCGGTTTAGGTGGGTTCGTTGTGGTTCCTGTACTTTAGTCTGCATTTTACGAGCAGAGCATCCCCATTTCATTCATGATGCGATGTATTAAGAATGTTTATATGCCAATCGACCGTTCTACACATTGTATACTATTAGAGATGACTGTAATTTGTGTTCTAAATATGTCTGCCAAAGGTGCTCTATAGCCTACGACGAAAACCTTCGCCACAGACAACACTTCATCAATAAATTTTGCATTAATGAAAATATTGCTTAGTATTTAAAAGTATGCTTTTTGTTGACTTGAAAGTTGAATTCATTTGTGTCGTCTCGTTTCAATGATGTATACAAATAGTGTTGGTGCACCTTATTTTAAATTTTCATGATTATTGCGAAATGAATTAAGTCTAATGTATTACTCGGAAGGTACGTAATAATTTTAAAGTGTATTTATTTTTAAACTTGTTGAAACTCAATCGAGTTTTTTACCTTTGAAGTGACAAGATTGCTAGTATCAGCATAAGTAATGTTATCTTTGAGCTAATTGGTAAATCGTGTTATTTATTATATTTGTGATGTCTCATTATTTTATTGGCCTCACATTATTTTGTTCTTTAGTTTTCTTAGTATTTTTTTACGTTTTGAATTCCTTCTAACGCTTTTGTTTTAACTAAAACTCGTTTACATTTACATATAAAATAATAAAAATATATTAAATGTGAGTGCCATTTTCAGTAAACTAAAATACGAGTTCATCGTTTTTATTATATGACCATTTTAGTCTAGTAATTGATTTATCGTTATTAATTAGTTGAGTGCTCAATTTATTTATGCTGTTTCTGTGTTCAACTAATTCTATGTTGGTATTAAGGAGCTTACACGGAAATTAAACAAGTTACTTATAACTGAGAAATGTTTGTTGTTAAAACATACAGTTGTGTTGATAATGTGTCATGACAATTAATAAGTTAACTTATTAAATGTCTCTTACAAATATTTATAGGGTGCCCTTGTTAATATTTGAAAATCCTAACCGCTGCTTGATTTGTAGAACAATTGTCGTTTTTCCATTGATTTTAATATAGTTATAGGTATTTCAGTTTGTATAATAATTGATTTTTGTGTAATTTCCTAATAAGCTCCTTATAGGTTATCTCAGTGTAAGAAAGGGAGCATTAGTTAACCTGTGTTGATGTTATTATGAATGATAATTTTGTATATTGAACCACATGCTGTCATGAGGACACATATTAAATGAAATAGATAAAAAACATATTTATTTACCTAAAAAAAAGCCTCTAAAAGTACATTTAAAAAATATTCATATTTTCTTTTTAAAAAGAACCTAATATTATATTTAGTTTCAGTTAACACTTTAACTGCGGCTCCACAACATCTCCGTATTTTTTTTTTAATCTACACGAATGCATTATAGAATTAATATACATCTCTTTGGTCATTACATGATACTGGTGTTTTTTTGTCATAACTTTAGTGACGCTTACAGATAATAATATATATTTTTTAAACATATTGGCCACTTTTGGACTGTTTATTATTTTTTTATGTAAAAAATTACAATTCCGAGACACACTGTGGCTGTGGAGGTCCCAGAGCTCGCAGGTTCGAATCCTGTCCGTTTTGATGAATTAGTCATTCAAATTTTATATTTATTTTTAATATGCTTTTATTAGTTTCACATATATGACATATATTCGCTTGCGATTTTCCCACAGACCAATTTCGTTCAAACTTTATGAACATATCAAGGACTGATATTAAATTAATAATTCGATAGAGATAATCCCATTATTCTGATTAGGACTTCCAGGATTAATTAATTTTAAGCTAATTGGGCGTGTTTTTTAAGCTATATTTATTTATTACATGCTAAATTCAAGTTCCTTCCTATCATTTTATTTATTTAATCTTTTATTTTGTGAACTAAATATAAAAAAGATATACTTATAAAATTATTAGATTAATTTAAAATTTCGTTGATGGCACGTAATTTATTATAACTAATAATATGCAAATGTAACAGTTCAGTTCAATGTGCTGTTTACGTAAATATTTTTACGAAACATTGTGTAGCGCCGCACTCACACACATATGTGCTCACGTTACGTTACACTGCGCGAGTTACACGAAGTATACATTATGCAGTTTAAAGAAGTTTATTAAGGTCGCGCCGCAGCCAAAGTGTATACTATTCATAAACTAATAATTAACTACAACTATACAACGCAATTGTTTATATTTACAGCTTGATTATAATTTGTCAAACCGCACCTAATGACTACTATTCTATAAACCATGAAGTCTCTCGTTTATTAAAACAACATGTTTCTTTTCGAATGGTATGAATTTTTTAATAACCGGCGTCGGTGATATCGTCAGTTCCATTATACAGTATAAAGATTTTAACTTCTTCATTGCCCGCCCTAGTTTCTGAAACATATATTTTTTAATGTTGAACATGCTAAAAAAGTATTATAGTAATTGTTAAAGCAGCTCATATATAAGACATTAGCAAAAAAAATCTTTTAAATTGTCTACTATTCTAATATAAAGCTAAGACAAAGAAACAAAATGCAGTAATTAGGAATTCTCCCTCGGTGACGCTGTAATAGCCAACAGGGCTAACAGCATAGACAGACATAAAAAAAAATAAAAAATAAATAGGAAATCATTTATGTGAAACTCTTACAATACCTTAACAAGATCTCTGTTAATTATTGGTATTTCCTCTGGATTTGAGAGTCTTTTTTTATTTAATTCAGCCATCATCTGTGGTGTATACAGAACTAATTCTGAAAACCAATCACTATCAATTTGCACATTCAAACATCCAGTGCCATCAGTGATTTTGCACTCGACCATCCAGCTATCCTTAGAGTAAAAAGGCTTTTTCAGCAGATACAGTATTTGTGCCTTGACTTTACATGTCTTGCCCATTTTAGTACTTTCATTCATGTCATTAATTTGTTTTATATATATGAATGGATTTGATGAAACTATTTTTACATGATCTGTACAAACATTTGGTACTAGATCACTACTGGGTTCATTAGAAAATGTTCTCCTTCTCTTCTCTGGAGGTTCATGAGGACCAAGTCTGTCATGGGAATTTATTAGAAGCTCTGATTTCTCTGGCTGCTCTGCACTGCTCTGCTCTGGCTGGTTATTAGATTTGGGAGGGACTTTAGTCAATCCTTGAAATAATTTGATATTGAATATATTAAATATTATAGCTCACATAAAGAATAACAAAATATAAAATATACCAAGTCATTAAATAATATTACCTAATTTTAAAGCCAAAATTTCAGTTTTCGTATTACGATTAGATAATTCAGCAACCTCCCCTCCTATTACTTCTATGGATTTGTTATCTAAAAATAGAATGCCACTTCGGCAAACCACTGGCCCTAAGATAAAAAATTATAATATTTACAAACACAATGGTTGAAGAAAAATCTACTTGGCGGCGCTTACTATAATTTAACGATAATTAACTCAATTGATATTCCTTTTAACGGTGGGGTGTGAACGCCATGACGTAGTGAGTCACGTGATCGGAATCATTTAGTGGCGTAACTATTACACTTTAAATATTGAAAAGCAGTTAGTTGGAGCCGGAATACATTAGAGAAGTGAGACCGGTGGTTCACGTAAATCTATCATGCTGTATTTTTGTGGATTAATGGCCTGAGACCTATGCCAAAGATCCTGTACCTATCAAGATATTATTGATGACTTAATAAAATGAATAATTTTATATTACTTTTATGCTATACCATTTAATAAATTTTATATAAAATCTAGAGAATGTTGATGAGTAAACATCTGGTGTTACAAAGAGAGGTATTCATTAATCAGTCAAGGCATAATAACCATAATACTTATAAACATTATAAAACTATTAAATTGGTTTTCAAGAGTAATCTTATTTCTTGAAATTTAGCTTTGTTGAGTTTTTATATCATATTGCTTGTGGAGCTTCAAAAATACCTGTGATCAGAACTTTGCTTCCTGGTATTAAACTTTTTTTTATTTTATTTATACTTTTATACTCAATACCAAAGATATCTTGAATTCCATCCGTCAGTGAAAGCTTTAGCATTCTAAAATAGTAAATTGAATATTAATACTTTGGATAAGGGTAACATATATATTTTTTTAACTTACAGAAAACTTTTAAAAATAATAAAATGGCACAGTAAATACCTGTGACTTGGAATTTTTTCCTCTGCATTTAAAGTAGCCTCAACATCTTCATCATTAACATTAGTTAGTTTGCAATATTGGTGATATGATGAAACCCCTGAAAAAATTCAATTTATATTATTATTAATTTTATAATATCTTAGTTGATTTTAAACAAATTAATATTTTCAATGATGTTTGTTCAGTTAAGAAAAATAAATAAACAAGAGAAGAAACTGTGAACTAGAATTTAGACATGTTCAACACATATCTAAAGAGTAAAGGAATTAACAGTAAAGTTGATTTCTAATTGCTAAACCAAAGATATTTGTAAGTTATTATTTGTAAATAATATAATAAATTTAAAGTGTCAACATAAAGTTTAAATAGTTACCAATATCCATTTCCGAATTTATTTGTAGCACGTATTTTCCTCTTAAAAGAATTTTCGGTTTACTTTTAAGGTTTGGAGGAAGACATCCAGAAGAAACCTTTTTTAAATCATTCAGGAGCCATTGCTCTAATGTCATTTTCTTAATTTGTTGCATATCTTTGTGTAGAACATGTGATATATATTTAACACAACTGTAAAATAAATTTTATAAGTAAAATTAGAATTGGATTTCTTATGAAATGGTATAAGAAAACTTAAAAGCTAGAAAATGTCTTACTCCTCTAACCAACCATGGTTAGCAAATATATGTTTTGAGATAAGAAAACTTTTTACAGTGTCCACTTCAGCAATACTCATTATAAGTAATTCTAAATTTACTAGACTATAAATTTGTTATTTTGATCTTATTTGTTGTGACTTGTGAGCAAAGACGGAAGACCAGTGTTGCCAACCAATTACCAAAGTGTTGTAATGATTTATAGTATTCTGCTGATGCGCCCTCAGAATAATAATTACTAACTAGCTGTGACAAACCGTATGTATTCGGTACTGACTAGTGACTACTGAGTAGTGACTACTGCGTACTGACTAACGGGTGCGCCACCTTGTTACTCACGAAACGTTACTCACGGATCCATTTCGTTACTCACATCTTTCGGGCTATCTGTACTGAGTACAATTATACTGACAACAAGAAATTCGAAACTAATAACAGGTTCAATAACCAAATTGCACAACCGAGTACATCTGGTTTTAAACCCAAAACAGAATTCAAGTCACAAATTAATTTCGTTACTGAAGAGGAAAGTTGTGATACCGTACATTCCGACTTAAATTTAAACTAAACAATGTCCCGGTTAGGTGCCACACGGGACATGCCTCCTCTTTAATAGACGACACCAAAATTCCTTCCTTCCTTAATTCAAATTATAGAAATAACTAATGTAGAGATTTTTAGGCTGGTTACCATGTCCCCATGGGCAAAAATCAAGTTCTCCCAAACGGAGTCAAGCCACCGGGTAACCAGCCCCAAACTGTAAGCCCAATCCCAATTCGTAGAACCAAACAACAGTGTAACCAGCCTCAAACCGTAGACTCGATCCCGTCGAAACCTGAAAAATCTGTTAAAGAAAATATCATCAGTCATAATTAGTATACAAATTCACATCCAGTATATCCAATAAATATTTAACACATGTAAAAGTAAATTCTCCTGTATCCTCTAATCATTTATCCTTGCTCGTCGATACCGACGCAGCTATAAGGATAAAATAGAAATATTCAATTATAGATATCAAAATTCAGGGCTTAGACTCGAAAGACGAATGTCCCACGTTAAGTCTAGGTCAAATTCCTATATCAATATTGACACTTGATGAATCCCATAATAATTGCAAATCTCACACATATATTTAACCTAGTTGATGACATTAATCTTTTTTTTTCGTTCGAAAAAATACGTTTCCGCATCGTCACACCAGCCAGAAAGGCGATGGCCGGGTGGTATGTGCGGCACCCGGCAGCATAGGAAACGCTGCCATTTTTAAGGCACCCCATTAAAAAAACCAACGGTTGCCCTTATCGCTACAATGAGACGCCGGAATCGCGTAAGCACTCACCGCGTTGCCTCGGCGGAACCCCCCCTGATAAGGGTACCCCGGGCAACCAGAGTACCCCTACGTCATAGACCTGGGCAATGGCGAGAGAGGTCGACCCCCTCTCTCACCTAGACCTCACCTAGGAGCGGACTGAACCCTTCTCCTTCCCAACCTCCCCCGCTGAAGCTCGATGAGACTATGTTACCATAGTCCCAGCCGGCTCCGTGCTGGGCTCCGCGCTCGAGGGAGTTGCACTAGGTGCTATTCCTTGAACTCCCGGAGCCTTGCACACTCGGCTACCCAATAGGTGAGACGCTGTGAGACCTCGGTTCGCACAGACCACGCACCGCAACATTCTGGTGCAAGTGGCTCGGGTATGACCCTCACCACCGCACCGGAAACAAGCGCCGCTGCGGTCGACCGCGGACGGGCAAGCCGCACGCACATACCCAGGTGCCAGGCACCTGTAGCAGCGCAACGGCTGCGTCTCCAGCATTTCCACCCTGGCTGAGCTCCAGCTCACCAAGACACTTCCGGCGTTAACGAGCGCTTTGGCCGAATCAACGGGGAATCGGACAAAGGTGACGCCCATGTCCCCGTAGCCACCCCGACGGATCTCCCCCACGTGGAGGGCCTCGTCAGGCCATTCAGAGATGCGGCGAATTGCATCGAAAACATCTTCTTTTAGGACGGTTTCTTCGAGACCCTTTAGCCTCACTCGCTTCACCGGTTGAACGGCATCGCACACACCGTCCAACGCCGTCCGAAGTCTTTCGGCCAGCTTCTGACCCTGTTCTAGGGTACCCTTAGGTATCTCCAGAAGCCTTGCTCCCGCCGCTGAACGCCGAATCCGGAGCGCCTAGGTCACCGAGTTTTATTAACTCGGCGGCGTGACCCAAACAGCGGGCATAGGTCACCCCCATAGCCGCTGTCTCGGTCTGCAATTTTAACAAAACCACAGGACACCGAGGAGTTGTCAGTTTGGGGGGGTCCTTCCGCGACTTCTCGTCCTTCTTCCTGACCCTTGCCGCCTTGGGTTCGGTTCCAGCCACTGGCCCCGAAACCGAGTTTTGGGGAGGACTCTTTTTCCCCTTTCCCTCGCCCTTTCGGAAAACCGTCGACCATGGTTCCTCTTCCGAAGGCCATGGTTGCGTAGCAGGCAATCGATGACGTGCCGACGTCGCGGTGCCCGTCTGCGAGGCCGGCGTTGAACGCCCTCGCAGACGCGCGTCCGTGGTCCCGGCAGCGGCTGACCCACTCCACCTCTTATCCGCCGCTATTGGCGGTCGAAGATTTCTCTCCAGGAGGAGACGATCTTCTAAACCACGCAGACGAGCGTTCATCATAACCCCAACCGAGGTTATGATGGAGCTCCTCAGCTCCTCCAAGGATTTAGCCTCTAATGAGGGCATTTGAACCGCGGCGTTGGCTGCAGACGCCCTCATCTCAGCGACCTCCCTCTTCATTGCCCGCATTTGCGCCCTCAGAGCCTCCACCTCCCGTTTTAGACGGGCGTTATCCGCCCGAATGGTCTGCTCTCCTCTGGTTCCGTCCGAACAGCCAAGGCCGACACGACTTCCAACAAATTGTTGGTAGTCTCCCTCAAGGCCTTGACCATCGTTCCCTTAAGCTTCTTGCACTTCGTGCTGACCGCGATAATCGCGGCAGCATGTCGTCCAGCGACGGCCTGGAGTTCCTCCATTACTAACTGGGACAAATCCGGCACAGGCTGTACCTCCGACTAAAGATCTTCGTCGGGTTCCGGCGCGCGCCCAGCCGTAATCGTCCTACTGCGGAGGACCCGAACGCTCAAAGAGCGCTCGAAAGCGGCCTCCTCCTCCTCCACTCTCATGGCAGCTATCTCGGCTCTCGCCTTCGCAAGCCCACTACCTCGTCCTTTTGGCGCTACTCTCCCACGCCTAGCCGTGTTGACCATAGCCACGCCAACAAGCGACTCAGGATCGGAATCCGTAGCACCACCCAGGGACTGGATCACCCCATGGCTCCGCTTCCTACCAAATGTAGGTTGCGGATCCGTCTGGTCATCGGAGTATGGGAGTTCCACGACGACCTCCTCCTCTACTCCACCACGGCTCACACTATTTTTGTTTAACCTGGTCGGTGTGGTGTCGACTAGGGCAGGGACTACTGCACGTGAGTGGTTCTTGTCCCCCCCCAGAGTACGAGGGGCAGACGGCAGCAGCGGCCGTGCGGGATTGAGCCCCCGCCTGGGAACCATTTTCGGAATCACTCATAATCATTATTGCTGGGCGCTATCGTCCTTACTCGGCCCTTCGGTAGACGCCGTACCTCTGGACAAAACAAAGAAAAGGAAAAAAACGAAGAAAACACGAAAAGGAAACAACAAAACAAGAGGAAGACAAAACACAAACCCCAACCCCCCCACGAGTGCCTCTCCACGAAAGAAGCTGGCCCCGTTTATTAAGAAGGGCCCCCTATCGGCCATGGTTCAACCACACTTAGAAAATATTAATCATATTTTAGGAACTTCTAAATTTCTATGTAGACCTCTGCTTTTTAAGAAAGCGAATGTCACCATATATTCCAAACATTGTCGTCTCGTTATTCTGATATAGTCAGAGATTACTTTTGACACGAATTGCAACCGGGGCGGCGTGGTTCGTACGCAACATCGATCTCCATAGACACTTAGACCTTCCGACCATCGCTCAGTACTTCAAGGGGCTTTCCCAAAAGTAGTTTGAACGTGCTGAGCGACACCCGAACCCACTGGTGGCTGACGCCGCATAGTATAGACCACGTAAGACTACTTTAGTCAGAAAAAGAAGACCCAAGTCGGTAATCGTTGACCCCCGACGACGCGTTCACAGTACGTAATAACGTACGCGTAGGCATAAGTGACACCACACAACATACAGAGTGTATTACAGACACACACCGTCTATACCGGTATAAACGAAGTCCCAACTGAGTGAGTGCTCCGTTGCTCCGGCGTACTGCCGTCGGAGGACGCTAGTGTCCAAATTTCCTTAGCTTCCCTCCTGACTAACGACGCCCCAAGCCGAGGTCCGTGTCTCAATCCGAGACGCCCACGGGACGTCGTTCCCCACGGGGGCCTATCTGGCATCGCTGGGAAACTGTGGTCCCGTCGCTCTACCAATTGAGCTACTGTAATGCTGTCCGCTTCGGTGAATTGAGCATTCTATATGGGAATCGTCTATCGTCTTTATCTCTGGGAATGATATCAAAACTTTCCACCTTACTATTACTAGTTACTATAGAGATTGCTGGTCACAGGACGAAGACGCGCAAAAAGATGTTATTCTCTACAGAGACATCTATCCATTTTACAATCTTATCCATAAAAACAACATCTTGCGTTTAAAGCCCGAATTTATTTCTATAATTTATCTCAATAAGGTTAAATGGAAAGCGAAATAGAAGTAATAATAGTAATCTTTGTTGTACATCTTCAAAAAGCATTACAATTCATTATATATGTCAACAAAAAAAGATAAACATAACATGTACAAGAAACGACATCGTTAATAGGTAGTAATAGTAAGTAACACTATATAGTATAGTATAAGCATAAGTGGCAAAAACATCTCATTGTTTATTATTTTCGCAATCATATAAAAAATATCAATGTTATATCTAAAATGTTATAAAAAATTATATGTATATCTAAACAATAATAATTTTGTAGTTATAGAAATTATATATGGCAACATTGTTATTTTGTGGTCTGCAATTTACTTTTACGTGAACGGTAAAAGAGCTTGCTGATAATTTATCCGTCTCCCTCGTAAAATCTGGATATAAGCTGATTGACAACAAAAGTTAATTTCGTAGCGTTGTTAATCTAAATGTTTCATAAATTTATAAATAAGTGTAGTGAATAGAACCTGTTATTGTGATTAGCACTGGAGAAAAAATATGAAGAGGCGAAATGCCGATACTGGCAAGATGCGGCGCCCTGTAAAGCGCACTAAAATTGCCGAAGGAATGTATGGAAAGTAAGTGGAATAATTCATTCTAGTTATTTCCATAATGTTTTAAGTTAATACTCACATACTAAAGTAATCATTAGTCAACCTAAAATTATTATATCCTTGAAAATTCGAAAAAAAAATGTATAAATATGTGTGTTCAACATCTGGCGCTCATCCTATAGGATTATCTGGTATTCTTTCAAAAAGGAAAATACAAGCCCTACGTGTATGCTTTATGTTAACTGAAATAGCATAAATAATACCTTGATTATTATTAATTTATAAATGAATTTTTGTTTCTGATATTGTCTGAATATTAATATTGTATCCATTTGGAATATATTGAATATATTGAGCTACCTACATGAAAATCAGGCAAAAAATTACACAGGATTTAACATATATAATGTTCATTTCACATGTATAATTTTTGACATTCTTGTTATAGTATTTAAAAACAAACATAAATAAATAATAGTACTTTATGGTTTATAATACCAGGCATATAAAATTATTTTTATGAATATTTTACTGACTAAAAGTATTTGTTTCTAAAAAGTAAAACCTCGGTCATAAATATTAAATAATAACTTTTTTGTACATCACAAGATTTCACTTTTGAAATTATTTTTGCAATTTATAAACAATTGTTTTAACTAAACTCAGAGCAGGAGGTTTTGTGATATCTTTTTGGCTTAAATTGCCAGAAAAGTAAAGTATCATATTGGTTGTTTATTAGTAATTGACTATAGCATCTCGCATCCTAGCATCCTTGCCAAGAAAAGAAAATTATGGTTTGAATAAGACTTTCTATGATAAAAAATATTCCCATATCAGTGTTTTATGTTATATATAAATTTCATAACTGTTAAAATAGTTCTTATTGGCAGATATTGTGAATTACTATAACAATTTAGTAGTATGTGTGCATGTATAAAACAAGAAGTTAAGAAAATCAAAAGAAATAGAGAGATAAACATACACATACATAAATTAAAAATAAACATACATTTTTAAAGGAAAATCAAAAGAAATAGAGAAATAAACATACACATATATAAATTAAAAATAAACATACATTTTAAATTTCATATTATTATTAAACTACTGTGTTTTATTGTATGTTATTATTATATTTATGGGAATTGATTAGCAAGGTAATAGGTATTTAGGGAAATAGATTAAGTCAGCCTGTGTCCAGGGCCTGTGTAATCTAGTTGAAAAATCAGGCAATTCAAAAGTATGCAATATCAATTTTCTTGTGGTTTAATTGCCTTTGTTAAGATACTAATATTTTTTTTTTTCCCCAAAACATTTATATATTAGGAAAAATAAAATAAATATATATTTAACAATTTTTCTTAAGTTGCAAATATTTGTTTTTATTTAATTAATAATCTGAAGTATCAAAAGCTTTGTAAAAATCATATTCATGTTAGGACACATTGTTGGTGTATGTTAATTTGTTAAAAAATAGGGATACTGAAATATGTACTAGTTACCTGAATATCAGATAACAATTTAATAACAAATTTTATATTAAATATTTTTTAAACACTTGATCTTGCTTTTGAGTCATTATAAGAAAAATAAATATACAATCAACATGTTGTTTTTTTATTAATGGATAGGCTGTAAGGCTAAAAAAATCAAAAGCTAGCAAAGCCATTTTTGTATTACATTTTTATCTGAATAATATATATATTTTTTTCCCTTTCATTTAAAGCCTCAGTTATTAATATAATGACCATCATTAATACACTTTTGGTACAGTATTGACATGATTATTATACTAAACTAACTCGATTAGCATTAACATAGTCTGCCAAAAAGAAGTCTCATATTGAACATTGGTAGGAAATTATTTCTTTGACTACAGATCAGTGTCTGGAGTGGCCATAAACTTAATATTCTCCTGTTTATCTAGCATTAACTAATGATATTCTTAGCATTAATTAATGAATGGTATTAACATACCATGGGGTACCTTTAAAGTCCACCACTTACAAATGTTAAATTAAATTACCTTGTGAGAATACCTAACCTTGTAAAGATATAATCATCAAAAGTAATTCATAAACAGTAGTTATTACCAAAGAGAAAAATATCTACTTACATACAATAAACTATTAAAACCTTTAACTTAATTTTAATGTGTTGATTTTAGTTCTATGGTGTACCTAAAATTCGTGATAATATGGGCAACGGTCGTCATGGCAGACTACATGCTAGAGTTCAGATTCGAATTCCTCTGGCCGTTTTGGTTGATGCTGAGGTCTGTCTGCGATTCCTTTAGGTATCAGGGGGTTGTAAGTATTTAAAATTTTAAAAGTAAAATTTAACATTGATCAACATATATATGTATGTATTCTAAAATGAAAAGATTAATTGATTTTTTCAGCTTAACAATGACTATTATTGCATTTAATCAATTAACTATATATAGGTATTACATCTTTACAATGTTATTCTACAATTAATTAAGAGAATAATATTTTAATAGTAATTAATTGATGATTTTATAAATGTTGCAGATTTTCTCAGTATTCTTCATATGCATAGCACTGACGTCCGATATGATATGTTTCTTCTTCATACCGCTCCAGTATCTTATTTTCGCCGCCAGTACCTATGTGTGGGTACAATTTATGTGGTACACATGTAAGTGTTTTACACTTTTTGGTAGTCTTTATTGTTTTACTATAAATTGTGTGAAATATAACGCCGTTTTCTTTGTCTTAAAATTGTTAAAAACATTTGGTTGTATAACGTACTAAATTAAAAAAGGCAAACCTAAATCGACGTAAGAATCTTATCGATAGCTGAATTAATACAACGAACGAGCGAGTCTGTACGATTAAACTGTACTTTATAATGTAAAATAACCGCTGTGGCGCAGTCGCGGATCGCGGGGTGTGCGTGCCGACGGCGGCGCTGGCGGTGGCGGTGCTGTATGCGGAGGGCGCCGTGAGAGCGCGCGCCGCGCCCGAACTCTGGCGGCCGCTGGCCGCACACTGCCTCGGCTTCCCTGCGCTTACACTGGGCTTCGGGGTCAAGGTAAACACAAAATTGTAATATATATTATATATATATTTTTCTCTATAAATACGTATATATATCTCCCTCTCCACCTCTACATCTAAATCTCTCCTTCCTCTCTTCTCTCCCCTCTTTATTAGTCGATACCGGCTGCTTCGTCTGCTGGCCCTCAACTTTTCCCTAATAAATAAACTCAAGTTATTATCGGTATTGATTTGACCCAGGAAAATAAAAAAACCGGATGAAAAACATCCTATATGTGGAATCAGATAATAAACTAACACCACATTTAAGTCCTTCCAGAACTTTTGTTATATGTATTGTAATAATATCCTATATCAGTTTTCCTATGTTTTTCCCGTAACAGATAACTTTTTGAAGAAAGGCTTTGCTTTTTTTTCAAATGAGACAATAATCTATAACCAACCCATTTTTTTATAAAAAGGAATAAAAATTAAAAACTGTAAAAGATAGGTTTTACTGATAAAATCTAAACCTCATTAAATTAAAAAAAAAAAACATAATAATAATACTTTAATACCAGTTGTCAATTTATATTATATGTATAGACGTGTAAAGATAGTGTTAAGTGAAAAAAGATATTGAAACTGGCTATAAAATTAACATTCTGAGCACATGTTTTAGGCATATGTGGGCCAACGTTTGCGGCAACGTCGACAACGACAGGTGCGTGCGGAGAACGAGTTTTACTTCCAGCTGCTGAGGGACGCCCTGCCCGAAAGCGCCTTGGAACAGGTATATTGTGTGTAATTAATAGCAAGTGTAGGTAATATTGAATGTTATAAATAACAAAATGTACAGATTTCAAGCTTATGTTCATTATATACATTTCATTATAAACAATTCATATTTTTTTTATAAAAAAAAACAGAAAACGGAGGATAGTAAAGGTACAAGCAACGGTGAGTGTACGCAGGGGACGCAAACGCATGCGCAGGCACACGCACACATGAACGGTTCCGTACGACGCCGCTGTGCGCGCGACCACAACGGAGTGTGCGTCGCGGACCACGCGCTGCATGTCAAGGTGACCCACACACTTGTACACATACTTTGTGTACAAACATAAATATTTCATTTTAATAAACATGTATTGTTAAATCAGATATTAAATTACAAATATGTAATACATTTATTCCTTAGCTTTATATTACATTATTTAAACATTAAAAAAAAAGTTATTCTTCTAACACATCCATTACAGTTAGATAAGTTAGAGAAGCATCTACAACGTGACAAATCCCACATGTCGGCGAGTACGAGTACGCCAGCGAGCACCAATACGTCAACGAGCACGAATGCTAATACGCATGCGAGCACACAAGCGAGCTCGCAGCCACACAGTAATGGAGCAGCCAGCGGCCCCGGCGCGCCGCTCGACGAACACGAGCAATATAAAGGTATAACTAGCGGTAATATATTGCGTCTTGGCGGCGCCTTAGTCAAATTTAAGGTATCTGAGAGGAATGCAGGGCGGGCAAACTTAGCGCTGATTCGCCCTCTAGTCGCGTTACGTCCCTCGCACCGGCACGAAAACCCAGTAGTCATTTGTTATCGCTATTAATATTTTATTGTTATTTTTTGTTACGTTTTTAAAAAAAAAAAAATTTTGTTTACCCTGATAAACAATAAATCGTATCTTAGATACTATATAAACCATAGGTAGGCAATAATTATTAATTATCAACAATTTTCTACAATATAAATTTTAAATTAACATTATAAGACTTTTAGGTTATTATTACATTACTTACTATTTAAAATAAATAAAAAAATAATATATGTTACTTAACTTAAATACTGCAAATTATAGCGGATAAGGTTTTTTTTTTAATCTTTAGCCCTGAACTTTCTTACAACAATTCAATCGTAGTTTAATAACTATATAACTATAACTTAGAACCGATTGCGAATTAAATCTTTTAAATAAGATATAATAATAATAATTTAATTTCAGGTAGCAAATCGTCGAAATGTGAGAAGAAGGAAGTTACAACAGTGAATGAGAGAAAAAAACATAAAAATAGAGATAAGGATATCAGCGATAGTCTTAAGAACACAGAAATAAGTGAGTACTGTTATTGTTGTCAATAGTAAATATATTTATATAAGTGCAGTGTTTTATTAACTGGCACACTTTATAAATCTCTTACCGTATTCAATACATACCTTACTATAATAAAAATCATTTTTTTATTTGTGTACTTATTTTGTGTCAAAAAAAAGAAGGTAAGATTTTATATATGGTATATATCCTAATGAACCGAATTATAGTCAAAGAATGCACTCTTAAACATCCATGACATGAATCCAATATTCCAATAAAATAAGTAATTATAATCATTGATTTTAATGACGTAAATATTGTTTCACAAAAAAAATCTCAATAGATTTCCCATTGACTTGATAGTAAATATTAGTTGTTTTGTAATTATATTTTCATAATTAGTATTAAATGTATTTGATAACATTTTACAGCAAAAGAAGTATTAGTTAAAGAAAAAGAAGTTGAAAGTACAAAAGAAAATGTAAAAAGTAATAAAGAAGTAAATAGTCATAAGGAAAAAGAAAAGGAAAAAGAACGGGAAAAAGAGAAGGAAAAGGAAAAAGAAAAAGAAAGAAAAGAAGAGAAAGAAAAAGAATTAAAGGATAAGGAACGCGAACAGAAAGACAAAGAACAGGTATTTTTGTTTTTAATTTTGTGCAGTGTTCGTATTCTACATTACCTTTAAAAAAACATTAATTTTAGTATGCAAAATTATATTTTTTATAAGTACATATAAATCCATTTGAACAGCAAATTAATCGTTGAATTAAAAAACAATTCTAAATGTTACTATTTTAATCTACAGAAATTATTAGTTTTAGAGATTACATAAACATTAAACAGTATATTTTATTGGAAACCAGCTAAATATATGACACCAGATTTAATTACTTTGTGTCTATGTTTAACCCTGGCAGGCCTGGCATAGTTGTATATATGTGCGTGTGTGTGTGTGTGTTGCAAGCGCGCGCGGTCGTTGAGTTTGGAGTTACGTCGCGTGCGCGCAGAGCTGAGTGCGGCGCGGGCGGGAGAGGCGGAGGCGAAACGAGCGCTGGCGCATGCGCGGGACGGCAGCAAGTGAGTTACCGGGTGACACTCGGTGTACCACCCACTTTATAGGCTATGCGTGTAAAGATATTTTTAAGATTATTCTTATGCATATATGCAAGGCTTATCATCTGTCCATATCCTCAAAACTCGGAAAGTAGTAAATGGTCTATATTAAAATGTTTACTTCACGTTGCACTTTCTATACATGATTGTTTTTCGTTCGATTCACTTCAGAAGTAATTTAAAGTCATGATTGTATTATTTTATCTCGTCCGCTTTCAGGGAATCTCGTCGGCTCGAACGGCGTCTCAGCGAGGAGCGTCGCGCGCGCACGGCCGCGGAGCACCAGCTGCTGCGGGCACGACACGCCGCGCGCACCCCTAGGTACGACGCAATTATTATAAACAGTTGTTGTATAACTAAACGTCCAATTAAATATAAATATTTTAATTCTTATTGAGTTTTGCGATAAATATAACTATAGAGTTGTATACGATGGTTTAAAATCGTGTTCTTCCCATCGTACAGCGGCGAGTGCGACAGCGAGTGGTGTCGGTCGCGGCGCGCGTCGTCGGAGGCGGAGGTGGCGGCGCTGCGTCGCGAGCTGCAGCGCGCGCGCGAGCACGCCGGACAGCTGCAGCGGGACCTGGCCGGGGCCAAGGAACAGGTCCCGTATAGAGTTTATCGATAATTCAAAATCAGACACATACCTTATAAATAATTATTGGAAAACGTTCAATCTGATATATTATGAATTAACCTAAATCCGGATCCTTCGCGTCCCTCACGTTTTGTTGCGGCTCGATTGTTGTTATTTCTATAGTTATGAAGTATGTATAGCTTCTCTCTTAATTAAACCGACGCATGTTGATGCTTTGATATAATAAAATATTAAATAGAATAACAACTTGGGATCCACACCCAACTTTAAATCGAATGGTTTGTCCTTTTGCATATTACCTTAATATTGAATACTAAATGGTTAATTGAAACGTTTTTATTTTTTTTTTGTTTTTTAAGTATTTGATTTTGTTTTTTCATTTTCTATGAAAATAAAGTTGTCCTTTTTTTATTGCTTTGTTCATAGTAAAACTGTCTAATAATGCCAAATCGGATTAATAAGGTATGAAATTTTGGCTTAGTTATGGGTTACACTGTGAGGTAATACAATAATGGAACTTAAATAACACTACTCATGCTATCCATCGGATACTGATTGAGTAGCAGGGATGGCAATTATCATCCAGCTGAAAACAGAAAAAAAATTACACTTTTTAAGTAGGTTGTATCGCTCTCGACATTCACACGAACACGAATTCAAATTTGGTTGAGTAATGGGATCTCTACGCGTGTACAAGTTTTCTTTTGCAGCAAAGTTTGTATAATAATGATATTATATTTTGTTTTGGCCCGAACGTGTAAGTTTTTTTGTCGATCGCAGGTGCGTACGTTAGAGGCGTGGGAAGCGCGGGAGGCTCGCGAGAGGACCCGCGCGGAGGAGGCGCTGGCGGCGGCGGCTGCGCTGCAGGAGCGCGCAGCGCACCTCGAGCGCGCGCTCTCCGCGGAAACACGCGTCAAGCTGGACCTGCTCTCCGCGCTCGGGGACGCCAAGAGACATATGCGGATACAGGAGAGTGAGTCACCTACGATTAATGATCATTTATTAATCATTCAGTTTTTGACTCGATCATAAAAATGTCGACGTGACTTAATTATTTTTATGTTAATCTGTTGAGGAACTAGTTCTTCAATCCATTTTTATACTTAAATCTAAAATTATCAAATGTGGTATTAAAATTATATTAACTTAGGTGTTTCGAAATACATATAACATTAACGGTAATACATTTTTAGGTTTAATATCGAGACAAGAGAAAGAAATAGAGGAACTGAAAGCTCAAATGTTGGCGGTGATGCCTACGGAATTTGTAACCCCCGTCACCAGCAGCGTGTCCAAATTGAGACTATCCGACGGATCGCCCCTAGATCCTAACGCGTCGGTGTACACTCCTAAACAGCTCTGCTCGGATGCCTGAGCTCGAGCCCGACCCGATACGGGCATTCGAGCACCCGCTTCGGGCTTGCGATCCGCTTCGGGCGTTCGAGCACCCCTCTCGGGCCCACGTCTCGCTGCCGGCGCTCGAGCCATCAGCCGACATTCGAAACTCGAGCACCCGTTACGTGAACAACGTTAAACTTTTGTGAAAATAGGTTGAGGTATAAATATTTTTGTGCGTCCTTGTCTTTCCAACTTCTTTTTTTACAGCCTCTCCATAAACACAAGTTTAGCGACAACTATCGCCTTCCAATACCGGTCTTTGTATTTACGTTTCACTGATCTCAATGTTTATTTTTTTTAACTGACGTATAAATTGATTAACTTTACAAGTACCGGCTTTAAAATTATTATTTTTATCGGTATTTCAATGTGATTGATAAAATTATTCTTTGTTCTCGAAATTTTAGTTGACTCCGACATTTGAATCGGCGTAAATATACTATTTTTATAATCATATTCGCAAGCCGGTCCCTTATAATTGGTCGAAGGTTAATAGGTTTATTGTGTACTAGTCAATATTTTAAGCCTATATTAGACACAAAAGCTTTATAAAAACTAACGTTGCCAGATGAGAAGATATATTTTTACAAACGAATAATTGATTTGAGTAATTTTATCAATCAATACAAGTCCTTCCACATGCGTAGAGACGTAATTTTTTTAAATTTATGTGATATATTGTACAAAATGAGATTTCATTGAGTCTTGTAAATTATAGATTATTGACTTTTTAGTCTGTCAGTTATGCGCAGCGTCCTAAGTTGTCTGTTTAAAAAATGTCGCCAGAAAAAAAAGTATTTTTTGTTGAATAAGTTAAAAGCAATTTAACGTGGACCTAATCTAACCTAACTTGAAATGTGTCTATGATAACAATGTTATATATTTTCTGGTTAAATAAATCGAGCTTAGTTAAAGACGGGGCGCTGCGTTATTTATGTCGTTAATAAAAAATATAAAAATGACGGACAAACAACTCGGCAGTTGTTAACCATGACAAAAATTGTGATTTTTTTGTGACATTCTTTAGTATTGTACAGGTTGCAAAACAAGTAAAGTATACAAAAACTTTTTTTTGTTGATATTCTAAAGTATAAAAAAAATAATTTTTATTTGATATTTCGTTCTGTTGTTCTGTGTTTATTGATTTATGAGGTATTACATATTTTTTATTTAAAAATATCTTAAAATTGCATAATAGGAAATAATAATAACAAGCTATAATTATTAACTGCATATCAAATAAACTTTGAAAAAGATAATGGTAGAGTTTTGAATTTCAAAGTCAAAAATCGCAATACTAATCGGCCTCAATATTATAATGGGAGCTTTATGTTTATTTATTTGTAACTTGCTAGATCTGGTTAGTGCTAATTTATTATTTAAGTAATAAAAAAACAATGTTCATCCTAAGTTGACAGTGTTGGCCATGTAACAAAAGAAAAAAACTTTAATTACTTTAAAAATATTTGGACAGTTGCCAGAAAGAACATTTGTAAATAACAGGAACGTTTTTTGCGTTCAAACAATATTTAAAGTAATATGTGTTCTAGTTAAGTTTGGTTATTTTTTTGGTCATTTTGATGTTTTCAAAGCTTTAATTTTAATGAATCTGGTTGTTTATGTTAATCCGAAGTAACTAATTCTTCCCTTTGCTTCCAATTATATAAAATAACCTGTTGCATTTATTCAGTACAATCAGTACAAAGTTTAGTTTACAAATAGTAATACGGTTTTGAAAATGGAACGTAAATATAAGCTACCAATCAGTGTGAAAATAACTAATGAGTAGACTATTTCAGATTTTAATTGAACCTTTTTTGAGCATATCTTAGAACAGAATTATACTGAATAGTCTATTCATTATTGAAATAATTTGTTACACAACTTTTAGTGTGATTTCGATCTGTTTTTTAAAAGTGGAACATTTAAAGCAAAACACAACGCACATTGGTTTTAATGTAAGAATTCTATGAGATTGTGTCTACTCTAGTCTTATCAAGGCCGATTCACGCTGAGGTTTATATGCACATGTGTGTAGGCCTTTATATAAGTTTTTTAAGTTCGTTTTTTATACCTTCAGAATGCGCACTGCCTTTGAAGTCGACTTCCGTTGTTTTTACTGTGAAAATAATATATTGCGGACTTGATTGTACTTAACATATTTCTATGTGATTTACTGACATTTTTGATGGAACAGTCAGCAGCAGAAATATTTTTTCATAAAGAGTTCTTGATAGCAAGAATCGAGAACATGTACCACTGTACATGTGAATCTGAGTTTTCATTAGTGAAACGTAAGCAATCATGATTGTTTGTTTATAAACAAATGCTGTTACAGCAATAAAAAATCAGACATCCATTTTTTGTTTCATTTATCTGTACATATTAATGAAAAAAATTAAATTAAAAAAATAAAATAAAATATAATTTATAAATTTACTAAGTTTTTGAAATATTAAGGTATAGCTTACTCTTTTGCATCAAATCTATCTTAATCCTTAAAAAATGTTTGGATTCGTAGAAAATCGCACTTGAGGAACGCTATGCATGGAGGTAGTAATAGAATTGTAAGCGGTGACGTGCAGTACGATAGTGAATATCGCTTGCAGTATTTAATCTGATAAGATTAAATACTTTCTGATTCTGATAAGATTAAATGTGGTCGAAGACCCTTAAAGATGCGATATCCCTTCCGCAAAATAGAAGGATTAAGCTTTTCACAGAGTACTGAGAATAGTAGTAGCTGATAATGGGGTGATCCTAACAGATGAGAACAACACCTTATGGACCTGCAATTTATAAAGCGCGAGAGTCTTTGCTTCGGCGCGAAATACAGCGGCGCTCTGTTGGTCACAGTTTCTTCCAGGCTAACTTGGCCTTGCTATAGCGGGACGTCGTATTGGGCATTGATTAATCGATCATCAAGGTAAACCAGGAGTTAGCGGCTTATAATAGGGTTCCCTTTTCCTTTTTTAGGAATCGGATGGATGAGGGCGGTCGTCCATGAGTTTGGGACTACGCCTTTTATTGAAATAAAACTATTTTTACGGTTTTAACTGTAACACTCGTAAAAACTACTACGGCTTTTTTATTTGGGAGTGCCGGAATAGACGCACCGGCAGCACGGGCAGGCACGGAACATCACGGGCAGGCACGGAACATCACGGGCAGGCACGGAACATCACGGGCAGGCACGGAACATCACGGGCAGGCACGGAACATCACGGGCAGGCACGGAACATCACGGGCAGGCACGGAACATCACGGGCAGGCACGGAACATCACGGGCAGGCACGGAACATCACTGGCAGGCACGGAACATCACGGGCAGGCACGGAACATCACGGGCAGGCACGGAACATCACGGGCAGGCACGGAACATCACGGGCAGGCACGGAACATCACGGGCAGGCACGGAACATCACGGGCAGGCACGGAACATCACGGGCAGGCACGGAACATCACGGGCAGGCACGGAACATCACGGGCAGGCACGGAACATCACGGGCAGGCACGGAACATCACGGGCAGGCACGGAACATCACGGGCAGGCACGGAACATCACGGGCAGGCACGGAACATCACGGGCAGGCACGGAACATCACGGGCAGGCACGGAACATCACGGGCAGGCACGGAACATCACGGGCAGGCACGGAACATCACGGGCAGGCACGGAACATCACGGGCAGGCACGGAACATCACGGGCAGGCACGGAACATCACGGGCAGGCACGGAACATCACGGGCAGGCACGGAACATCACGGGCAGGCACGGAACATCACGGGCAGGCACGGAACATCACGGGCAGGCACGGAACATCACGGGCAGGCACGGAACATCACGGGCAGGCACGGAACATCACGGGCAGGCACGGAACATCACGGGCAGGCACGGAACATCACGGGCAGGCACGGAACATCACGGGCAGGCACGGAACATCACGGGCAGGCACGGAACATCACGGGCAGGCACGGAACATCACGGGCAGGCACGGAACATCACGGGCAGGCACGGAACATCACGGGCAGGCACGGAACATCACGGGCAGGCACGGAACATCACGGGCAGGCACGGAACATCACTGGAAGGGACGGAACATCACGGGCATAATTCTGGAGCAATCATGTTCGGAACAGGGTTGAGAAATTACATGCGCCCCGCTTCATTATAAACGTTGATTGAAAGTAGAGTTTTTCGTAAAAAGTTTTGCCGAAACATAATGTCCGCCACTGACGTCCTAACACCGCGAGATGGTAGGCGGTGTTTCCATAATCGTCCATAGTCGAGTTTTAGGAAGAGTGCTTTTTTTTTGCTGTGTGAGACAGGAACTCCTTCTCCATGTACAAAGACGGGAGGGAAAGCTGACAGAAGTTGAAAAGGGCAACTTTTGAGAACGCCTAAAAGTTAAGTGTTTCGGACTTTTTTCATCAATTTTGACGGCATACATACTCGTAGGTACGTAGGTGAGAGCAATTTTCCATTTCAAAACTCTGTTGTAAGTTCTCACGTAGAGTTCGTTTTCTCGGTCTTTGCATCTAAAAGTTTTTGTGTAATTTGGTTATTTTTGCCGAGTGGTTGTTAGACGCTTTGAGGCAAACATCTCTATTGATATTTAAAATATTGAAGATTAAAAATCTTAGAAATTCATAGCCACTAAACAAACAAAACTTCTTATCCTAATTAATTAATTAATTGGGAATTATTTTACTAATAAATAAAACAAATTAAGTTGCTTAATCTATTCTATGGTTGTTTACGTCTAAAAAATGTCACTTCCTTACTTCAAAAAACAAAATTTTGAGTAACTTTGGTCTATACCATACAATTAATACTAAACCAAGTAGATAAATGAAAATACACCATTTGCTGGCCAATCAATTGGTAAATTTTATGGTCAAATCAAAGAACTGTTAGGATAAAAACAGATTTTGTTGCGATTTTTTCCCCTTATGTAAAGACAATCTAATAAGCAGCTTGCATAATTTTATGTTCAGCAAACAGAGTGTGGTTGTGCTAGAGGAGGTACTAAATGTGCCTAGATATTTCAAAATATACTTTGTATTGAACAAAGCAAGGAAGGAATAAAAATATACAAACTACAACATAATAATATCTTTTAAAACATTCTTAACATTATTATCTTAAACATTCTTAACAGTATTATCTTAGTATCCCACATATAAAACAAAAATTTTATGTAACCAGTAGCCTAGAAATAATGGTTAATTTTAGCATAACAACCTATGAATTTATCTCTAATAATTAGTTGGATAATTCTGAGAGTCGAGCCCCGCTAACAAGACTCTGTATTTCAAACTGCAACCGCAGAGCCCGTTTCAAGTCCATTGACCTCAGCTGTGATGCTATATATTTACCATAGATGTCAAATTCATCCTCCTGGCATATATCAATACTATCTAAACTTCCTTTATAAGTGTGGTCTGAAACATCTGTACTAGGACTGCGCTGTTTTATTTTTTTTCTCTTTATTTTATGTTTCTGTGTTTTCTCTCTCTTTAGCTGGAGGTCTGGTTCTGATTTTAAAACGAGAACGTAATTATCACCAGTCTGTGCTTGAAATAGATCTTGTTCACCACTCAAAGTCTCCGGCTCCTCTTCCGTAAGCCACATTTTTTTATTTTGGTCTTGTACTAGTCCAGATTCCTAAAAACACAGAAATAATAATAAGTGTTAGAGTATAGATTTCCGGTAATAAACTAATATTATTTTATTCAACCTCTTGGACAATAAAATTTTCAATTTTTCCTCTTTAAAACACTACCTATTTGTATCTTTCAGATAAAAGATTTATACCTCGAATCCAGAGTCATTAATTATCGGATCCCTTTTTTTCCTAAAGCAATTATCCCAGTACTCAAACCATTTTATGGTCGGTATGTATTCGTAATCACCGCTAGAACGCTGCTTTATTTTACTCAATTCTTGTAAGTAAGTTGATCTTAAGTTCTTGATTTTACTTTTTAGTTCATGTTCGTTAAGTAATATGCCGGTTGCAGCCATAAACTCTGAAGTTATATCTTTGTACGACTTTATGCGTTTATCTTTTATTTTGTGGTCTTCATGTTCAATGTTCCATAAATTATCGTAACTTAAATATAGTTTTACAAATTGATAGGTTTCGCTTTCGCTCCATCTCATAGTTTTCTTTCAAAATGGATTATACTACTTACTGTCTCGAATTAAAGTTTTTGTAATCAATATACAAAAGTAAATAAAAGTGCTTTTGTAAATAATGAATTATCAATTAGTATTTAGTTATTTGAGAGAATTTGTATTGACACATGACAATAAAGTCTGACGTTTAAATGTCAGCTGTCAAGATAAAAAAAAATTGTACATATATGTACGTCCATACAGTACATATAACAGTAAATATGTGTATTGTGTACTGTACACCGAATTTATTTATAATACATAAATATTCTCACAAAATGTATCCTATAGAATACTGAGAAGCTAGCAATTCTACGCCTATGATCAAGACTGTGGAGGTCGGCTTCGACCAATTTGGGATAGCCTGTAAGCCGCTTTCCTCGCCTCTCAATTGAGTCCAGAACCGCAAGAGGAGACTTTACAGCACCAGTAAATATGTGACCACAATACACCGACCACACACACACGACCGGACTGCAGCTGCTCTTGCTCTGGACTCAATGTATCGACAAAAGTTGAGGTTCGAAAAAATCTCTAAGCCTAACAACTGAAGCCAGTCACTGTATTTCAAGGATACATTCTAGGAAGTAGTTGCCAGGCTTAAAGGGCTCCTTTTGGTGGTGAACAGATACGTCTTCGTTTTGGTGGTGTTGAATTTGACAAGATTGGCAGTGCCCCATGCGGAGACTGCCTGAAGTTTTTCATTTAAACGTTGCACCATGACATCTCTTTCAGACTGTACTTGATCTCTACTAGACCTAGTACTCGGGAGATATCTTTCTTTCTACAACTATGCTGTCGTCTGCATACCCATAGATACCGGGCTCCAGCAGATCGTTAATGTGCAGCAGAAAAAGAGTTGCAGAAAGAACGGATCCCTGAGGAATTTATTGTCAAGGTTTCCGAGGAACACCCGTAGACTCAGAGAGATATCTGCCTCAGGAAGTCCGTTACCCAGCCGATCAGACCAGGAGGTATACCGTATGCTGAAAGCTTTTTTATAAGGCTCGCATGTAAGACCCTGTCAAATGCTCTCGAGACAGCAACCGCTTCTCCGTTTTTCTCAATGGCCTCGCTCAAAATGTGTGTAACATACACTATAAGGTCGGCAGTGGATTTATTTCAGCGAATCCCTTACTGATTTTTCTTTCTTCATGTCTATGCTGTTAGCCGTGCGGGCTATTACAGCCTCACCGGGGGAGCGGCTGGGTCAGGAGACCCGCAGTACTGTCGGTCACTAAGGAGATCGTTACCTTCTAGGTACGCTAGAAGGTGCGAGTTCAATACACGCTCCATAATCTTGCAGAGTGTGGAGGTGATTGAAATTGGTCTATAACTGGCAGGATCGGCACGGCTGCCTTTTTAGGCACTGGTTGAACACTGGCAAGCTTCCAGAATTTGGGCACTATTCCAGTCTTGAAAGAGAAGCAATACAGGAGACAACGCAGCTGCGCATGTCTTGAGAATAGCTGGTATACCATCAAGGCCACTGGCTTTATTTACATTTAGACGAAACAATACTTTCCTTATCTCTCTTTTCGCCATGTGGATTTCATGCATGTGCATGTGGATTAAAATACCGCAATGAGGAAGATGTGCTGGAAAAGCATCGCCAGTGTCTAGATGCGAGTTATCAGCAAACAGAAAAGTAAATACATTCGCTTTCTCTGTTGCTGTGTGGGCCTGGGATGCATCCGGCTTCAGCAGAGCAGGCTGTGAGGGTTGGCAGAAGTTCGACTCGATCGCTTTGGCAAGATACCAGAAAGCTCGACTGCCAGTTGATCTGATAGAGAGCTTTTCACCATTCTTAGCGATTCGATCGAGGCAATCCTTTCGCAATGCCTTTTTATAGGACTTGGCAGATTGGTTAAAGGCTCTCTTCTTTGAACTTACATCCGGAGTATTGCGGCTTCGAGCATTAGCCCAAAGCCCCTGAAAGAGGTCCAAGGACAACGCAAAGTTCCACGCTCCTCTTCCAGCATGGTCGGTTTTCTGTTACGGTAACAGCTAGTCCTGATGACAAGCATTAAAGTCCCCCAGAAAGACGAGATGCGCTGAAGGGTACTGATGCAGAGCCATATCAGCAGCCTCACCGAGATACTCTAATAATCTAGTTGGCTCCTGGGAACCGCTGTGCGAACGGTAGACACAGGAATACAGGATTTTTTCGTTTCCTGTGTCTACTAAAACCCATAGAGAAGAAAAAGAGAGGTCTTCAAGGTGACGGAGACGCTGAATGCAGAGGTCGTTCCGCGCGTACACGCACGTGAGCGAAAGTTGTGCTCTAACGTGTATCCAAGAAAGTCCAGGTGCGCAGCGCTTAAAGGACATTGTATCTGCGTCTCCGTCAAAAAGAACAGGTTCGGTTGCTCTGTCTCCAGGTGGTGATAGATTAGTAAGGTATCAGAGTGCAAGCCCCTGATATTTGCACTTTAAACGAGGAGTGCAACCACTGTAAAAACTTTTACTTTTTTTTATCTTTCTTCATAATAAGAAAACTAAAAGTGTATAGGGATGGGAAATGGCAGTTTAACGAGGCGGTAAGTATCGAATCCGACGTTGAAGTTGTTTAAGTTATGCCACTGGGAGGCTAGCCTGGAGACTGCGGGGACGCTCGAACCCCCCAGGGATCGCCATCGGGTCTCCTCGTCTGGTCGTCCACCAGCACGATGGAGCCACCCTGGGATTTTTCGCAGCTGGCGGGGCAGTTTTTCGACCCAACAAACCCATATACGGCTACATCAACCAACATTCCGATACACGAGTAGGTCGCTTTGCGGCATAACTTTGGCCAATGGGTGGTAACTTTGTCGGCGAATCGATCTCAGAATAGCCATAGCCAAAATATTATTATCACAATTTAAAAACATGTTATAATAGATTAGCTTGTTTCTATTTTATTATACCTATGTATATATGATATTTTTTTTAATGTGATTCGCATGCAATATCTTTTAAAAAAGTCAAGATTATATGTCTTTAAAGATGTTTATGCAGCTTCATTATGATTTTTTTACATACCACAACCGAATACATTTAAGAAACATATGGCCAACGTTTTTTTAGAATGTTTTAAATACGATTCTTAACATAATTACCGAAGACAATGTGCAATAATATTGAAAAGGCTTTGTAAAAAAATGGTTTTTATTGATGAATAATCTACCACCATTAAGTTTGAATTACTTTGTCTGTAAATTTTGCAGTATGAAATAATTAAACTATAAATAGTTATTAATTTGGGATAGATGTTTTTTTATTTTAACAATGTTTTTAAAAGAAAAAAAATGTTCATAAAAAAATAGATTCATAATTTTTATTACATAAAAAAATCTATTATAAAATAACAAATTAATAAATAAATGTATAATACAAGTTATTTAAGAATATTTTAAATTTCTTTGGTAAAAATAAACTTACAAGAATTATTTGTGTGTCCTAATTTTTAAAACAAATTAAAAACTAATCACTGGTTATATCCGATAATCTTGCCTCACTAACTAGACTTTGAATTTCAAGTTGTAGTCGCAATGCTTTGTGTAAATCCATTTTTCTTAGTTGTGATGCAATGTATTTTCCATAAATGTCAAACTCATCCTCTTTTGTTAATTCAAAATTGGAATCTTTAGAAAAATCTTGCATCAGGTTAGTGTTTCTATGTTTGTATTTTTTCTTTTTCATTTTCTTGTTTGGAAGTGAAAAGTTTCTTTCTTTTTTAATAGGAGTTGATTGTTCTGTTTTAAGGGAGTCGTAGTCGTCTTCGGAATTGGACAGAGGGTCTGGATTTATTTCCTCATTTTCCTGCTGTATATCCTGATCTACCCATATTTGGCATGAAGAATCAACCTCGGAGGGTTCTTGTGCCTGTAATGGTAAAATTAAGAATTTACTTATTTTCATTTAAGTTTTAGTTAGTCTATCAGTTCATGATGCACAAAACTACTAAATTAAAGCAGCTGAAAAGTTGTAACAACAGCTAATTAAAATATAAGACTTACGCTTAAGGAAGATAAATGACGATTGGTACGGATGTGCTTTAAACATTGGTCCATTTCGTGAAACCAAACCAATGACGGTTCGTAGATTGAATTGGGACTTGATTTCTGCAAAATTTTATGTACTTGTTGCACGTAGGTTGTCCTTAAATTTTTAATCTTCATTTTAACTTCTGGCACTGTAAGGGATTTCATTGTGGATGTTTTGAATTCTGAACAAATATCGATGTAAGCCTTCTCTCTTTGGTATTTGATTTTGTAGCCGGGATGACTAGGATTCCAAAGACATTCATGTTTTAAATACATTTTAACAAATTCAACGGTTACTGCCTCACTCCATCGCATTTTAATGTATAATTTATAAATTTATTTATGAAAAGTTTCGTAAACAACAAGATCCGATTTTCCAATTTCCATTTTAACAAACGTCAAAATAGTTGAGAATTTGACAGTTAACTTTGACAAATTACAAAATGTATGCACATAGTAACATATTTTCTTCATAGAGAATACCTCTATACAATAGGGAACATTCACGTATTTTTTTTTTGACGTAAATTAATCATTTACCTCTCTATATCGTAGAAAAAAATATTAATAGGCTTGAAAAGATTCTAGTTTTTTTACAAAGTGAAAATTAAAACATTGAGTAAATTTGACCCGTTTAAACACCGCCATTTTGCGCGCGCTTTGCGTGACGTCAAATGATACATCCAGTGAATGTTTACTATGAACTTTTTAGCAATTTCATAGATATTTTAAGTTTTAATTGCTTTACAAGTCATGGAAGAAGATAAAAATCATCTTACGAGTATTGTATAGTAGCGGAGTGCAAAAATAGTATTAGAAAAACACCCGACAAAGTGTTTTTTGTATTCCAAGAGATGCGAAAATACAAAAACAATGGTGTACGGTAATTAAAAGGGATAATATATGTCCTAAATCGTGTTTATATGGTTGTGAAGATCAATTTAACGTAAGTATACTTTATTTATAATAAGTTTAATCTAATAGTTTAAATTTATAGTAAGTATTAAACATTAGAAAATTTGAGTTTAAAATTAACCTAACCTATCTTCCAAATTTCAGTATAACTTTCTATAAAAACCGTAATCTTTTTTTGTTTTACGCAATTTTTATAGTCTGTCGATTTATTTCAGGTTAAGGAAGATACAGCAAATTGTATTGAATATAATATGTGTAACGAAACAACAAGGAGAAAGATGTAATCTAAGTTTGAAGAAAGGAGTTGTTCCTTATATATTTTTGTGGCAAAAACAACAGCTGATAGAATGAGAATGTGCATAGTCAAAAGGCAAAGATTGACATCGGTTAATGAAGCCTTTTAAGAGTTAGCTATCAAAAGTAGTGTTTAAAAAAATTGGTGACCTTTACGAAGAAGTGATATAGGTAGTAAGTCTTAGTCCATACAAATGTCTGTGATATTAACCAGCCAAGACTCAGTACTTACTCCTATTGAATGTGATGATCATAAGGCAGAGCCTTGCTTTTCGCATATTAAAGATAAATTACCAAGTGACTAAGCTGTGCAAGTTAATATTAAACCAAAGTATGGAAGTAAAGGTGTCAATGTAAATATACCTGCTGAAAAACAAAATGTAGCATTGTCACCATTTCCTCATTTAACACACAACATTGTTACACAACAGTTTTAAAAGTAAAACTATCTGTTTTAAAAAGAAAATTGTTTACTGAAAACACAGCTGATAATACTTCTATAGCATCTTATATCTTCTATATCTGCTGATTATCAACCAAGTTATTTATCTGAGTCAAGTGAAGTGAAAAATGATTCAGAGGCAGAAACATTTTAAAAATGTATTGTGTAGTAGCAAGCTAACTGCTATTCAAAAAGAGTTTGTAGGTATTTGTTTTGTTAGAGTTGTTTGAGTATTTAGAAAATGTTTTTAATATTACCTAAACAATTGTATCATTTAATAAAACCTTTAAGCACGAAAATATAGGTTTAAATTATTTATTTTTCTCAGTCACACTGATACCACAGTATGAACTTAAACGCCGATATATTGAATGGTGTGTCAAATGACGTCACATTTCCTTTCGACCAATGGTGGCGCGTTTTGGAATTTTGAATTTCGCTCCCTAAAGTTACACTTTTCATAAATTATTTTATGGCCTTAAATGATTAGTAAATTAAAAAAAAATGATTTTATTATAATAAGATGATAAAAAGTAATCGAAAAAAAAATATTTGAGACCATTTAAATTTTTTTGCATGTTCCCTATTCTATGATTTTCTTATTATTGAAATTGCAACTGGTAGGTAAAACAGTCAAATATTATGTTTTACTTTAATATAATTTCTTTGGAAAAATAAATTCTAATTAATCAATCGTTATTTATTGACAATCTCCAGATAATTCATTATTAATATTTATATTTTTAAAACTATAAGTATCATAAAGTCAAAAGTAATAAAAGTATAAGAAGTTAAAATTATTGAAAGAAATTAAGTAAATTTGTCTGTACATTTTTCACATGCCATGTTATTTCGTGACATGATTTTAGCGTTGGGTATAATGTTGATAGCAGGATTATCGGAAATTAAATATTGTCAATAAATGCCCTATATTATTAATTTCACTATATATTTTTTTTTCATAATGTAGTAAATTCACGTTGTTGAGATAATTGTGATCCACACCAATTGACATTGAATAAAAATTCTCGGTTTGAAAATATAATTAGTAATAGTAATAATAGAATATATAAATTAGTACAACTATCGGCACGTATCAGCCCTCACGGACTAGACTGCGCAGAAGTCTAAATTAAGGTATTATGTTTTTACTTTTTTGTTTTTGTCAAGTTTCTTTGGATCTTTAAACAATAATGAATTTTGATAGTGTTTTTATTACTATACGTAATCCTCATAAACTATAATAAATCATATCTTCGATACAATATATACTATAGGTACGCAATAATAATCAACAAATTTTAATAATATATTTTAAATTAAGACAATACGACTTTTATGTAATAAGTACATTACCTACTATTTAAAATAAAAAAAATGTGTGTGCGACAGTACAGATGTACAGTCAATGTCGACACTGTATAATAACTCTATGAGTAAACTAGACAAGGAAAGGTGTAACTCTTTATTGAATGTGCTCCCTAAATGTACCTATAATTATTTTTATTTATTTATTTATTTTTTAATTTTATTTATTTTTTACATAATAATAAATCAAAGTTACAATAAGTTTTATATAAGTGGTGCAAACATAAACTCTTATGAGTTATTCCGTACACCCAGCCGTTGACAACTTGGAAAATAACAATACTATGATACACTACACACACACTATTCTTATACAATATACATTATTGGTAGGTAGGAATTAAACAAATAGTTACACAAACAGTAAGTAGTCCAGTCATTTGGGCGAAAAAAGGGGGTTACCTGGAAAGTATTCCGGGAGTTTTGGAAATTGGTTATTTTATAGATTTCGGTATGCTCTTTTCGAATTTCAATTTTGCCACCTCGTATCTCCGCCGCTCGCGCTGTCAAAATGGCGGCCAAAACCAGTTTTTTCGAAATATCTCCTTTCCAATGCATTTTTTGAAAAAAATACTTATGTACAAAATTAAAGTAGAATAAATTTCCTACAATTTATGTATTTATATATTTTTTCATAATATCAATAGTTTTTGGCGTACGAGCGTCACAAAGTATCTTCATCTACACCACCACGTGTTTTTGGTATATTTTTTCTAAAATATTCTACTATTGCCACTGGTATTGAAGAAGCAGTGTGGGTCTTTGTGTTGGGTCCTTTTCTTTCGACTATGGAGACTATAGACATTGTATAGCCTCCATACTCTCGACTTTCAACGAAACATCTGTCGGTAGAAGTTACGAGAAGTATTTAGTTTAGGCGGAGTCATCAGTATACGTTTATATGTATGTACGTCGTACAGTGTTGTTTGTGTTCTTAGAGCCATGTTGTTTGTGTTCTTAGAGCCATTCTAATACAGAAAATTGTTTTATTTAAGACAACTTAGCCTTATTGGCAGTGACGATAATTAAAATATCATCAACGTATTTTTTGAGCAGTTGCGTTTTTTTTTATGTGGGTACGGTAATCACCTTTATTTTTGTCCATTAATTCGTCCAAGGAAAACTGACACTCATCGAAATTCTGTTTAAGGTTAGAATAACTGCATAGCACTATCTATCTCATTGATATAAATTTGTTCATGCAGGAATTGTCATACTGTGCATCAGCTGTGGCCAAATCATTCACATGTTTAAGACGCTCAATAATTGCTCGACCCCAATCGTCATTACGAGCTCTAGCAAGATTTGAAATACTGTCATTCATTGACAATTTCCACACACTATACTATATACTATACTATATTACGCTTGCACAGCCGGGTCTGTTTTTGTTTAGCTATAAATTCCGCTGCTATCTCATCAGCACATAAAAACAATGATATTTAAAAGAGAATGCTGGGTGCGAGGATCGCAGTAGTGGCTGAGGTTTCGTGGCATCACTTCCTCTACGCAATGATGTAGCAATTAACTTCTCATTATTATATCGTTTTCCACACAGATCATGAACCATTATCGATCTTACGCCCGCCAAAAGTTTTACTTTATTATCCTTTTTTTTGACACTCAATTAAAAAGTCTCCAATCCTTTTTCTTTTACTTCAACTGTTTCATTTTCTCATAATGAAGTAAAACAATTTTCTGTATTAGAAGCCTTGGCTCTAAGAACACAAACAACACTGTACGACGTACATACATATAAACGTATACTGATGACTCCGCCTAAACTAAATACTTCTAGTAACTTCTACCGACAGATGTTTCATTGAAAGGCGAGAGTATGGAGGCTATACAATGTCTATAGTCTCCATAGTCGAAAGAAAAGGACCCAACACAAAGACCCACACTGCTTCTTCACTACCAGTGGCAATAGTAGAATATTTTAGAAAAAATATACCAAAAACACGTGGTGGTGTAGATGAAGATACTTTGTGACGCTCGTACGCCAAAAACTATTGATATTATGAAAAAATATATAAATACATAAATTGTAGAAAATTTATTCTACTTTAATTTTGTACATAAGTATTTTTTTCAAAAAATGCATTGGAAAGGAGATATTTCGAAAAAACTGGTTTTGGCCGCCATTTTTTCAAAATGGCGGCGCGAGCGGCGGAGATACGAGGTGGCAAAATTGAAATTCGAAAAGAGCATACCGAAATCTATAAAATAACCAATTTCCAAAACTCCCGGAAAACTTTCCAGGTAAAACTACCAAATGACTGGACTAAAGGTAGTTAAGTAAAATATTTTGTTTACAATTTTTTCACATATAGCATGATGTTATTTATTTAAACGTATTTATTAATTGTTAACTGTATATAATATTGTTTTAGTTTAAATTTTAAATTTTTATTTGTTATATCTTCTTTTATTATCTTATGGAGTTGGTTTATTAAGTAAGGTATTGTGTAATTTAATCTCCTTTTGCCATATAAATTATTGTACTTAGGCAGTTCGAGTTTTTCGCTATTCTGAAATCTTTTTAGTTTTTTGTAATTTTTTATTAAAAAATTCTTCAGTAAGTAAAGTTAATTCAGTTTTTTCGTAAATAGGTATAATTTTACAAAATGCAAATAGTTTACGATAATCATTCTTCAAGCTTGATTTTACTTTTTTCGGAACTAATTCTTTTAGCAGCCTAATCTGAAGTGCAAAGATTTTATCAAGGTTGGTTTTAAATGTTCTTCCATAGCTTGATAGACCATAGGATACAATGGATTCAGCCAAAATTTTGTATAGCAATAGGAGCGTTTGATGCGGTATTTTGTATTTTGGCAAGTAACAATCTCAGTTTATTACATATGTTATTGACGTGTTCTTTCCAACTCATTCGATTATCAATTATAAGCCCAAGATATGTATATTTATCTACTATTTCTAAGGCAGCACAGCTACAAGACCTAGGATTATTTAAATGGAGGCATTGGTGATTGTGCATTTTAAGTACAGGTTTAAATGATCCTCTATTGCGACTTGTGCTTATATACAATAATTTAGTTTTACTACAATTGACCACCAAACCAACGTCATGAGACCATTTCGCTATTATGTCTAGGTCGCTTTGTAGTTTCTTAATTACTTCATATATATTACGACCAGCGGCGACTAGACAGGTATCGTCTGCGAACTGGTAAATTTCACATTGTTTGATTGCGTTAGACAGGTTATTGACATATGTTAAGTAGAGCAAAGGTCCCAGTACGGAACTCTGTGCTGTGGCTTCTGTCACATGGATTGCGGCACTGTCTGTGTTGCAAACCCTCACCCGGTAAGATCTGTTATTTAAGTAATCTTCACACCATGAAAGCATTTTCCCTCTTATTCCGCATTCAGATAGACTTTTTAGTAATGTAGAATGTCTAAGTGTATCAAACGCCTTACGATAGTCTATGAAGACAGCCAATACATGTTCTTTGTTGTCCATGTGATTATATATGCTCTCTGTAAACGCAGAGTGCAGTTGCGTACAACTCTTGTGTGGTTGAAAACCGTATTGGTTTGTGGTCAGTATATTGTCAATTTCATAAAATTTGTATATTTGGTCGCTTATATATTTTTCTATGATTTTATCGATAGCCGGCAAAATAGTAATAGGTCGGTAGTTGTCATATTCTCCTCGGTTTCCTTTTTATATATTGGCCTGACAATTCCAGTTTTTAAGGCTGTAGGAAATTTACCTGTATCTACGCTTGTATTTATCAATTTACAAATGACCGATTTGATTTTGTCACATAAAAATTTAATGTCAACAGTTCTTATCCTGTCCACACCGGGGGCTTTGTTACTGTTCAACGATTTAATAATTTTGCCTACTTGATTGACGTCTGCTAGCTGAAATCTTACCGAAACATTTGCTGATGTTGTATACGTCGATGTGCTAAGTAATGGTACAGAACATTTAGAGATTGTTTGCTTAACATTATTTTTAAAAGTATATGCAAATTTGTTAGCGATGACATCTGATGTGATCCCATTACCACTAAAAGAGTTCTGAAGGACTTCATCAATCGACGACTTAATTCTGCCTGTCAGTCTGTTCAAAATATTCCAAAGGTTTTTTAAATTGTGTTTATTTGAAATAATGGCCGATTTTGTGTTTTCATTTTTGGTTTTTTTAATTAATTTATTTGCATAGTTCCTAGCTTTGTTGTATTTTACTCTTATAATCATATTATTAGTATTTTGTATCCATTGAGAAAATAATGTATCCCTGTAATTACACGCTTTAATGACCTTATAATTAATCCAGTCATTAACTTTTCGTGTGCTGTTAGGATTAATTTTAGTTACTAACTCCGACTTTCTATAGCACTTAGTAAAATTTTCATTTATATAATTATAAATTTTTGATGGAAAGGTCATCTGATCCGTAGGACCCCAATCTATTTGATTTAGTAATAATTCTATTTAATTTTTTTTTATAGTGCCGACGCAAGCTAGCAATATCGCTCGGTGATCAGCCAGTGTTGTACCAATTGCCGCAGTAAATAGATTTTGCGTGCGGGATCGGGCATAAATGTGATCTATAAAAGATTTACTAAGTTTTTTATTGCATAATTCAACTCTAGTATGTGCTGTGATCCCACATAAGAAACCTAAACTGTGCAACATGTTGTTGTATTTATCTTTTACAGGATTTTCTTGATTCAGATTGATGTTTATGTCTCCCAGTAGGTATAATTCAGAATCTTTCGAAAATTTTAAAATTAAAGAATGTATTTCATCGATAAAAAGGTATTTACTAGAACTAGGGGGGCGGTAAATAGCACAAAAGTTTGCGGTATAACTTGAGTGAGTAGTTATTGAAAATGAAATGTTCTCGAAGGATCTCGTTTGTATAGACATTATGTTACATTTGTGCTTATCACTTACGTAAACAATAACGCCGCCACCTCTTCTTCCTTTTCTTAAAGCCGTAAACATCTTATAGCTGTTCAAATTAAATAAAGATCTAATGTTGTCCGATATATTAACTTCAGTGAGAATAATAATATCAATTTGTTTTTTTGCAGTTAATACACATTGTTTGAAGGTTGCAAAGTTCTTTATTATTGACCTTATATTGAAATGCACACACAGCAAATTTACATTCGTTGTAGGAATATTGTTCAAAAAGTCATTTATATTAAGGCAATCAGAAATTTCAAAAACATCATTCATTACGCTATCCATTTTAATTTATTTTATTAATACAGTACTTTACGCTAGTTATAAATATATATATGTATATATAAAGTAATATAATTATATATATTTTTATATAAAGTAATATAAATATATATATTTATATATAAAATATTTAAATAGTTATGATAAAAATCCTAAAGTACCTACAAGATAAAGTTAGGCAATTTATCATAATAAAACAAAATAATTTTGATTAATGATAAAAATAAGTTTAAGAGAACATAATTACTTATTGTGCCTTAAAATGGTTGAAACAGAAAACTTTAGGACTACATCAAAATTTTAAATAAGTAGGTAATTTATTATTTATTGTAGCTTATTAATTAACAAACAGGTAATTTATTTTTACCTTATGGTAAAGGTATATTAAATATTATTGTACTGTTAATTAAACTTGTACTTGAACCTTTTTCAAACAGAAAATAATCAAGATATTTGCTATTATTTGCATTTTTTTTGTCTGATAATTCGTAAATACATTAAATATCAAATAAACGTGTAGGTCTTGAGTTCTAAAAAGAAGGAGGATATATTCATAATTTAATGCATGAATTGCACGACCTAATTCCCCCATCCCCGTTCCTTTGCCGGACGTCCCGACGCACGGCGGGTATCCATCCCTACGTTGTGGACACTCCACCTGTCCGAACGAAGCGCTATGCTTCATCTTTTTTAGTGCGTACAGCGAAGGACTAGAACAATCTGCCTGCGTCGGTATTTCCGGCAAAATATAATGTGGGTGTCTTCAAGAGGAGAGTGAATAGGCTGCTAGGTTAATGCGCTTTACCACCTAAGACTACATTTCACTTACCATCAGGTGGAATGTAGTCAAGCATTAACCTAGTTTTGTATAAAAAAAAAAAAAAAAAATTAAGAACCCAATTCTATATTTTTTAGAAAGATTGTGCTTCTTATGTGGTCTCATTTTTCCGAAGTCAGGATTTCATGCCCATTATCAGATTGTGACTTGGTTGGATTGATTGTTAAACCCTGATCTCATCCTAAGAAAATCTAGGACCGATCACTAATATAGGGGAAAAGTGCCTAAAGTGGGCACCAGCCTAAAGCGGGCATCAGCTAAAAACTCAAACTAAACAAACTCTACGCATCCTTACAGATCTCATAGCCCCTACCAACTAACCGCCATTTTATGTTATAGTCAGACGAACTTGTCGGTCTTTATGTTATAGTCGGCTCTTGGAAAAAAAATATTATTTTTGAGTAACCTTCTTTAATATAAAAATATATCTTGTGTTCTGGGTATATATTACTTTTATTTAATCATACTTGCATCTAAATATGGAAGCCAATTTTAGAGAAGGTCTGATGAAAACGTGCAGGGCAAAGCGAGCATGCTTACTTTTGGCCTCGGTGTCAGGTTTGCTATGCCTTTTGTTGATTGCTTTGAAATTATGCTAATTTAATATTTCCTCTAAATAAGGGGACTGGATCCAATATAATTATTGTCAAATGTAGGCGCATAATAAATGCACATGATACTCCGTTATGATATGTGCATAAAAATACCCAAATGCCGCAGTATTGGGTCACTTTTTCATCTCTTCTAGCTACCCATGAGAGTTGGAAAAGAACATTTGTGAGGGCAGAAATAGGTACACATAAATTTTAACAATATATACAATACATACACTTACTCATAAATAAATATTCAGTAAAATATATAATGACAAATATAATAACTATAATACATATATAATTAAAGAATATAGATCGCTTACATAAACTTACATAAACATAAAACTTAAGACAGTGACAGATAGTGTTGCTTTAATTTTTTTTTGAAAGTAAGGACAGATCGGCTACTTGTAATGTCGTTAGGAAGTGAATTCCATAACCTCGCAGCATTTATGGTAAAGGATTTGGAGAAAAAGTAGTATTATAAGAGGGGATATCAAAAGTTTTTACTTTGATGCAGGAGCTTTTGGGGCGACTATTAGGCAAGGATAGATGGAAACGTTCGTATAAATAAGGAGGTGAGGATTTTTTAAGAACGTTGTATAGCGTGGTTAATATATGCATATTCCGGCGAAGGCGTATGGGGAGCCACTTCAGTTGACGCCGAAAATCTGAAACTTTTCGTAAAAAATTTTCGTAAACCGAAGACAAATCGAATGCACAAGTTTTGAAAGCGGTCTAATTTATTGAGTAGCTCTTCAGAAGCATGTAAGATAAGCATGTAAGCTTCATGAAGCAGATAGCAAACGTCACCGTAGTCGAGGAGGGGTAACAAGAGGGATTGTGCTAGCAAGATTCTAGTCCGCAGAGGCAAGAAATTCTGCAAACGCCTGAGAGAGTGGAATGACATGTGAACTCGCTTACTAGTTTCATTGACTTGCGCCGACCAACATAAATGTTTATCGAAAGTCAATCTCAGATTTTTAACCTCTTCAGATTATTAGGTGCGATTAGATTCTCTTTATTGGGTGCGATTTACAAGTTTGTTTCAAAATTGAGATTTTATTGTTTCATTTAATTTTCTTTAATTGCAAAATTTATGAAAATAGGACTGCAATATTACTAATGATGACTGAGTAACTATAATAATGTTGATTTTACATAAAGTTTAGTTTAGTACCTACCTTATAATAGTTATAATATTCATATTAGGTAATATAAAAATTATATTCCTGATGATGTTATTGTGCAATAAGGATTCATTATCATTTATTACTAACCTACTGATGTTTTTATAAATATATTTTTTCTTATCTGTAAATCAGCTAATAAAATAGAAGAATGCTCGCTTTGGCCTTCTGCTCATGCCCGCTTTAGACCAGCCACCGGGCAAAGCGAGCATTCGATAGGGTTCCATATTTTGGATCGTAGTTTAATATTCTTGACACATACAAAAATAATATATATTGGGTATGAAACTAGAATAAATGTGGCATCTAATAACATTAAAAGTATTTTTCATTTATGTAATAATGTACGTTTTTCTGTCACTGAAAGTTATGGTGCCCGTTTTGGGCCCCCTTCCCCTAAACTTCTAAAGCTATTGAGATGCTGATTGATTGTACAAATGATATACGTAAAAAAATAAATATTATTTATTGATTTCCTTCTCTTCATCCTTTAACCTTCTTCTTAAGCCATAGTAATAATACTTTATACTAATAACAACATTATACATATTGTATAATGTTGTTATTAGTATAAATTATATTGTAGCTAAGTATAATTCAAGGCCTCATAAAGTTCAACTTAGATATACAGATATAGATTGGATTTTCCAAATTAGACTTTTAAAAATTAAAATGCGAAAAGAAATACAATTAATCTTATAACAAATTAAAATTCACCCTTTAATCTATCTTAAATATAGACTACTCGTAACATTTTTTTTTTATGTTAACTATATATTCCTTAAATAAAAATGTACAAATCGTATTCTATTGCAACGTTGGCTATTTTCAAGAAAGCCGTGAAGGGTTAGAATATATAGCATCTCCAGTTCTTCCATCCATATAATAAAGTTTCTGTCTTTGTTATAATGCGATTTAGCCCATCCGACTTCTGAACCTTTGTAAAAGTTGCAAAGAGGTGTTTTAGACAGCGTTCATTACTAACAAGTAGGTATTTGGACTGTAAAGTACGATATCTGAGCTACTGATGCCGGCAATACAGAGACTGGTGGCACACAAACCTGAGACTTCTAGGAGTCAGCCTCCATCTCCTTTCCTACTTTTTAGACCCTTAAGCACAATTTTCATTATCTTCATTTGTCAATTACGTTCGTTACCAATAAGTCCGGATCACTAGTTTTAAATTAAATTTAACATTCAACTCTTAGAAAATTATTAATTTCAAACGGCTCATAATAAATCTATTCTAATATAGGTCATAAGGTCAGATCTTAATCAAAATTTAAATGATACTCTTTAAAAACGGGGTCACTGATTATAGAAACTGAAGATATTCAACAGATTTAGAAACAACAATCTATTATGATAGCAGATCGATATAGATATATCGATTTTTTTGCATATTTTGTAACATTCAAAATAGTATAATAATTACGTTAGTATTTGTAGTGAATATTAAATATGTTTATTTAGGTACTTTGTAATATTCTGACACCTACAAACATTCATTGGATAATTTAAGTGTACAATCAACGGTTGTAGTAATTTAAGTCAATATTGAATAGGGTAATGAAACGAACAATGTTCGCCGAGAACTATAGTCTTGCACGGGTTTCGAATTTTCATGGACTTGTGATGTCATCTTTTTGGAATAGTGGATACGTTAAAAATTTATAATTTTATTTAGTGAGAAATTTTGTTGCACAACAGTCGATATTACTATAGTCATTTTAAGTCTACGCTTCTTATTTTAATATGCTTTTTGTCCTTGTAAAATGCCTTAACGTTCAAAGTTCACTTAACCTTAGCTCTTCAGACAGACAACTCACGTCACTAATTTTCTTTATTTCGATATTTTTTTTATGAAGTTTAAATAACAATATTTTCACACGTATTTAAAGTTTATTTTAGATAATAACATTTCATAAGTTGAAAACTAGCAATGATATTATGTTCCATACAGCATAGGTATTCATTGTTCTGAATTTACAGGGCATGCTGTATATTCTGGTGGTGAAGGACTCTTCCGGGAAAACGTCGTCGAGGGCCATAAGAATCTTGTGTCTTCAGATAACAGTTCCTCAAGTCAGGTTTCAGCATGAGGTAAACAGAATCATGTTCAGTTTAATGCCTGAAGAACCTTCGTCGTATCACCGCAAGAACACTATCCTGAATGAAACAAGTATTGGAGTAGGTATTGGGCTGAACATATAGAGTGATTATCAGTTTCGCGATCACAGTACTTCACTCCGAATCAAAGGTTCAAAGCTTTATAAAGCTCAGTCGCAGCCTGACGTGGGTTCTCGTCTCCGGTTCAGATCGGCCCAGCATCAGTTTCTACCATTTACCCAAACGCAATTGCCATTTGATCCCTGGGCAGCCGGGGCTAACTAGTGTTTATTAATATTCATTTCAAACTGCTCATCATCTATTCTAATATCATCATCAGTTCCGATGCTTGATAAAATGATATACTTAAATGTGATTTAAGACAATTCTGATGATTTTTATTTTATCCCGCTGAAAAACGTTTTCGTGTTTTAAAATTTTAAATACCGATTTTTACTTAAGTTACACAAAAATATTACATTTTTTTGGGTAATACATATAGGATTTTATTAATTAGACGTGAAAATGTGTAAGGAAATGTGAAAGTGAAATGTGAAAAGTATAAGTTACCTCCTCTTCATTTTAAGATGTGACCGAGGCCAATAATCATAACCAAATTTTCATATTGTAATGCTTTTAAAATAACAAATGCTTCTTCGTTGTTTTTCGATGAAATAAACGGTCCGTGACATTTCGGGGTCCCTGGACGTCGGTAGAATTCTGAATATAATATGTAAGGTTGACACATTAGAACTTATTTTAACGTGTGGTATTAACAGCGAAGCTGAACGAGTCATTGTGTGTTCAAACATTCATGTTAGTGTTCTCAAACATCGTAGTCGTAAATTGTGTTAAATTATTATGCTCTTTAGATGTCAGTTCCAAGAAGCATAATCTCTTAACCTAATTACAGTCAACTCACACGGGTAACATTGTGCCTTAAGCTATGCAAGTTTGTACTGGAAACTTTGGTATCCTTAATAAATTATTTTTACCTTTGAAAATAATATTGCAATAAAAATAAGTTTATGTCTGAGGGTACTTCACTCGTTATAAGCGGAAAAAAAAAGATTTCTTTTGATTTGTAAAAAACACAGTAAATGTGATACGCCGAAATTAGTCATTCTTTGCCGGAGAAATCATTAATTCAGTTTAATTTTAACATAAAATAAAACATTTTAACCCGTTTGGCTTATAGCTAAAATTGTATACGAATAATAAATTGAAAAAAAAAAAGTTTGAAATATGTTATGCAGTTTTTCAACTTTTGCTGTTGCGCATTAAATTGAACAAACTCTACTATTATCAACTTCTAGTATACGTAAAGGTGCTGCGTAATTGTGTTGTAGTTGTGTTTAATTTTCAAATCTTTTTCTTGTTTTTTCTTTGCGACGCAGTGTAGGAAAGAAATTTGCTTCCCCTAACAAAAACTCCGAAAGATTTGAAAGTTGCTAAACCCAAAAACTAAATGAGGGAATAGAAACGAGCGAATAAAAAGCAGGAGGTATAATGATAAAATGTGTTTAAAAAAACATTCACACACACTTTAATAAAATAAAAATGTGGTATATACCTACCTTTTGTATGAAATAACTGTAATTTCAATAAGGTAGTTTAAGATTTATAATTGATTACCCGTTACTATTAATTATAATGACGTGAAGTATGAACATATAATTAGCGTTCCGTAATATTTTAGTTTCGAAAAATTATTTAAAGTAATTAAATCTGTTGTTGCGAACGCAGCGCCACAAGGTAACTTTTATCGTCGCTTTTATTAAAAAAGGCGTTTGCTCTCCAGTGAAGTAACTATACGCTAATACTTTTAATTACAGTTTGAAAGACACTTTAATTAAAAAACTATTATCTTGCATTTCGACACACGTATAACGTACAAATACGTATTCTGACAAATACTCATATAATATGTATAAAGTGTATTTTTGACTTTGCTATTATTCAATCAGTACAGCACGCCGTAGAGAATGATATTAGAATTGACAAAAATTTCATAAAAAGGAAATTTACCAAAGTAAAGTAAAACATTAAACATTTTGATCAGATGGTACCTTTTTAATGGTTTTCATGAACTTTTCTAAGTGATAATCACTAAAATTTTCTCGTCCTATCAAGACGGTAACATCTGTGGGAAGGATCTGTTATAATACTACTTATTTTAATTTAATTTAGAATTATGTATTATCAAAACATTTTAAACCATTTTTACGATTTTACATTTAAAATGAAAAATCGTTGAAGATTGTTGAAGATTTTACATTTGAAATGGTAAATTTGTTTTGACTGTTAAATAACGCCTTCTACAAAATATTGAAAGTAGTACCTTTTATAATGGCATACGCGATTCGCGAGCACGAGTTAGTTTAATATATTTTATTATAAGTTACTGTTCCTCCAATCAAATTGAAGAACAATTTTTTATTCAAAAAATAATAAAGAATTAGAATTTCAAAACGTAATTTACAAAAACTATAGACAGTATTCATCAAACACAATCTAGGCAGTCCACCAATCGTGCAACACACATATTTGAACAAACAATGCTTCATCCATTCCCATACAAATACTCAAAGCACGTGCCACATATTCTAATGGCAGTATAACTCACGTGTGCAAACAATTTCCCCCGATTTGAATATTAATCATAGACTATGCTTTTGTGTCTGAAAATAAGGAACCCAGGCACGTTACAGTTACATAGGCTTTAACTAGGTTGAGCATAATACAGATTAAAATGACGACTATTAATACATTTTAATATTTAATGTGGTAAAAAAATACAAGAAAAACTTTGAATCTTATAACTAATTAACACAATTTTGACAATTGACCAATTGTCAATTGACACAATTGACCTCGAGAGTCAAGTAGATTAACGAGAGGTTCTCATTAACTAGCTATTTTTACAGTTAAAATATATCGGAGATATTCTTATATTACACTGTATTAGGTATAAGTGGGAGTATTTTGTTATTCGTGGCCGTTTGTAAGGATTTATTTGCATTTTCCTGCGAAATCAAATGCAATTTGGAATAATATCGACCATTAATCATTGTTGAGTATGTCATATTTAACACAATAAAAATAAAACATTTCATACAATTCTCATTTCTCAGTTAACGACCAAACGACACGCTGGAAGCAAAATGGCGAAATATGCATCGTGACAAATTTTGCCTTCTTAGAAATGAATTGAATGATTGTAGAAATTATAACATTACTTTAAAGATATCTTTTTTCCAGCATCAAGATGTGTATTGTACTGTTTTTTTTTAAATAAAGGATGATTAAATTACAATTGCTTATAGAATGAAAATACGTATATATGTGTATAATAAAACAAAAAAGGAATTGTGTTAATATATAAAACCTTTTTTTGAAATAACCTTAGTCGAAAAATTTAAATATATACATCGATGTTGAAATTGTTCTAAAATTTAAACTTAATGGTAAAGTGAACTTAAAACTGTAATTAACTCATAGTTACAGGGAACGCGATCCTATGCGTAAATTGTAAATCATTGATGTGTGTTAAAAACTGATTCGGGTAATAGCTGCACATATCAACCGCATGCAATAACAGTGACAGCTACACAAGCAACGAATCTGATAAGGTTACAATTCAGATTCAGAGATGAATATTTATTTTTTGTATTCTTTTTAAAACTTTGTTTTTACACTAAAAATTAATTTATATACTTGTAATTCTTGTACATACTTAGATTTCGCAATTATGTTATTGTTAACCTAGTTGTAGAAGAGCGGGGCCTCCTGCTACAGGTATATTATACTTACTAGGATGGTCCTAACCTTTGTTTATGTTAATGTGTTACTTTTTTAAGCAAAATAAATATATTGAAATATTGAAACAGAGATGAAGACGACACGACAGATTTCGGAAAAAGTGATATATATTCACAAAATAGCAATGATATATAATTGGGTAAATTATTATTTTTTTAATAACTGCGCATTAATTTTGTTCTCATAAAAACATATATATTCAAAGCATTTTCTAATAAATTGTAGTTGTACCAACTCATGAATCTGGACAATATTCGCATCCTATGGATATTATAGTAAAAAATGGGTAAGATTTAAATAAAAATAACACTCAAATTATATTAAAAAGTCATAAGAAATAACGAGTGGGTTAAAACATAAAAATTATGATGAAAAAAAATTATATACATGAGACATAATTGTCATGTACAGATATTTTTATATTATTTAAACATTTCTTGTTAAAAGCTTTTATTGTAATTATTCATAAGCGGTCGCGAACACACAAAGTGAAAATGAGTTCTGTTTATGTTAGGCTTATGAGGTTAACCATTCCGTCTAGCAACATAAAAGGTAAACCCTTAATATTTTATTTTGCTACACTAGGATCACCTATTGGGCTTTCCCTGTCATATTAAAATGGTGTGATTTTCTTTGTTCAAGAATAGGGAATATGCATAAAATTTAAAATGGTCTCAAATATTTTTTTTCAATTACTTATTATCATCTTATTATTATAAAACATTTTTTTTATTTAGTAATCATTTAAGGCCATAAAATAATTTATGAAAAGTGTAAATTAAGGAAGCGAAATTCAAACTTCCAAAACGCGCCACCATTGGTCGAAATGAAATGTGACGAGTGAGTGAGTGAAAAAATAAAAATAAAATAAAATAAAATAAAATAAAATTTTGGTGAGTGTGCGCAGGAATTACACGAGTTAATTCCCCCGTCCCCCTTCCATCACCGGACGTCCCGACGCACGGCAGGTATCCATCCTTTTGTTGTGGACATTCCACCTGTCCGAACGAAGCGCTTTGCTTCCTCATTTTTAGTGCGTACAGCAAAGGACTGGAACAATTTGCCTGCGTCGGTATTTCCGGCCAAATATAATGTGGGTGTCTTCAAGAGAAGAGTGAATAGGTTGCTAGGGCAATGCGACTTACCATCTAAGACTACATTCCACTTACCATCAGGTGGAATGTAGTCAAGCATTGCCCTAGACCATATAAAAAAAAAAAAAAAAAAAACGTCATTTGACACACCATTCAAATTATCGGCGTCGAAGTTCATATTGTGGTATTAGTGTTACTGAGAAAAATAAATAATTTAAACCTATATTTTCGTGCTTAAAGATTTTATTAAATGATACGATTGTTTAGGTAATCCTCCGAAACATTTTCGGTAACTATAGTTTTACTGGTAAAGTACCAATATTGTGTGTTGAATGAGGAAATGGTGACAATGCTTCATTTTGTTTTTCAGCAATTATATTTACATTGACACCTTTACTTCCATACTTCGGTTTAATATTAACTTGCACAGCTTACGTCACTTGGTAATTTATCTTCAATATGCCAAAAGCAAGGCTCTGCCTTATGATCATCACATTCAATAGAAGTACTAAGTCCTGGCTGGTGTTTTTGCCACAAAAATATATGAGGCACATCCCTTTTCTTCAATCTTAGATTACGATTAGATTTTTCTCCTTGTTGTTTCGTTATACATAATATTATATTTAATACACTTTGCTGTATCCTCCCTTATTTTTTTTTATTTTTTATTTTTTTTTTGTTTGTCTATACTGTTAGCCCTGTTGGCTATTACAGCGTCACCGGGGGAGCGGGTGGGTCTGGAGACCCACCCTTAACAAGGGGGGGCCAGATGGGCTCCATGGGAGACGACGTCCCGAGGGCGTCTCAGATTGAGACACGGACCTCGGCTCGGGGCGTCGTTAGTCAGGAGGGAAGCTAAGGAAATTAGGACACTAGCGTCCTCCGACGGCAGAACGCCGGAGCAACGGAGCACTTACTCAGTTGGGACCTCGTCTATACCGGTACAGACGGTGTGTGTCTGTGTGTTGTGTGGTGTCACTTATGCCTACGCGTACACGTTATTACCTACTGTGAACGCGTCGTCGGGGTCAACGAGTACCGACTTGGGTCTTCTTTTTCTGACTAAAGTAGTCTTACGTGGTCTATACTCTGCGGCGTCAGCCACCAGTGATTTCGGGTGTCGCTCAGCACGTTCAAAGTACTTTTGGGAAAGCCCCTTGAAGTACTGAGCGATGGTCGGAAGGTCTAAATCTCTATGGAGATCGATGTTGCGTACGAACCACGGCGCCCCGGTTCCAATCCGTGTAAACCTGTTCTGAATCACCTGAAGGGGTTTCAGATTAGCGTGCGCAAAAGCGGGACTCGCATAGGACATGACGGAACGTATGCAAGCTTTGTAAAGTGTCACCTTATTGCGAAGGGACATTTTACTCCGCTTGCCTAACAGCGGATATAAACGACCTAATATGTAGGCCGCTCTGCTACGAACGGTCCTAATATGCGCAGTGAAAACTAACATTCTATCTAACGTTACTCCTAGGTATTTTGCCTCGTCTTTCCAAGGTATCGGTTTATCAAAGAGTTTGATTCGCGGGAGGATCCTTGGGGGGCCCCGTTCGAAGAGCACCGAAACGCTCTTCTCAGGGTTTACCTCGATCCGCCATTTCTGCAGCCAACTCTCGAGGGAGTCGACTGCGGATTGGAGACGTTGGTATATCTCCCAGTGATCCTTAGAGGACGTGTAAAGCGCGGTATCGTCCGCGTACATGGCAAGGTGCACTTTAGATCGCGGTCTAGGAATATCGCTAGCGTATATGGAATAGAGGATGGGCGAGAGAACTGAACCCTGGGGAACACCCGCCCTGATGGGGCGGGGGGTTGACAAGACGCCTTCCACTCTGTAGCGAAAGGAGCGATTCGTCAGGTAGTCCCGTATGATGAGTACGAGTCTGTCCGACACCTTGAACTGGTATAACTTGTACACCAGTCCATTGTGCCAGACCCTGTCGAACGCCTTAGCTACATCGAGGAAGAGCGCTCCTGTCCTACGCTTCTTGGCCCTCACAGTGACCCCTATCAGTATGTGCTCCGTGAGGCGTTGCACCTGATGGGAACATGAATGGTTGGCTCTAAAGCCGAACTGCTCATTTGGAATGATTTTGAGTCTCTCGACTTCCGATCTAAGTCTACAAAGGATGATTCTCTCATATACTTTCCCTAAGGAACTAAGAAGACTAATGGGACGGTAGCTACTAGGCAGATGCCGGGGTTTGCCCGGCTTATGGAACCCTATCACTATGGCCTCTTTCCACTGGGTCGGAAACGAGCAACCGGCCGGCAAAAGTAGAGCATTAAAAATGGTAACCAATAGGTAAATTAAAGGAGGCGGAAGAAGCTTTATCACTTTGTTAGTGATCCTATCGGGACCTGGCGATTTCTTGGCGTGAAGCGCCCTAACTATGGACGTCACCTCGTCTAGGTTCGTTTCCTTGATTGGCGGACTGACCGGTGGCTGAGAACACATTATATTGACCGATTTGTCGCCTATTTCGACATGATCGCGATCAACCGATTGAGCAGACAGACGGCACTGGCTCTCTAGACTGTCGGCTAAGCACTCAGCTTTGTCAGGGTCGTCAAACGCGATGGCGGAGTTAGGTCCAACCAAGGGAGGCATATCTGATACAGTGTCCGCCTTCAACGCTCTCTGCAACCGCCAGAATGCCTGGTGTGTTGGAGAGAGCGTCGCAAGCGTCCTATCCCAGCCGCTATCTCTGAAGTCGTCGAGAGCTTGTCTCGACTCCCTCTGGAGATGGCGCAGCCTCCGTCGGTTGTCATCTGTCGGGTATCGGTCGTGGGCTCTAATCGCGGCGTTTTTGCGGGTGATTAGAAGTCTAATGTCCGGAGGGAGTGCCCGGTAACCCTCGAAGTTCACTTGGACCTCCCTCGAGGACTTTCCTATGCTGTCTACCAAATGTTCTGTGAAGTTAGTCGCGGCTGAGACAGCGTCCTCGACCGATGTAAGCTGGTCAGGAATTTTGTCGAGGTGCGCTGATACGGAGCAATGGAGTTGCTCTCGAAGCTTTGTCCAGTTAATAATTGTTTTTGTCGCGGGTTCCCTAAGGGGAGGAAGTCCTAGCTGAAATAGGACCGATCGATGGTCAGAGTCTAGCTCGGATAGCGTCTCGATAGAACGTAACTGGAGTGTCACGCCCTTCAAGAGTACTATGTCGAGCACGTCGGGTCTGTCATGTCGGAAGTCTGTGTCGCAGTATCGCGTGGGGCTCAAAGGCGCGGTGATCTCGAAGTCGAGACCAGCCTTGTAGCTTAGCCTATCAAGGAGATTTCCTCTACTGTTTGCGACAGTAGAGTTCCAGCGGGGATGTTTGCAATTTAGGTCGCCGGCCAGAATGGTTGCGTTACCTAATTGGAGTAAGGACTTAAAGTCCCTCTCAACTAAGGCTTTATTGGGAGAAAGATAGACGGATGCTAGTACGATCGACTGATGGCCGGTCATACCCACCTGACATAATGAAGCTTCTACGTTAACTAGTTGGGGCGGAAAGAGCGGAGTGCAATGAAGAGCCCTTCTGTAGTAGATGATGGTTCCCCCCTTCGCGGTTGCCCTATCGTTCCTAACGAGACGGTAATTCGCGATGCGCGGATCACGATTACACGGCTTCAGAAAGGTCTCTTGTACTAACAGGACGTCTATCTGGTACGTGACCACGAAGTCGCGCACTAGATCTATCTGCTTAAGTAGCCCGTTCGCGTTGAATGTAGCGACAGTCAGAGAGCGAGGTTTTACCCTTCCACGCGATGTCATCATGTTGACATCGTGTGTTCGTATATCGATTTGATTAGGACGGCGTGGTTGAGGAGCACTTCCATCCTCGCGGGAGGGTTCCGCGCGGAATCCCTCATTTCATTCGAGAAGACTAGGAGCTCTTCGATGTCTATTACACCGAAGAGGCTCGTGAGGCACGCGAGCGAACTCGCAACTCCGTCGGTGGAGTTACGAACCGGCGGCGGCGGCAACGACTGGGGGACGGGCTGTGGGATAATCCTCGGAGGCTTCACCCAAGCGTTCGCGATCGCGTTCGCGGGTGCCTGAGGGGCCTGGGATGCCTGAGGGGCCGCGGGCCTCCTAGGGGCTAGAGGAGCCCATGGAGGCTGGGCGAACCGAGGAGGATGCCTTGCCGGCTGTGTCCTGCGCGGCGCTTTGGGGCACCCGCGATAATTTATAAGATTTATAAGATTTATAAGATTTATAAGATTTATAAGATTTATAAGATTTATAAGATTTATAAGATTTATTGAACATACAGAGAAAAAATCACAAAAATATTTACATCGTAAACGGCTACACTAGTAATACACTGTGTCGCAGCCATTTACGCCCACTCCGGGACATGGTGCATGTAATATGTTCCAAAATTATACAGGCATACAACAAAAATTAATTAATAAACAATTCTGAAACTATAATCAAGCAAATGTAATTTCTTGAAAATAACATTATTATTGATTGTGCGATCATATACAATATTCAGCAACAATAGTGAATTAAAATAATAATGACAATAATAATTAAAAATAAATATTAAACAATTAAAAACAAATATGTCATCAAAATTTAAAGTCATTACTTGAATATATAAAGTTAATAGTATTCAGTTAATAATATAATATAATAATAATAGTGTGTGTGCGTGCGTGCGTGTGTGTGTTTGTGTGTGTGTGTGTGTGTGTGTGTGTGTTTGTGTGTGTATTGTGTGAGTGTGTGTGTGCGTTTGCTTGTGAGCATATATATCAGTCCTATATAAGTGCTTCTGATTCGTCATATGAGAGGTTCTTAAGGTAGTTATTAATTTTCTTTTTGCAATTCCAGTATGTTAGTGGATATATATTTAATATTATGTGTAATTTATTGTATATAGAGGAGGAAAGGTATTCATAATGCCGTCTAGATAGTGCATAATGACATAATTGGACTTCACAAATTCGTCTAGCGTGACGAGTAAATGTCCAACTGTTTACGAAAAGTAATGTTTGGTGTTTACGTAAAATTAGCTGTTTAATAAACAACTGCCTAACAGATAGCACATTGGCAGTTCTATATAATTCTGAGGTAGGAAAAAGGATAGGTTTCGAAAGCATAACTTTGAGTACAGCTCTTTGAGCTCTCTCTAGTCGAAGAAGGCGAGATTTTCCAGATCCTCCCCAGGCAGTTATACAATATGAAAGAATAGATTGAACCAGAGAAAAGTAAACTGTTGTTAGGATGTTTTGATCAGCAACAGCTCTCAGTTTTTTAAAAATGAATATTAATTTTCTGACCCTAACAACAGTTGTATCTATCTGATCCTTCCACGTTAGTAAATGATCTATATGGACTCCCAGAAACTTTACTGTAAATGCTCGGGTTAGTTCAGCACAAGAGCAGCTGGGGTTTGCAGATAAACAACGGTGAGCTTTGATTGAAAAGGTTTGATTCGGCAGGTTTTGTGAACTTGCAGAAAAGGCGATAAACATAGACTTGTCTAAGTTAAGTGTCAGCATGTTTTTATTCATCCAATGAACTACTTGACACATAGCTGACTCAGCTAAATTACGCGCCTCTTTCCAAGATTTAGCCCTAAGAAGAAGCACGGTGTCATCCGCATAGGCCAGGATCTTACATTGTTTTAAGGAGAGCTGGAACAGGTCATTTACGTAGATAATAAACAACGTAGGACCCAAGACACTACCTTGAGGGACACCACAAGTGATTGGTAGAGTATGGCTGACATAAGGAGGAATATGAACCCGTTGCTTACGATCACTAAGGTAACTTTTAAATATTTGGAGGACTTTCCCACGCACACCTATATTCCCAAGCTTATTTAAGAGAATGGGTATAGAGACAGTGTCAAAGGCTTTAGTAAGATCTAAAAAGATACCGATCGTTTTAAGCTTGGACTCTACATTGTTTATGATGGTGTTAGTCAGCGATAGAACAGCATCTTCTGTTGATTTACCTTTACGGAAACCAAACTGATTGCTGGAAAGGATGTTAAAGTGATCAAGAAATTTTATAAGTCAGTTGTTAAGAATTTTTTCAAGAACTTTGGAAAGTGTTGACAATACAGATATAGGCCTATAGCTATTGACACTATCTCTATCACCACCCTTATATATGGGGTGAATTATGCCTTCCTTGAATACTAAAGGAAAGGATCCAGTAGTAAAACATAAATTAAAGACATGTGTTATAACCGGGGCTACAGCACAACGGGCAGCTTTCAATAAAGAAGAAGGAATGTTATCCCAACCAACAGCACAGTTTTTGAGTCCTAGTATTATACGGTTAACTTCTTCTATATCAGTTTCTATTAAAGCCATTGAGTTGACCATACAATTATCGGAGGTGGAGGAAATATTATCGTTTCTGTAGGAGTTATCAAATGTCGAAGTTAATTTTGCACCAATGCCACTAAAGTAGTCATTAACAATGTTAACAGATAGTTCAGGATTTGCACCTAGCTGTAAAAGTGGATTTGCAGTGGTTAATTCGTTGCTTAAAGAGGTAACATTTTTAATGACCTTCCATGTGGCCCTGGGGTTATTTTTTGCTCTTTGAAATTCCTCCTTCTCATAAACTACCTTAACGGATTTCAAGAGATCCCTGCAATGGTTTCTGTATCTAGTATACGTTAATTTAGCTTCAAAGTTATTAGGACTCTTTTTGTAATTTTTGTGTAGGCGGTCTCGATTTCTAACACAACGCAAAAGACCTGGTGTCATCCAAGGCTTAATAATACGTCGCTTACTAGGAATAGTTACCACTCGGGAGTGTGACTTTATAATATCAACTATAATCTTTACCAGAGCATCGGCTGCTATTTCAGCGTCAGTCATGGACATAATTGAGGAGAAGTTAAAATTAGTAAGGTCCCTAACACAAGCACTCTCATCTGTAATTGTTTTAGTGCAGGTACCTTTATTTTGTTTTATTTTGCAACTGCTACATAACATAACGGGAGAGTGATCCGTGACAGATGAGTCAATCACCAGAACTATTGAGGGTCTATTTGTTTTTAGCAAGACATGATCGAGGCAACTGTCATTCCTGGTTGGAAATACATGGGCGGGGAGCATTGCGTGCATAGCTGCAGTTGTTAAGTAGGTATCTGCATTTCGGTCTCCATTTCCAGGGATAATGTTAATGTTTATGTCACCTACTAGGGCGACATTTATAAAACTCGACAAGGACTTGAGAGTGTTGTCCAAGGATTCCAAAAATACGGATACATTCCTAAATGAAGGTGACCGATAGACAGCCACTACAGCAAACTCATTGTTAAAATTTAGGATGAGACAATTAGCATCTATAAGCATTGGCTTTATCAGTGTACAGTGTACACGCTAGGCCGGACCGGACAAAAGCCACTACTCCGTCGTTTTGGTTTGTAAACGTGCTTTTAAAAGAAGTGTAACCCGGTAATGCTGAAAGACAGTGACTTTTACTCAGCCAACATTCACTAAGTACGAGCACGTCAAAAACTATGTTAATTCTGTTTAGCAGTATGAGAAACTCACTAAAATTACAACTAATACTTCTAATGTTAATATGCAAAACTAAAAATGAGTCTCCCATACCTCCAAGGTATTCCCTGCATTTTTCAGGTGCACAACAATGAGACTGGGAAATAGATACACTTTCAATATCGTTATACGTTAATATAGAACTATTCATTTGGTGTGGGAAACAAGAACAAATGTTAATAGTATTCTACAATCTGATGCGTTGAGCACCTCCCTTTGACCTAAACAAAACAATGCAAGAAAAATAATAATAATAAGATAATCAGCCTTTACCTTTCTGACGATTATAAAATAAGCTAATGCGTGTGAGAGTGTGAAGTGTATATTGGTAAAAGTGTATGTACATAATGTGAAGAACGATATTGAAACTATGAGTATAAAATATGAATTATCACAACAGAAAACAAATAAAAACATAGGCAGACACTTTCTAAAAAACAGTCATAAATAAACGTCTGTCTTTAAGTTTGCAAGGTCAATCTCGCTTCTAATAGGTACAGCTGTAGAGCCTTCTTTCTTCCGAAGAAATATTTTGCCGTTTGATACCATGAAAATTCAAAGTTGTTTGATCTAGCATATTCCTTAGTTAAATACAATAGTCGTTTCATTTTAGGTGATAAATTTTCGGAGACAAAGACGGGTTTTCGTGGGCCATTGAGTTTTAGAGATTCCGTGTTTAGTTTATTTGTTTTATTAGCTTTGTTGTACTCTTTATATCTCCGTAGAATATGTTCCTTAGTAAGAACACTTGTAAAATCCACTATTATAGTTTTATCCAAGGAATCTCTCTTGCTAACACGAAAGACATCCTTTACGCAAAGCTGTTCATTTTGTATATTGAGAGTCTTTGCCAAGGTGGAGACATGTTTTAGAAGGGCTTGTTTTGACTCTCCTGATGAATATGGGATATTTTTAATTTCAATAGAGGAGGCTCGCTTATGGCGTTCTAAGTTTTCTAGCTTTTCTTCTAGACCTTGAATATATTGTAGGTCATTACAACGGTCATTCTCAATTTTTTTTATTTGTTACTGAATGCTCTCAAATTTGCTCGCAAGAAAGTCAGCAGTGTTTTGAACACTAATATTTTGGGTTCTAATTTCTTCAATTGCCATCGAGATCTTTTCCATTTTAGTATCTTGAGCTAATTGATGTGCTTTCATTTCCCCAAACATCAGTTTCATTTCGGACATAAACTCATTTAGCTGAGTTTCATTGCACTCAGTACGTTTCCGCTTAATACGTTGAGTAACGTTGAGGATATCCCGATTAGGATCCTCTGCGGAGTTTGGCTTATTACTAATGAGTTCAGACGAGCAGTGTTGTGTTTTTTGCAATACTGAAGTACTCTGGACTTTGAGCTTGCTCGCTGGTTCATTTGTAGGAAGCACGCTAGGCGAGGTGGGGGGTGTACGACGGAGTGGCATATCTTGTCTTTAATATTTTAACTTATCACTACACTCATTCACTTACAACAGATTTAATACCCACTTAAATAGCAATTTTAAAAAACGGTCGGTTGGCTGTCGGCATACAATGTATGAAGTACCAGGCGCTCATAAAAGTGTCACTTACCGCTGAGCGATAACTTCATGTAGGGCGGCGCTTAAATGAGTAAGTAAACATACGCTAATGAAGAGCTGAGGCCGGCGGATGCAAGTTCAACTGACCGTTAGCAACGATGGGCGGCGCTTGCGCATTTAACGCATACGATAAGTGTTGGCTTCCTCAAAAAGGGACGGTACTTAATGCCCTCTTGACAAGAATATTCGTAGAAAGTCGTTTGGCACAATAGAATTTCACTTAACTTATGCACTCCTATTATTTACTTCGAATTAATTTTAATAAAGCAATTTATAATGAAAGTTGTAGCAGTTTAACACACGTCAACTCGTTTTCGAGGTCTGGGAGGAAGGGGAATTCGCGGGATGGCCCTTCTGTCCGCACAGGACGCAGCTGGGAGGATCCTCAGGGACCGGTCCCTTCCGCGAGCAGTCGGCTGTCGCGTGGTCGTCCAGGCACTTGACGCACCTTGGACGCGCGTGACAAAAACGTTGGGAATGTCCATAGAGCTGGCAGCGATGACACTGACCAGGAAAACCGCGACCGCGTGGTGGTTCGACCCTAAGGCCGGAGAGTTGGCAGACTGCCTTGACTTTAAGAATTTGCTTTCCTTCCGGGGAAAGCTCGAGATGGACGAGAACGAGATCGAACGGGACCCTAGTGGTCGCTCGGTACATGCGGTGCACCGAGATGACGGGGAACGATTGGGACTTAAGGTCCTCGAAAATCCGCTCAGTAGTGAGCTCCACGGGGAGCCCTCGGATGACCACCGTTAAGCGGCGTTCATCCTCTAGCGCGTAAGTGTGGTATCCGTAACCACGTTCGCGGAGTAGACGAGTCAGACCACGGTGGTCCGACGAAGACGCGGTTTGAACGCGGATACCGTCGGCGGTATTTCGGGCGGACGTGAAATGGAGCTTGTGCTCCGTCATAAGTGCGGACAGAGTGTCCCACTTAGACTTGTCCCTTATGTAAAGCGGCGGCGGCGCGGGGGACTTCCGTGGCGCTGAAGGCGCAGACGCTGAAGCCGCCTCCGCGGGCGCTGAAGGCGCGGACGACGGCGACGCGGACGCGGGCGCTTCGGGCGCGATCGCGTTGCGCGAGCGAGAGCGCTTTCGTCGCCTTCCTCTTGGCCGATTTGGTCTGCACGGTCGTGAAACCGTCGTCCTCGTCAGCGTCCGAGGAAGGGGACGAACTCCCCGACTCGGAATCCGAGGCCGTCTGCTCCGTAGGAGTGGCAGCCTCGACCTCCATATCGGAGGTGCTCTCGGTCGCGATCGCGGCGCGCGAGGTCGAGGGCGGAGACTCGATGCCTAACAGGACAGAGTACTGCAGGCATAATTCAGGCGCAATTCCGTGGACCCAGCCAAAGAACTGCGACTTGGACAGATCTTCGGGTTCCGCCGCGGATTTGGGGTCCATGGTGGAGCCCGGAGATATGAGCCGTCCTCCCTGCGTGAGCAGGGAGGCGAGTGCCTAACGTGAACCCTATCGAATCTCTGTCAGTAGGTGACAGAGGTGTGCCTAATACCCTAACGACTGTGTACTTACACGACGCAGGCTATTACGACGAAGTCTTTGAATTGCGTTTCGTACCCTAACTAGGGCGACGTCGGACTTGTTGGACCCCTATGCAGGCTCGCTGGCCCGCAGGTGTGCTTGCGGCGATGACTCACACACAAACACAATCACACCGCTGGCTTGCACACAATGGAGGTCGTTATCTTGACTGGCGCAGGTGTACGAACGGTCGGTGCAGGTGGTCGGCGCAGGTGGCTGGGCGGTCAGCGTGACGGTCCAGGTAGGTGGCGCGAATAGGCGCAGCAGGTAAAAGGGACATGTGTCCCGGTCGACTGCTCAACGGTGAATGTCCTCCCTTAACTGAAATAAATCGACAACCATAAAAATTTTGTAAAACCAAAAAAAGAATACGGTTTTTATAGAAAGTTATACTGAACTTTTGTAAACTAGGTTAGGTTAATTTTAAACTCAAATTTTCTAATGTTCAATAGGTAATGCAACTTACTATAAATTTAAACTATTAAATTAAACTTATTATAAATATAGTATACTTACGTTAAATTGATCTTCACAACAATATAAACACATATATTATCACTTTCAATTACCATAGACCATTGTTTTTGTATTTTCGCATCTCTTGGAATATAAAAAACACTGTCGGGTGTTTTTCTAATACCATTTTTGCACTTCGGTACTATACAATACTTTTAAGATGGTTTTTATCTTCTTCTATGACTTGTAAAGCACTTTAAACTTAAAATATGTATGAAGTAAATAAAAAGTTGATAGTAAACTTTGACTGGACGTGTCATTTGAATTTTGACGTAACGCAGGGCGCGCGCGAAATGACGGCGTTTGAACGGTTCAAATTAACTCAATGTTTTAATTTTCACTTTGAAAAAAAACTACAATCTTTTCAAACCTATTTAATTTTTTTTCTACGATATAGAGAGGTAAATGATAAATTAACGCCAAAAAAAAACATGAATATTCTCTATCCATTAATATATTCATTATTCACTACAAAACTCGTTATGGAGTAAATATGATTTCTATTGATCGGGTCATTCTTTTTTGTCTGTCTATACTGTTAGCCCTGTTGGCTAATACAGCGTCACCTGGGGAGCGTAATCGGGTCACTTACAACATTTTCGTCTGTTATAATCCTTAGATAAGGAAATACAAATAGAAGTATTAATGTTTCTAACTTTGAGCTTTTTGTTGTTCTTCTTATTTTATACAAGTAGTAAATATTTTGATATGAACTTTTATTTTATCAAATTAGCTAATATTTTTTTATATTTAAGCATACGATGCACAGTAGTCATTATTTTATTTTACTGATTGATGTTATATATATAGTAATTAAATGTCAAATTAATATTTTAACGACGTTCTTAATAGTATGAACATATCTTTAGTCTTTTATGAGTAAAGTTTATATGGTCCTGTAAAAAGTAACAAAAATAAATTACTATGTCAATATTTTGTAAAAAATAAAATCGTTGTCGTCTTTAACCCTTGTTAAGTATTTCACAAAACACAAAACATGTGATCTGGTTGTCTTAACAATTTATCATCGACAAGATTATCATAACAAAGTTTATCTTTTCTTTGCCGTCCGTAAATATCTTTAAAGTAAAAAGTGTTTTGTTGTTGTATATTATATATACCTTCTCTAAAATACATTGATTACAAATTATGTATACTAATCTTTTATGAAAAAGAAAATAGGAAAGTTAAGAGTAGCTTTTATAATGTAGCGTCTTCATCACTTATGTACTCACACGTGATAACTACCAAATTTTCAAACCCTCAAGTCACTTAATACTCCAGCAGGGCTATTGCGTATCTTTTTTGACAGCTAAAATGAAAATCACTATCAGTAAGTGCGGACATAATGGTTGTCAAACAACTAATTTTGTATTATGTAACTATAGTAACAAACTGCCATAACGTCACAGCTGATGGTCATTAGAAAAGTCAAAGTTAGCGAATAGCCCTGCTGGTCAAAGCCGGGTGATTTACACCAGATATGATTAAAGACGACAAATACTAACATCATTATAATGTTCATTATACCCAAAACTAAATAGTTAAGAACTTGTGTATGGTAAAGTGGTTAAATCTTTATTTAGTATAAAGCAAAGTCGCTTTCCGCTGTCTGTTCATATGTATGCTTAGATCTTTAAAAGTAGAGAAATTTGACATACTTACTTACTTTACTATTGTCAACACTAAGAGCCCGTCATAAAATATAATCTAAAAACAAAACAGTAACAAAAAGATTTCATGGGAAATTAATTGAGACTTCACTTTAAATGAGATTTCTTTTGACACCTTTCTTAAAACATAACAACTTACTGTTTTTATCAAAACTTAAAAATACTCGTCCCATTTTTATTATTATATACCTTTAAAATAGTAACTATTTTATTTTTACCGTTACAAAAGAATTTGTTACAAATATACAAAATGACTATAATATACAAATTTTATAACTTTAATTACTCTTATAATATGTAAGAAAATAATGTCCTTTTATGAATAAAGAAATTTCCTACAGAATGGTTTAGTTTGTAAACCAAGTTAAGAGTCCAAATATATAACATTAGTCTGACCTAACGAGCGAACGTCACGCCGCCCACAAGATGGCGATGCATGCAGCGGGACACATTATTTGAATGTTGAATAAATTTATGTAAAGTAAAAATTGTATTATTATTTTTTTTACATCTTTTTGTATAATATTAGATTATTTTATTAGTTAAAATATGTACTATAGTAATTATTCAAAATAAATAAGGTGCGAATTTTCATATTGTTTATATTATGAATAAACGCTTTAATCCCTGGATACCGGATACAAATAAGGGAGTGTCTAATCCTGGGCTCGGCTTGTGATCCCATGTTCATTTCATTAATGTTCTGTTTGTTTAATATTGCGACAGAATATATTTTAAATGTATGTGTTAACAATGTAAATCAACTTTTAATGGTCATTTGGAGATCGGTGCATAGATACTGATAAGAGATTAATACACTTAAGATTTTATTACTAAAATGTACAGTTTTTTTTTTCATAAAATATCTATTAAATCTGGACTAGTGGATTTCTGTTTTTCAGATACTTTTCAAATCGAATGACTATGATGTTGACGACCCATTTTATATTAATCTCTGGTGTTTGAGTGGGTGCCTTAATATTAAAATTGGATCCGGTAGAGTGCCCTGTAATCGGAACCTAGGCTCTAACTATAAAATCTTTTCAAGATTTTGGCTTATCACCTATACCCGTTCCCAATAAATTAATTTTTTCAGAGCCGTTATTAGAAAACGTATTAGCTACTTACATGGGTAAGAAGAGGGATTGTATCTATATAATATTGGACAAACCACGGAGTACGCAGCATTAATAAACCTCCCTAGACTACAATGATATTGTGAAGAAAAAACTGTTTACCAAAACAAACCGAAGTTTTTAAAAGCACATTTTATTTGTCACAGCGCTCATAGCTTCGAAATGTATATTTAAATGCCAACTACCCTTAGCTACCTTTGAAAATGGGCTTTAGATGGATCGAAAATCTGAGTATGCCCGGTTATTGCAACTAAGATTATTTCAAGTCAAAACATTCGTAGCTTGGTTAAGGTCTAACCATATACTTAACCATACACTTTTTATGATGTACCAATAATTCCAGAGTCATCTTAATTTCTTGGAATAATGTTACATATACGAACAGAGATGTCAGAGACACCACATACTACCATTAGTTCGGAGGCGAAATATATCACATATTGTATACTTAGTGAAAATAGCTCATAGCCTATTAGATTCACCACATTTACTTTCAAAAATCAATTTACGTGTACGTTACCGCATCGGAGTTTAAGAAAAAACTAATTTACTTATATATTTCTGTTCGTCTAACAAACTTCAGACAACTCTTTCCTAATTAGATCTGCTAACAAACTTAATGCACTGGCTGACATCCCGAACCTGGACTTGTTCATAACGAAACCGAATAAGTTTAAATATGTGTTATCGCAACTATTTTTTAATGGTTGTACTAACGACTGGTAGGTGAATGGTTGCTTTAGGTTCATTTTTGCGATTGTTACCTGTTTAATTTAATTGAGTTTTTTTTTTTTATGTAAGCCCTAGTTATCAAAATGCGAAAACGTGTAAAGGGTGTACAGCTTTTTATATAGATGTATATAATAATATCTTACACTGTATGTTTTCCAGTTAAATAAAAAGTAAAGAAAATAAAAAATAGTTCAGAAGCGTAGGTACTTGATAGTTTTAAAACTTGAAATCATAAGATATTGAAGTATCGCAATTTCTTTCCTTTTTATTTGCGTGAACGTCAACGATGGCGTTTTTACTAAAAAAAATATCGTTTCATTTTGATTATGATACGAACTAACATTAAAAAGTGGAAAGATTTTTTAGTTCGAAAATGGATAAACGACTGTATCAGTAAATAGTATGTTAGCAAAATATTCCACTATAACTAACTAAACTTTTCGTATAATAATTATTAAGGATTCATTTCACTTTACTCTTATTGTGTCTGAATTGCCACAAACATTTAAACACTTTACAGCAGGAAACGCAACTATTTGATCATATGCTATATCTGACATATATATATATATATATATATATATATATATATATAAATATGCTACTCTTATATGCTACTCAAAATTATTTACAATGAATAATAATTCATCTTTTATTATAAAGGTTTATTGATAAAAACTTTAGACTGCAGTTTCAATGCTATTTATTCTTAAAAAAAAAATTGATAACTTTAACAAATATATAATTTTATTCAAGATTTTCCCCGGTATTCTTGGATAATAAAGCTGTTCCAATGAACGTAGCTCCTTAATCTAATTTTTACCGTCACTTTTATTTACGAAAAGTTTTATTTAAATCTATAATTTATATGCAGATGAGGATTCAGCGAGGCGGTCATACTGAGTTAGTATAGGTTTGCTCTGAAATACCTAAAGGGTATTTTAATTTTATACAAATTATCTACATAAAAAAGTAATTTTTAGCTAAAAATATGATATTTCATTTTTACTTAGGTGTATACACTGCCTTAGAACGTTACCGCTTTCGATTCAATATCATGTTTATATTTAATATTTACATGGTGTTGAAAATGTATGAACATATTAATTTAATATATAGGTCACCATTACTTTATCTTATCACCTTCCATCTGTATGTAATCTATCAAAGCTTATAATATATAGAACCAAAAAATAATAAACAATTGTTTTAAATACGTAAAAGTAATATACAAAAAAACACTTATTTAAAGCAGTATTACATTTGACAATGCTTCCAGTTAATATGAGCAATACAATAAAATTTGTAAAAATTTAAGAGAAAATTAATAATAATAAAACAACTTTAGTGTTACCATAACTGATACAGAATAATAAAGTAAACCTCATTATCAGATTCACCATTCTTTCAGTCTTCCCATTCCGCAGTTATAATTATAAAAAGGCACAGAGATTACCAGACTGGAACCCACACCTAACTGTAAAGGAGATCAAAGAGGGTAAAAATATATCGTGGGTAGAGACCCTTGAACGACACTTCGTACTTTACTAAAACAGAATAATGATGTTCATATATAATTATATTTTTGTGTTATCTTGTCTCATTGTATCTAAAGGTAAATCTAATATGTTTGCAGATAGTATTAAGTTACAAATTCATTATATTATATATCTTATTAAACAGCAATATTAGTGTTGTTGGCCCAACTTATCCGTTGTAATTCCGGGATAAAGGGATACAAACGTGTCGTTCTTAATCTAATCCTGGGCTTATTGTTTGTGATACTATTGTCACTTTTATTTCAGTTTTTGCGATTCGGGATTATGGATAAATTAAACAATTTATAAATTTCTTTACCATTTTTAACTGTAAAATGTTAGAGATGTTAGTAACGAAACTATCTGAATTAGTAACGATTCTCATGCAATCCAAGTAAACAGCAAATTGAAAAACTTCCCCGTCCCTATATTGTTTAATATTATAATTTGAAATATTATAGTACGTTGAAATTGTAATACGAATATGCATTATAGTTATTAAAATATGCAATAAATCTAGAATCATAAAAAATGTACACATATTATATTTTTAGAGTGGAAATATAGTTATTATTTCCACCATCCTTAATAATTTTGTTACCTTATGGCACTATCTGCATTTTTTTTTTTATCAGGACAAATTACACACATTGATCTAACCCCTAAGTAAGCAAATTATTTGCTTGTGTTAAGGGTGTTAGACAATCATACAAATACATAGAAATACACGTATAAATACTGAGAATATATTTAATAGACGACCAAACCCAGAACACAGACATCTATGCTCATCACATAAATGCCTGTCTCCGCCGGGAATCGAACCCGAGCCCCATTGCGCCGTGACACGTTAGGCGTCTGCGCTAACCACTCGACCAACGGGGCGATTTGTAAATTGAATGAAGCTTTAACAAAATTGAATGAAGCTTTAACAAAATCTTATCGAGTTCTTACGCCAAGATGGACAAGATAGTTCAAATTATTAAGAATAAATAGTTCATTTTAAATTCGTTTTCAAGATGTATAAATATACAAAAATTCAACTTTTAGAGGATTGCACTGAAGGAAGAAAGAGACGTTTATCTTTATTTTACCTTTGATGGATGAAGGAATGCTGGAGTAGTCATCAGTAGTAGTCATCCGTCTGTTTGAGCATCCGGCTCATTTTCTGTGTGAGGCTGCCACCAGATCCAGATTGAGTCGCCCCATACAATCTGCATTTAAATGACCTCAAATACACCATTACCGCCACATAAACCCTGACCACTATAAATTGATGTATGGAAAACTTTAACATAGTATTTAGTATATCAATCACATACGATTATAGAGACTATTCAGTTTTAACCTTATTACTTTATTAAATATAAATATCCGTAGGGCGTGTCAGGGCATTAAAAACATAAAAGTAAAAGACAATGTTTTAAAATATAGGTGCACTTAATTAAAAACAAAAAATAACATATTTAATATAAGGTTAAACCAAGATAAGTTGACAATTACATTTTTGGTTAGCAAAAAAGATTATAATACTGAAGTGAACATAAATTAACATGTATAAAATCAAAATACCTATAGCATATCAGAGCAAACTTTGCCTAACTCGGTCTGACCGCCTCGCTGAACCGTAATCTGCATACAAACGATGGATTTTTTAATATAAAAAATCCTTGCAAATAAAAGTGACGATAAAAAGTAGGTTAAGGAGCTGCGTTTATTGCACCAGCTTTATTACCTAATACCGAGGCAAGTCTTGAATAAAATTATACGTTAACTAAAGTTATTTCTTCTTTTCAAATCAGGAATACTAATAATTTCAACTTTAGTCTCAAGTGCTTCAACGAAGAGATACATTTGACTATGAACTAATTATTATTATTCAATATGAATTATTATTTATTATATAAAAAACTTGAATAACTACAAAACCGTTATAGTTATATATAAATATGTTGTTTAGCTTCCGTTGAACTTATTAAAATTATAAAGAATAAGGAGTGTTTGATGTATAAATATTTGAGGTGACATAACATGTTATAGATATTTATTTTAATGAAGATTACCAATAGTATAATCGTTGTAATTTGTTTGATATACCTACTCAGATCTATCAAATATATGATCAAATAGTTTTAAAGTTGCGCTACTTAAAAACCTAATCATATACCTATGTTATAAAAAATATTTAAATGTAAAGCACAGATAATAGATTGTATCGAAACATTTAGTATTATAATTAATGATGAATTATAATATTAATTTGTCTACTTGACTTTTAGTGATTCACAATGTTGGTTAGAAGTAGATCTCACAGAAGGAGTACAAATGTAAACCCTCGTGTCATTTTGAATGACGCCATTTCGGAGTATCTGAAATAAGACACCGAATGAACCTATTTTTTGCGAGCTATCATTCTTTAAAGGGAAGAAAACGTTATCATTAAATTGGAAAATTTAATTTTAACAAATACTGTAGCATTATTATAAGATATGCAGATTTATTAAATTTATCTGCTTTAATGCTTATTGTTTCCTCTCTTTACCGTTAGTAGTGAGGTATTAATTCTCAAAAATAAAAAATGAAAATATCACCAAAAATTTCTAGTAAAAACGTCTTCCTTTATGTAAATTATAAACCCATCGAAATCTCTATAATCGAAAATCTATCTATCTGGATCTCAAGTTTAAAACTATCAAGTGTGGTACCTAACTACATATAACGTTATTTTAGGAAAAGGGTTTGATGAATGAAATTTTGGGTACTTCACAAAAAGTATATGGTTGAAAACCTTAACTATGCTACGAATGTATGTAATACAATGTACTTAAAATAAATGCTCTTAGCTGCAATAACAGGATATACTCAGTTTGTCGATAAATCTACAGCCGCTTCATTAATGGTAGTAATCTAATATGGCAAAGTCTGGTTTGAGAATCCTAATGTATATATATATCGGATCCAAAATATTTGAATTTAACGGGGACGGGTGAAAGTAATATTCCAAACCTAGGACCCCATTACAGTTCACTATACCGGGTTCCAATTGTAAATTTAAAGCACCCATTCAAACACCCGCTATAAATGTCATAAAAACCGGTCATCAACATCATAGTCATGAATTTTTTTTAATTTTTTAATTTTTTAATTTATTTTTCTATCAGGACAAATTACACACATTGATCTAATCCCTAAGTAAGCAAATTATGTGCTTGTGTTAAGGGTGTTAGACAACGATATAAATACATAGAAATACACATATAAATACTGAGAATTTATTTAATAAACGACCAAACCCAGAAACACAGACATCTATGCTCATCACATAAATGGATGTCTCCGCCGGGAATCGAACCCGAGCCCTATTGCGCAGTGACACGTTAAGCGTCTGCGCTAACCACTCGACCAATGCAACGGGGCGGTTTGAAAATGAAATTTGAAAAGTATCTGGAAAACAGAAGTTCACCTGTCCAGGTTTTGAACGTATTTTACGTATACATCACTATACTAATTATATTATTTAGAAAACAATCGTTTTGAATAAAAAAAAAATATTGAAAAAATAAAACTATATATTTTAGTAATAAAACTTAAGTATCTTAAGACTAATACACGTTTGACTTATCTAGTGTCTGTCCACTGATCTCCATATGATCGACCATTGAAAGTACCCTTTTACATTGTTAACACACGTATAAAATGTATTCTATCGCAATATTAAATAAACAGAACAATAATGAAATGCTCATGAACATGGGATCACGAACCGAGCTCAGGATTAGAAACTCACTTATTTGTACCGGGTATCCAGGTAGTCCAGTCCAATCAAAACATCTATCTTTACAACAACAATCTAACTTTACACAAAAATATTGAAAAAAAACTTTCAATACAATTTTAATTTTACATTATTATCTTCAAATAAAATTATATTACATAGGTATGTGTCACGCTGCATGCATCGCCATCTTGCGAGCGACGCGTCACTCAGTCATTATAGTCATCAGTCAGTAGACTAATGTTATATATTTGGACTCTTAACTCGGTTTTCAAACTTACCCATTCTGTAGGAAATTATTGCTTTATTCATTTTATAATAAAAGGACATTATTTTCTTATATTTTATAAGAGTAATTAAAATTATAAAAAAATTAAGAGTCATTTTGTATATTTGTAACGGCGAAAATAAAATAGTTACTATAATAAAGGTATATAATAATAAAAATGGGACGAGTATTTTCAAATTTTAAATAAAGACAGTAAGTTGATATGTTTTAAGAAAGGTTTTAAAACAGTCTCTCTTAAAATGAAATCTATTTTTTTATATGGTATCTTTTGGATGTTGTTATATTCGTTTTTTTTTATTAAATCATACTTTATGACCTTATTTCAGTCTGTTAGTTCATAATTAGTTACGGGTCGGCTTTTCTATAGTATATTTTTGGTTTGAAAATGGCCTCATTTAAAAGGGTTCGGACTCCCCTTTCTTTTAATTCTATTTTCAGTCCCAGCAAACGCGAAGTTTTTTTTTTATTATTTTTTTGTTTGCGAGTAACATACCGTATTTTTACTAATATTAGCACAAACACAAAATGTTAAAATAATATTTCATATCTATGCAATATATTTATCAGTTATGTTTATTATTATATTAGTTAATTTTAATTTAACGAGAAAAACACAATTCGTAACAACTTTGTTGTTTTAGATTCCGCGCCGAAGACGCCACAAGGTTCTAATTTCTTAAATTGCTGGTTAGTTTTTGCAAAACTTAAAATCGGTTTATCTCTACAACTAAAAATTTTTGCTCACGATATAAATAGTGTCAGAGGATAGGGTTTAGACAAACCCCACTCCGCCCATCCTAGTGTAGTTTGATTTAAAAGGTGGGGACCTTTTAAATCAAAGTACACTAAGGGATTCCCTTGATTTCTTCTTTATATTTCATATTTAACCATTTTACCACACACAAAGTCTTTAAAGTTTTGGGTGTAACATAGCGTTCATAGTAATTTAGTGAACCATACCTGGTGTACAGCATCCGGCTTTGAGCAGAGATCTTAAGTGACTAGAGGAAAAGCTAATTATAGTCTCCTGTGAATAGATAAGAGATGAACACAGCATGAAACTTAATTTTAATCTTTATACAGACAGCAAAGAGAAATTAAAAAATTGCTGACGTTATGAATGAATCGCAGCAATCGTGTTCACAGTAAGACGAGATGGAGGTGTCTGATGGGCATGGTAATCTTGTCGATGATAAATTGTTACTCTGTATCTGTATCCCATGTTTTATATTTTGTCAGAAACTTAGCAGGGTTTAAGAGTACAAAGTTTTTAAAAAATATTGGCATATTCATTTATTTTTGTTAGTTTTTTTTTACGACCACATATTCACTTATAAACTTTACTCATAAAAAACTGGAGATTTGTACATATTATTAATAATATGAACGTTACAAACAAACGACGTTGAAATTTTAATTTAAATATGTCACATCTGTTAGTTAAAATAAAAACTTGACTACTGCGCATCATATGATTAAATATAAAGAATAATAATCTTATTTGATAAAATGAAATGTCATCAAAATATTTACCACTACTTTAAAACAAGAAAAGCCACAAAAAGCTCAGGGTTAGAAACATCAATACTTATATTTGTATTTCGTTATCTAAGGATTATAACAGACAGACAGAATATTGTTGACTTGATCGATAGAGGACATATTTACTCCATACAGAGTGTTGTAGTGATTTATTTTATTAATGAATTGTTTAACAAAAAAAAACCCTTTAATATATAAAAATATAGTAATGTCGGCGACAATTCTCGGCATTAAGATTATTATTTAATTAATAATATTTCATTGTTTTGATCATAATTCATTAATTCATATAACTTGTTAGAAATTTAAAATCACTTAGAAACATTAAATAGTAAGCGTTTGTCGCACTCGCTACGGAGCATTCTTTTGTGCAACACTAAGAAAGAGAGAGATAGCATTCGAAGGCTATCTCTTTCGCTCTCAATATACCCCGAATGAATAGAAAATTATGTAAAACTTGTTTAAAGTGAAATAAATAGATAGTACATAACGGGACGAACGTAATATGGTATTACACTTTATGTGAAAGAATAATAGTTTATAAGAAATAAGACTTTAAAGCGATTTATATTGTATAGAATTTCTTATATTTTTACTATTTCATTCTTTGTAACTTTTGTATTTATATAGTTTTCATTAACCATGATATGTGTATATAAAGATAATTTTGTAACCTTTTTTAATATTGCATTGTAATGTCTGTGTATATAAAACGAATAAAGTTATATGAAACTTAGTCACGGGGGCATAGTAAAAATACGCGTAAAATGCGTTGTTATTCAGCGGCTCTCTTTACGGTAAATCCGGCTAGTTAATAAACGGCTAGCGCGGGGATGAGGTATTCCATTCGCCTCGGACCGCAACATTGAAGAAAGAAGAACAGGGAGGATCGTAGAAGAGCCCTGAATCTTAACATCGTGAGGGATTATCGTAGAAGAGCCCTGTATAACAACGTCGTGAGGGATTATCGTAGAAGAGCCCTAATATTGCACGGGAGGATCGTAGAAGAGCCCGATCGAAAACGCTACTCGTGACTAGGTTAATTGAGTGTCCTTACATGCTCGTTTTAATTACCCCTTCGAGTCGAGACCCTTATATCCATGAGAAACGAATCACCGGCGCCCGTTAGGAGTGATCATTAGTCACCCGACTTGACGTCACTCCTGCGGACAGGGTTCGTTTCGCCCTACAAAAGCGGAAGGGTGCGGTAGCTGAGGTCCAATCTAGCGACCTCGGCGTAACGCCGCTCCGGTCTTCTAAGACCGCAGCCCCCGACCGCGACATCTGGTCCTTCGAGCCGGATCTAAAGGGTTTAGATTCATTAAGGGTGTATATTAAGTGGTTTCGAAGCAACCATGCCGGTCACGAGGAGCCACAAGGGGTCCGAAACTGTAGAACGACCGTCGGTAGAAGAAGCGCCCGCGTCGAGCGCGGTGCGGGCCGTAACGCCGGGAGTCACCCGTACCCCTCCCCGTACTCCGGGACGGGAAAGTAGTACGGAGCCATCCACGGAGCTGACGACGGAAGCGACCACAACGAGCTACGAAACTACGAGTACAGAAGTGATTGCGAAACCCGACAACACGAAGAACGCGCCGACAGCCGCCACCGTACGCGAAAGAGCGTCGTCGGTCAGAAGCACCGCTTCTAAGAAGAAACAGCTAGAGGCACGCGCCGAACTAGCGGAGCTAGAGCTCCGCGAGGCGCAGGCTCGGGCCGCTGTGGCCAGGGCCAACCTAGAGCTGTCGCGGTTGGCTGATTCGGACGACGAAGAGATTCAAGATAAAGAAGCGGAAGTGCATCAATGGTTGGAAGATGCTGCCAGTGTCGTGCCCAGGAAGGGGCATGGGGCCGGCGACGCGCCTAGGAAGAGCCTAGAGGAGCCGCCGAGTATCCAAGCTATTTCGCCGGCGGTAGTCAAACCAGAAGTGCACTCATCGGTCTCGGGGAACAAAGATTTGGCTGAGGCGATCATCAGGGCCATACAAGCGGTGCCGAAGGCGGGGACGGCGGCGCCGAGTTACATGACGGAGCTGCCCCTGTTCGACGGCGCGATAGGCAAATGGATCGCTTTTAGGACCGTGTATGAGGACACGGGAGGGCTGTTTACACCCCCTCAGAACATGGCCAGGCTTAGGAAGGCCATCAAGGGAACAGCAAGGGAGGCGGTGAAGAGCCTCTTGTATTCGGAGTGTCCACCCGAAGATGTTATAGACGCCTTGAGGCGTCGCTTCGGGAGGCCGGATGTGTTAGTGCTCGCCGAGATGGACAAGCTGAAGGGGCTGTCGAAGATCGGCGAGAATGCGCGCGACGTCTGTATATTCGCGAGTCAAGTGAACAACGTCGTAGCTACAGTGAAAGGATTAAGAAAACCGCAGTATCTACAGTCTCCAGAGATAATGAAGACAATAGTGGAGAAGCTACCTGCGGTGTTGAAGTATCGGTGGTTCGATTACGCCGCCGATCATGAAGAAAGCGACCTGGTGACAGTGGCCGACTTCCTCAATAGAGAGGCGGATCGGTGCGGGCCGTACGCACTTCTGGAACCTACGATAAGGAGACAAGGTACGTACAGACAACAAGCCGCGCACGCCGCGGTTGATATTAGTGTTGAGAAGAAGCCCTCATGTCCGCACTGTCAAGGGGAACACCCGTTAGCGGGATGTAAGAAGTTCTTGCAGGCGTCCGTCAAAGAGAGATGGGACATAGTGATAAAGCATGGAGGGTGCTTTAATTGCCTGCAAGGCAAGCATAGAAAAGAAAATTGTAAGAAGCCGCCTTGCAAGGACTGCAAGAGGACGCATCATAACCTGCTTCACTACTACAAGAAAGAAGGCCAGAAGCAAGAAGAAAAAGAAAAGTCAAACAACGTAGTGCTACCGGTGAACGCATTGACCGCGCCGAGGGCGTACTTGAAGATGGTACCGGTAGAGGTGTACGGCCCGAAGGGGGCTGCTACCATATTGGCGTTATTGGACGAAGGGTCCACAGTGACTTTACTTGATGCTTCAGTGGCACATGAGATCGGCCTGAAGGGGCCGAAGGAGCCTCTACGTTTGGAGACGGTCGGAGGCAAGATCTTGGGAAGTGAAGATTCCATGCGCGTCAACCTCAAGCTGAAGGGTGTACATCACTCGCGGCGGCAGACACTCGAAGGAGTGAGAACGATAAAGGATCTACACCTCACACCTCAGAGGTTAGATAAAACAAGATTGAAGAAGTGCACGCACCTTAAACGCATGTTAGAGCGTTTGGTATACGACGAGGAGAAGCCTCGATTGCTCATCGGTCAAGACAACTGGCACATCATCATAACGCGGGTCATAAGAAGAGGAAAAAGGAATCAACCTGTAGCATCATTGACTCAGCTGGGGTGGGTGCTGCACGGCTCCGACGGCGGAGCGTCGAGACCAATGAACGTGATGACGTGCGCGCACACCGCTGCCTCAGAAGATGAACTGGAGCAGCTGATGAAGGACCACTTCGCGATCGAGTCGCTCGGGGTCCAACCGCGCCGACCCTCTACCGATGCGGAAGGTAAGGCGCTAGAGCAACTCCTAAGAACCACAAGGAGAATGGAAGATGGCCGGTTCGAGACTGGGCTCCTGTGGAAGAACGAAAACGAAGAAACACTCGATAACTTAAAGTCGGCTGAGAACAGGCTGCGGAATATCGAGAAGAAGTTGGATAAGGACCCGGCACTCAAGAAGGAGTACGGAGAACAGGTGCAGCACCTGTTGGACAGCGGCTACGCGGAGGAGGCTCAGCAGGAATCCACGTCTGCAAGGAGATGGTATCTGCCTCATTTCGCCGTGACTCATCCGACTAAGAAGAAGATGAGGCTAGTGTTCGACGCCGCAGCTAAGTTCGGGGGTAAAAGCCTGAACGACATGCTACTACCTGGGCCAGATCTACTTCAACCGTTGTTCGGCGTCCTGTTACGCTTCCGTCAGCGGCCAGTGGCCGTGGTGGCCGACATAAAAGAGATGTTTCTGCAGATAAAGGTGAGGCCTGAAGACCGGGACAGTCTACGCTTCTTGTGGCGCGGAGATGAGCGAGAGAAGCCTCCGAAGCATTATCGCATGACTTCAGTGACATTTGGTGTTTGTTCTTCGCCCAGCGTGGCCATCCACGTGAAGAACTCAAATGCTGCTGAACACGAGGGGGAGTTCCCCGCGGCCGCAGAGGCCATTAGGGCTAACCACTACATGGACGACTACCTGCACAGCTTCTACACGGAAGAAGAAGCTAAGAAGGTCGCCCGCGAAGTGTTCCAGGTTCACAAGAAGGCCGGCTTCGAGTTGAGGGGATGGGCCTCAAACCGACCTGCGGTACTCCAGGCGATCTCCGACGAGAGAGAGGCGAGTTCGGAGGTAGAACTGGGGTCGAAGGAAGAGAAGACGCTGGGTCTCCGTTGGTTCACGCGGGACGACCACTTGGGTTTTAGAACTTGTTTTCGGAACTTAGACGAAGACGTAGTCTACGCGGAGATGACGCCGACGAAGAGGCAGGTGACGAGTGCAGTGATGTCTACATTCGACCCCCTGGGTCTCGCGTCTCCAGTCCTCGTACAAGGAAAGAGGTTGATTCAAGACTTGTGGCGTAGCGGCATCGGTTGGGATGAAGCGATAACGCCCGGGTGCGAAGAGGCTTGGCGATCTTATCTACAGAACGTAGAGTTGTTAAAGGACCTGAGGATACCGAGGTGCTTTGCGCCGTCTCGAGAAGAAGGAGAACTACACATCTTCACAGATGCCAGTGAGACGGCCTACGCGTGCGCGGTGTACTGGAGGCAGCGTCAAGGCGACCGTTGGACGGTAAACTTATTGGCTGGGAAGGCGCGCGTGGCGCCGCTCAAGCCAATATCCATCCCGCGGTTAGAGCTGCAGGCCGCGCTGCTAGGGACGAGGCTGGCGCAATCGGCCATAGAAGAGTTGGACATCGCCCCGAAGAAGAAGACTTACTGGACGGACTCAAGTACAGTATTATCGTGGATACGTTCGGATCCCCGGACGTTCAAGCCGTTCGTGGCGCACAGATTGGCGGAGATAGAAGACACGACGCGTCCAAACGAGTGGCGTTGGGTACCGACGAGTCAGAACCCGGCGGACGACGCGACCCGGGGAGCACCGAGACAGTTCGCGGAGGGCCACAGATGGTTCACGGGGCCTGAGTTCCTCAGTATGAACGAGGAGAAATGGCCCGAGCACCGAAGCTTCAAGTCGCAGCCTACAGTCGAAGACAGAGAAGTGAAGCACACAGTGACCGCGACGACCGCCAGCGACTCGTCCACGCCAGAACCTGCTAGGTTCTCTAGGTGGGTGAGGCTATGGAGAACAACGGCGCGGGTACTGCAATTCATCGACTTGTGCCGAAGAAAGACTGAGAAGACGTTAATCACACGTAGAAAGGATCCAGCCTGGAGAAGATACGCTAAGAAGGCAAGGGTGAAGTTGCCCTCGTCTTCAACGCCCGACGAACGGGCGTGCGCGCGGCCATTAGGGCCCGACCTCCTGTTGAGGGCGGAACAATTGCTGCTACGAAGGAGTCAAGAGTGCTTCAAGAACGAGATCAAGAACACATCGGAGAAAAGGCAACTTGACAGAACTAGCAAGCTTAGAAGGCTGGATCTCACCATAGGAGACGGACTACTAAGGGTCCGAGGAAGGATTAACGCGGCGAGAGGTATAGACGGCGACATGAAGCAACCAATAGTGTTGGATGCAAAGGACAGGATCACTAGGTTGATCATCAAGCACTATCACGATACCTTCAACCACGGGAACCACGCGACTGTCATGAACGAACTGAAGCAGCGGTTCTGGATATTAGGACTACGATCGGCCGTGCGAGCGACGGCCCACGAGTGCCAGTGGTGCAAGGTGCGCAAGGGCACCCCGAAGACGCCGCCTACAGGAGACCTACCACATGAGAGACTGAAGTTTGGTGAACCACCGTTCACTTGCGCCGCGGTGGACTACTTCGGACCCATGACCGTCACTGTAGGCCGCCGTAACGAGAAGAGATGGGGGGCGCTATTTACTTGTTTAACCACCAGAGCAGTTCATCTGGAGCTAGTCACCTCATTGACGGCGGACTCCATGATCCTCGCGTTGCGACGTATGGTCGCACGCAGGGGGACGCCGCGGATAATGTTCAGCGACAACGGCACTAACTTCGTGAAGGCGAATAAGGAGCTACAAGATGCTTGGGACACGCGCGAGCAAGAGAAACTGGCTGCAGAGGCGCAAGTTATAGGCATGCGATGGAAATTTATACCGCCAGGAGCGCCCAATATGGGAGGCGCATGGGAGCGGCTAGTGGGCTCCATTAAGACGGCCCTGACGGTAACCCTTAAGGAGAAACAGCCGAAGGAAGAAACGTTACATACACTGCTATTAGAGGCAGAGCACATTGTAAATTCTCGACCCTTAGTCGAGACCGAAGAGGGAGAGTCCCTCACCCCTAATCATTTCCTAATAGGTAGGTCGTGTGGGGCCCCGAGGGTCGGGGCCTTCAACGACAGTGAAATAAGGCGACACACTTGGAAGGCGGTGCAGCATCTGGCCGACCGCTTTTGGGCGAGGTGGGTCAAGGAGTACCTGCCCACGCTCATCCCGAGGAAACTCGACGGCAGAAGAGACGCTCCAGACCTGCGGCGGGGGGACGTGGTCCTCATCGTCGACTCTACGCTGCCACGGAATACCTGGCCACGCGGAGAGATCGTGCAAATCTACCCGGGACCCGACGGCCGCACGCGCGTGGTTGACGTGCGCACGGCCGGAGGTCTCTTGAAGAGGCCTAGCTCCAAGGTGGTGCTGTTGGTCCCGCACCAGACGACGTGCAACGGGACGCCACCGGACGAGACGACGGCTTCGTAGGAGCGCAACGTCGGGAGGGAACATCGAGTCGCCTAGCTAAGAAATGGTGCTTCGCACGAGGGGGAGGATGTCGGCGACAATTCTCGGCATTAAGATTATTATTTAATTAATAATATTTCATTGTTTTGATCATAATTCATTAATTCATATAACTTGTTAGAAATTTAAAATCACTTAGAAACATTAAATAGTAAGCGTTTGTCGCACTCGCTACGGAGCATTCTTTTGTGCAACACTAAGAAAGAGAGAGATAGCATTCGAAGGCTATCTCTTTCGCTCTCAATATACCCCGAATGAATAGAAAATTATGTAAAACTTGTTTAAAGTGAAATAAATAGATAGTACATAACGGGACGAACGTAATATGGTATTACACTTTATGTGAAAGAATAATAGTTTATAAGAAATAAGACTTTAAAGCGATTTATATTGTATAGAATTTCTTATATTTTTACTATTTCATTCTTTGTAACTTTTGTATTTATATAGTTTTCATTAACCATGATATGTGTATATAAAGATAATTTTGTAACCTTTTTTAATATTGCATTGTAATGTCTGTGTATATAAAACGAATAAAGTTATATGAAACTTAGTCACGGGGGCATAGTAAAAATACGCGTAAAATGCGTTGTTATTCAGCGGCTCTCTTTACGGTAAATCCGGCTAGTTAATAAACGGCTAGCGCGGGGATGAGGTATTCCATTCGCCTCGGACCGCAACATTGAAGAAAGAAGAACAGGGAGGATCGTAGAAGAGCCCTGAATCTTAACATCGTGAGGGATTATCGTAGAAGAGCCCTGTATAACAACGTCGTGAGGGATTATCGTAGAAGAGCCCTAATATTGCACGGGAGGATCGTAGAAGAGCCCGATCGAAAACGCTACTCGTGACTAGGTTAATTGAGTGTCCTTACATGCTCGTTTTAATTACCCCTTCGAGTCGAGACCCTTATATCCATGAGAAACGAATCACCGGCGCCCGTTAGGAGTGATCATTAGTCACCCGACTTGACGTCACTCCTGCGGACAGGGTTCGTTTCGCCCTACAAAAGCGGAAGGGTGCGGTAGCTGAGGTCCAATCTAGCGACCTCGGCGTAACGCCGCTCCGGTCTTCTAAGACCGCAGCCCCCGACCGCGACAAGTAATATGACAGGGACAGCCCAACAGCTGATCCTAGTGTAACAAAATAAAATAGGTAGTCTTTTCCTTTTACGTTGCTAGACGTAGCGGGTAACCTCATATATCTATAATAAACAGAACTGAAAACTCATTGTCACTTTGTGTGTTCGCGAGCGCTTTGAACTGTTACAACAAAAGCTTTTTATAAATAAGAGATAATTATATATTACAAATATATTTAACCGGCTATGTTTACGTAATTAAATCGGATTTTTTCCCGATTAATGTCAAACCTAATTCCAAAAATTATGTTGGAAAATATCCAATTAAGTTACGTGAACATAGCCCGATAGATATATTTTATTATCATCATGTTTTACGAAAGTTTGATTACAAAAACCGACAATTATATAATAAAAATACCTGAAAATTGAATTACAAGACAATTACGTCTCATTGGTTATATAGTATTTTTAATGTTCTAATGTAGCTCACCAGTCATAATGTCGTGATGCCTTTTATAATAATTTTAGTTCTTTTGTTTTCAGTAAAATTTTACCAATTTTTAGTAAAACTACAATAAATGAGCAAAATGTTCGAATCTACTTATTAATAAGTTACGATATAATTTTATATATTTTTTATGAGATAAAAAGTAATGAGCAATAATGTTTTTATAATTTTTTTTTCAATATTGAGGTTTATTTTGTGAATGTATACCACTTTTTCCAGAGTCTTCTCGGAGTCGGACCTCATCGAATTTGTTAGTTATGTAACTGTCACCAGTAATGCATGTGTTGCCATTGTTCGAATCAGTTTTTTTTAACAAATATCAACCGATTTGCAGGATCGCGTTCAATTCAATATCAATTTAAATGCAGGATCGCGTTCCCTATAGCTATATGAATTAATTATATTTGTAGTTGTAATTATGAATTAATTATACTTGTAGGTTCATGTTACCATTAAGTTTCAAATTTTAGAACAATTTTAACATCGATGTAGTTTAATTTTTTTTTTAAAGTTATTTCAAAATATTTATATATTAACATAAGTACACATATATGAGTATTATGATTCTAGAAGCAACTTAAATTTAAACATCTCTGATTTAAAAAAAAAACAACGAAACAAGACAGCCTCTTTTAATTAGATGTACATTATACAGTACAATACAAATCTTGATGCTAAAATACATAAATACTATTTTGAATATATATATATTTAAAATGTTATATTATCCACAACAAAATTAGAAGTTCATTTCTAAGCCGACAAATTTGACACGATGCATGTTCCGCCATCTTGCTTCCAGCGTGTCGTTTGGTCTTTAACATCAGACTAATGCAATTTATTTCTACTTTCAACTTTATTTACAAAGCTTGCATGAAAATTCTCTGAAAATATTATTAAAACTATGTAAAAAAACTGAAACATATAGTTATCATATTTAACTAATACTAACAATAATTCAAAGTGTTGATGTGTTTTAGGTCACATTAAATATTATAATTTTGAAAAGTCATTATTTTGATCTGCATTATGTTCAAACTAGTTAAAGTCCTTATTTTCAGATACAAAAGCATAGTGTTATGATTAATGTGCAAATCGGGGCGAATTTTTGCATACGTGAGTTATGCCGCCATTAGAATATGTGGCACGTGCGTTATAAGTATTTGTATGGGAACGGGTGAAGAATTGTGTGTTGCACAGCTGTTGGACTGCCTAAATTGTGTTAGATGAATACTGTATTTAGTGTTTGTAAATTATGTTTCGAAAGTATAATTCTTTATTACGTTAGAAATGTAGTCCATTGAAATTTTGCTTTGTATTTTTTAGAGGACGCAATTTTATTGTTGGGACATGTGGGGGAGTCAATAGAAGCTTAACTGCAAGTTTGTGGGATCGCCACCTTTGTCATCCGGCCACCATCTTGGAAAAGGGGTGAAAACATTGTTTTCGCTATATCTTTGCAACTATGCGTCTTACAAAAATTTTAATAATCATAATTTGTAGCAAATTGTCGTACCTACAAATATGTTTATTTAATTTTTTCCCTAAATTTAAAATTAAGAAAGTTATAAGCAAAAAAGTGAGATAAATTTTATAAAATATTTCTTTTTTTGCTCTATTTTTTTTAAACATTTTATTAAGAAATTACTTCAGACTAATCTAGTAGATAATCTTTTAATGAAAAATTTTCACTACATTTTTTTTTATTTCATTAATTTGAAACGCCGTGCTGTTACAACGCTCCAAAGTAGACCGGGTCGAACAAAATGTAAAACTTATCTTTATTATTTTTTTATTGTGAACATATTCTTATACATATTTTTTGTAAAATTCGTAGAACTTTACTTATTCACTCCTAAATCTTTTCTTTAATATAGAACTTACAAAATTTAACTTATCGAATGTTTACCAAGTATAAAAGGTCCTCTTTAAGATATTTTTTTTTATGAGATGGTCTTTTCGGTATAACTTTGTATATCAAACCTTTAAAGCAGATAATGGTCTCTAGTTTGTCACAATTAAACTGAGTTTTCCAAAATGTTTTTTTTTGTACCTGACCATGACTGAATGGTGACCATTTGGTCATCATTATGATGATGAACTGGAAAGTGTAATTCATATTTGACGTATTGGGTATGGATAACGTTTACACATTTTGGTTGTGTTTGATGTCAGCTGTCAGTGGCGTGTTCTTGTTTAGTTTTATTTACTAATTCATATAGTTATTTACAATTTTTCTCCGTATCGTTGAAATATAATATATGAGGAGATGTAAATCCCATTCTTCCCGAAAAGAAAATTAAGTTCAAAATTAAACTTCCATCGGTAAATGATCTCACATGGTATTTTTTTACGTTTTTCTTCTTTACAAAACAACTATTTGTGTTTTTTTAACTGGTTTACAAATTATAAAGGGAAAATTGGCATATGGCACAATTACAAGACTGCAATATTTATTACGATATTGGTCATTTTAAAGTTTTCTATATATTTTTGGATAGTGTTGTAAAAAGCACAGTTATCGATAATTTAATCCAGTGTTATTCTAATAATTTCTGCAAAATCTATGTTATATTTAGATCGGGCGTCAGCACAATGGACCACATACAGACACTAGAACAAGTCATTGAAAAATACCGAGAATTCAATAGGCCTTCATAGACTACGCCAAGGCATTTGACAGTATTAGCCACTGCTCAATCTGGAAAACGTTGCAATGTTCACAAGTTCACCCGAAATATCCTAAAACATATATATTCAAAAATTACAAGTGGAATAATATTGGAAACCAGAGAAATTTCGAGGAAGAAATAACAAGAAGAATCAACACAACCTGGAAAATATTTTGGTCCCAAAAAGAAATTCTAAAAGGAAAGGCACTTAAAAAAAATTGTATGATACATGTCTCTTACCGTGCTTACTTTATGGTTGTTAATCTTGGGTATATACAAACAAAGCAAAACATAAAATCAAATGCACTCTGCAATGGAAAGGAGTATACTTAAGATCAGCAAAGCAAAGCAGACAAAAAACGAAAACCACAGACGCTCTTAAGCATGCACTTACACTAAAATGAAAGTGGGCTGGACACATCTCACGATATAATGATAAAAGATGGACCATAGAGACCACAAGATGGAAAGGCCCTGGGGGGAAGAGAAACATTGGTAGACCAATACGAAGGTGGTCTTATGATATAATACAGGTAATAGGACAGAATTGGCCAATAGCTGGAAAAAAAAGGAAAAATGGAAGATGCTGGAGGAGGCCTTTGAGGAAGGGGTTCATATTTCAGAAGTAGACTGACCATACTAACTTTAAACTAAGAAAACTACTAACAACCTTTTAACAAAAGCTTGAAATGTAAATCTTAGAAATATGGAATAAACAGGCTTTATTATTATTATTACTATGTGATATGTCCCTGGATTATTATTCTAGATTTCCCATGGACGTTAACTGACGACAGATATAGATCGACTCGATTGCACAGAAAAAATTGGGAATGGAAATATTTTATAAGTAGTTTAGAAAAATATGGCTGTAGTTTTATTGTAATTTATTTGTCATTTACTTTCAATAGACGTTTTTGATTTTGTATTTTTAGTTTATTTGTCATAGTTATTATTTTAAATATTACCTAAGTCATTTTCTAGAACGAAATACAACTATACGTTACCGCACGCGGCAAAATCCTCGAAGTGGTAGCACTTTTAGATGTATCTCGTTTTAGCAAGTGATGGAAAGCACCTAACCAGTCTTTTTAAAACGGTAGGTACGACCATAGAGATAAAGATCACTATCGATATCGCGGATAAGTTTACACAATGTCACATCACTAGAAAAAAATCTGTTTTCTACGGCAGTGTACGCTTTAAAAATATGAAGCTCCTTCTATGCTTTGGTTATTATTCTGAGGTTATAATATTTTTTTTAAACTAACTCTTGCTCGCGAATCTATCAGAAATAGTGTTACTGAGAGGTATGTGATAGTAAAAGGTACTACTTTTTTTTTAAAAGACATTATTTAATAGCCAAGTTAATTTCAGTCACTTAACGCCTAACGGCAACAAGCAGGCCTCGCAAAGTCAATTTTGCCTACGGCTTAAGATGGTCCTATCAAAAAGAATAGTCTTTATTGTAAAAAAATCAAAAAGCAAAAACAAAAATAGAAAAGGAAAAGAAGTACAGTAGGTGGCCTTATTGCTCAAAAACAATCTCTTCCAGACAATCTTTGGTTCTCATCAACGTATTCATGAAGTGTGAATATAACAAATTTATTACCAAAAGTTCCACATTAAGATAAAACATTATTTTTAATTCTAAATTAAATTAAAGTAAGTAGTATTATAACAGACCTATCCTTCCCACAGATGTTACCGTCTTGATAGAATGAGAAAATTTTAGTGATTATCACTTAGAAAAGTTCATAAAAACCATTAAAAAGGTACCATCTGATCAAAATGTTTAATGTTTTACTTTACTTTGTAAAATTTCCTTTTCATTAAATTTGTGTCAATTATAATATCATTCTCTTTACGTGCTGTACTGATTGAATAATAGCAAAGTCAAAAATACACATTTGTCAGAATACGTATTTGTACGTTATACATGTGTCGAAATGCACAATAATAGTTTGTTAATTAAAGTGTATTTTAAACTGTAATTAAAAGTATTACTCTATAGTTACTTCACTGGTTAGGTTCTTATCTATGTTTGATTAAAATAAAAATAGTCGTCTTCAAGATATTGACGTTTTATTCGGAGAGGTTCTTATGCAATAATTAGCTGTTTCCAGCTGTTTCAACCGCTATATAGGAAAAAAAGCCTTGTTATGAAGGCCAAAAGGTTTTTACACTTACTCCCCGTTGGTCGAGTGGTTAGCGCGGACGCCTAACGTGTCAAGGCGCAATGGGGCTCGGTTTCGATTCCCGGCAGAGACACTCATTTATGTGATGAGCATAGATGTCTGTGTTTCTGGGTTTGGTCGTTTATTAAATATATTCTCAGTATTTCTATGTATTTGTATCGTTGTCTAACACCCTTAACAGAAGCAAATAATTTGCTTACTTAGGGGTTAGATCAATGTGTGTAATTTGTCCTGATATTATTATTATTTTTAATGTGCTTTTCAACGGTAGAGGGAGCTAAGATTTAAAAAATTCTCTTTGAGCCCAGTACTTTTTCCAGGTGATTGATATTTTACACAACAGAATTACGCTTAACAAATACTAGAACTTATAAAAATAGCTGAGTTGCGTCAATGGGTCAAGTTGGCAATATGAATAAAATTTGTCTAACTTTTTTTATTTCCCTTAATTATTATTCGCATAAAATTCTAGGTAAAAGTAAGCCAAACGTTTTAAAATGTTTCATTAAATTTTTGGATGGTTAGAACTAACTTGAGTTAATAAGTTTTCTCCGTAACAGAATAATTCTTTCAAGAAAAAACAATTCTTTCACGCTTATTCAGAGTAAAATACCTTGAGTCATAAACTTATTTTTATTACATTATTATTTTAAAGTTTTAATTACAAACTTGCAGTTTAAGTCACAAACCCGTGTGAGTTGACTGTAATTAGGTTAAGAGATTATGCTCCTTGGCAACTGACATCTAAAGAGCATAATAATTTAACACAATTTACGACTACGATGTTTGAGAACACTAACATGAATGTTTAAACACACAATGACTCGTTCAGCTTCGCTGTTAATACCAGTATAAGTTATAATGTGTCAACCTTACATAATTTACTACGAATTCTATCGCCGTCCACGACATATTACAGACCGTGGATAACGGTTTTTGAGTCGGGAATTTGCCAAAATAATAAATAAGGAATAGTGTGGCCAATGTAGACATTAAAAGATAGACAAATTTACATCTAGCTTGATGAGTAAAATATGTAGTTCGAAATATAATTACAAATAAAACTTATAAGTTTTCCATCATTGTAACGAAAAATGTATCAACCCTTTATTTTCTTCTGAGCCCCCGTTTCTGAGATATAACAATTTAAAAAGTTATAAAATTTGTAAGTGTATTTTTTGTAAAAAAAAGTTTTCTTTTTCATTTTTATTTTACAAATTTTGTTAAAAATAATTTAATGATAAAACTGATAGTTTTGCATAAAATTGCGAGATTATTTAGTTTGACCTGGACTATTTTTTTCCATGTACCGGAACGATTTAGAATTTTGAAAGGTATTTTTATTTTGTTTTCAACAATATTACTCTTTTTCAGTTTGATGTAAGCTTACGTACCTTTCCTTGTTTTATGGTCTAATTTGACCGGACTAGAAAAGAAAGAAACCGTTTTAAAAAAATGTTTCCAGATTGCCAAGTGACGCCACTTCGCTGTAGTTCTTAACTCTTTGTATTTGTCAAAGTCGTGACGCTTAATTGAGTTGCGTGGAAGATAGAGAGTTTTTAATTATTTTTCTTGCGAGTCAATGTGAAAATTTAGAATGATATATTTGATAAAAAAATATCTAAGAATTGAGATGTAAATAAATAATAAGAGAAATATAAGGACACTCTTTAGGGACGCGGTGACAACACATAATAAATCCAATAAACATCAGTTTAATTTCTTAACGAAATACATTTCTACATGTAGAAGAAAAAATACACAGAATAATAAATCTAATGTTTCCAAACTAAGAGTATAAGCTCAAAATCAGAGCACATCTGATAACCGAGTAATAAATATGTTCAGCTGTACTAATAAATATGTATGAAAAATCTTTTATCATCATCATTTTTTCGAACTTACATTCCAACCAATCAATCAAACAAGAAAGATATCCATTTTATCAAATATATGGTAGTTAACACAATTAGTTAACATCTACAAACGTAGATTTAATAATTGCTTTACCAAAAAAAATCGTGTTACAACAATTGTAAATGTAAAATAATTTATGAATTATAGTTTTTTGTACATAAAATAAGGGTCAAATATATTTGTGACAACCGAAATATGAACCCAAATAGCAATCAGTACTTTGATAACTAGGAGTTATCAGTTTTTGTGAAAGTTGTTTAGTACAACAGAATGATAAGACACGAATTTAGTTGAGAGAAATTTAACAAAGTAAAGTTAAACATTGACGATTTTGCACAGACCGTACCTACCTTCTTAATGGCTTTCATGAACTTTTCTAAAAGTATAAAAGAAAAGTAAGTTTCTAAAAGTTCCTTTTAATACTACTTAGTTTAAATCGATTTAAATTTAAGATCATTTCCTAACAAAACGTGATACTTTGAAAAAAAAATGTAAGCCATTGAAGGTTTTACTTAAATAAAGTCTTTTAAAAGAGTTTGATAGTAATAACTTCTACAATATTATACCAAATACATATATGTAGTAAATGTTTTTTATGGATTCATTTAGTAGCTTTGACGAAGGGTAACACTTGCAAGAGTAAATTTAAAATCACGGACATATTGTTAAAATTTTCCGTCTTACATAGCGTAATTTTAATATTTATCAGATATTATGTTGTATATGTAATAGTTTATGTATTATAGTACATTTAGTACATTGTACGTAAGGTATATTTTTAAGTTTGTTAACTTATGATATTTTAGTTTGTGTATGTATTATATACTTTAGATATTTAGTCATAGTTTTGAATTTGATATTTTTTATTTTTCTGTATAGTGTTTCGGTTGATTGGTAGGTAATGCTTTAGCATTAAGTCCGCCAATTGTATAATTTTCTACAATAAAGTTTAAATAAATAAATATTCTAATGGCGACATTTCACACGTTAGGTGACAGTTCCTACTGACTTAAGTATAAATCTTTTGTATCTGAAAATACTGACTTAAGTATAAATCCTATATGTCTAAAAATAAAGAATCCTTCAAGGTTATAGTTTCATAGACATAAACTAACAACAGATCCACTTTATTATGGCAAAAAACAAAACAACACTTTGAATTTGGTAATAGCTAATACGGATTACCAACTAATTGTCTACTGTAAAAAAGGAAATCTTAAACCCTCGATAACCATCCAAATTAAATTAATTACAGTGCTATGGTATTTTTTACTACGTTCTGTTAAAATGCTTTGGATATATTTTCATATTACACTATAATGAGCACAAGTACAAGTACTTTATCATCTGCGCTCGTTCGTAAGAATTTCTTTGCAATTTTCTGTGCAGTCATGTGCAACTTCGAATAATATCCAACATTTATCATTGAGAAAATTCTTTCTCTACGAGGATATAACTTAACGTGCATAATTTAGTCAGTCAGTCAGGTTTTAAATCGTCTAGAATTATTGTGCAGTTATTAAGATTAATATAAAGAAAACAGTCGTAAATTGAAAGAAGTTATTAACTTTTTAGTCGAGGTTACTTTGATAATATAACAAGTATTAAATGCGGTACATACAAACTTCTCCATAAGCATTAAATTAAATCTATTTGTCTAGGTTGTTGCTTGTAACAACATAAATTACACAGAAAAAATATTTATCGGAAATTCATTTTTATTCTAAGGGAAATGGTTTGAGGAATAATGGTATATTGATCATATCGGGGACCGATTTTTTTTTGACAACAAAATCTTTATTTCAATATAAAGATATATCAGTATAGATAGATATTAGGGATGCACCGAATATTCTGTTAGTATTCGATATTCTCGGTTTTGCTGCCGAATATATTCGGTTCGAGTTTTTCAATTTTTTTGGCTACACGACACGAACTCAAATACCAAACTAAGATTTATGTCATATTCGAATTCAAAGAAATTTTAAAATAATGTGTTGAATGATGCTTAATAATATAAAACAATTAAGCTTCAAATTAATCAATCATTTATTTTAAAAGATATCAAGAAAACATATTCATTTTATTATTCCTAACCTACAATTAGTATTTAAACTATTTTTTATTTTGTCTGTTTGTCTGTATGTTTTTAATGAAATATCATGTATGTTTTTCATGAAAAGTTTTTCATTTTGTCTGTTTGTCTGTATGTTTGTGCCCGCTAATATCCGAAACGGCTGCACCAATTTGGATGCAGTTTTCTGGAAAATATTGTCACAGTCTTCAGTTAACATTTAGTTTTTATTTTATTGAAATCAGTTAAGAAATAAAAAAGTTATGTCAATTTATGTCAATCTCGTAATAGGTACTATGAAAATCTTCTAAACATGTAATAAATCTATAGAGTAGAAGTCTGTACATTGAAAATATTAAAAGTCTCTGTACATTGAAAATATTATATAGCCAGGATGTGATTACTAACAGAATCCATTTCTAACATTTATGAAAGTTTTGTTTGTTTATCTGTTTCTCTTTGCATGCAACACTACTTTTTTCGTGTTGTGCACGCAATACGATAAAAGTATGTGGCTAATCTAAATAACTTTTATACATAAAAAATGTGCGTCACTCTAAGTAACATTTAGTTTTTAACTTTCATTGCACACTCTTTACTCTATCAAAAGACGTATAAGAAAACTGTAACTGATCGCTGTCTATACATGGAAAATATTTTCAATTTTTATATAACCCAAGAGAACCTAAAATAATGTTTTTTTATTTTGACTGTTCATCTGTATGTTTGTATGTTTGTATATGTATGTTTGTGCACGCTTATCTCAGAAACGGATTAACCGGTTTGGATGACATTTTCGGTAATATTTTGTCATGGGATTACATTTAAAGGTTTTTTTTTATTAAATTGCTTAAAAATAAAGAATTTAATAATCTCTTTTTTTCGTACCAATGCGATGAGAGATTTTTTTTCAATATTATCAGTACCAATAATAATAATCAGGAATAATAATATCCTTTCCAATAAAAAAAACCGAAATTGGACCCTGTAAAAAAATCTGCGTATTAAATAAAAATATATGAAAACAAACTAGAAATACTCCTACACTCAAAAATTACATTTTTATCGTAATCGATATCTAAACGTACAAAGTCGCAGACACAGCTAGTTTTAATAATATTTTCAGGAACATATCATGCAAGTCTTGGAAATTAAGTTGAAAGTGGTAATAAATTGCATTAGTCTGACGCTAACGACCGAGATAAACGTTGCTAGCAAGATGACGGTACATGCATAATGGCACATTTTCCTTCTTAGAACCAGCATTACTGTGTTATATGAATTCCTAATTTGATTGTAAATAGCATTAGAATATTTTATAAATATTTACGTCACGACATTTATTGTTCTGTGAGACCCGAATTTAATTATTAGTCCGGTCAAATTAGACCAAAAAATTAGGGTGAAATTACATAAATTCGCAACAAGCTGAATTTTGGTACAATTGTTCAAAACACGATTATGAACAATAGCTGAAAGTTCCCCATTATTCCCGTGTGTGGAAAAATTTTTATTCAAGGTCAAATGTCAAAAAAATGAGTTTTTCGCGATTTTCAGCAAAACGGTAAGTTTTATCAGAAAAATACCTCAGACTAAAATTGTAGATCATTAAATTATCTATAAAAAATATATCAATACTTTTTTTCTCACGAGACACCGTTTCGGAGATATCGCAGTTTAAAAAGTTGTAACAGTTGCAATTGTCATAACATGCATGAGTACGTCACGTATATTCATCCCTAGAGTTGTAATATTATGTAGTATAGGTTAAAATATTTTTCTGTCGGTCATTGTTACTTGCACTTAAAATATAAAATATACATCAGCTATAACTATAAGAATAACAGGTAAAATGAAACCCAGTCCCTTCATTTATACGTAAGTGTAGCCTTGGGACAACATCAATCGGAAATATATACTTCTAAAAGCTTATTATCTTCTTTTGCAAAGAGTCAAAATCACATACTATTTCTGCATGCAATAACTGGCTGTGATACGACATCTGCATTTTATAGGAGGGGTAAAACGACAGTTTTCAAAATGTTTGAAAAACAAAATTTGGTTGAATGTGCTGAAGTTTTTCAAAACTGTAATTCAACTCAACATGAGATCATCACAAGTGGCATTCGCTTTCTTCTTTCGATGTACGGGGCTCCTAAAAAAACTACGTGCTTAGATAAACATCGGTATGCATGTTTCTTCAAAAACACCAAAAGCAAAAAACAGGTACAGTTAGCTTGTCTTCCTCCAACGTCGGCTGCTGCTCATCAACATCTTCTTCGAACTTCTTCTTCTAATGACCGAACGTTACACCGCTCGCAGGATCTCCATCTTGCATGCATGCAACGTGACACATGCGTACCTAATATGATTTTAGTAGTCAAGAAATTTATGTAAATTGGAAATTGTGTTAAAAATGTTTATTATATCTTTTTATGTAATATTTTATTTGTTAAAATGATAGTTTTTATAATCATAAATAATAACGTTCACACCAAAAGGACTATGAGTAAACGATAGATTACGTTTTCACATAATTTACACAAACCAAACATCGTACAACAATTCAACACACGGACTTCAAACAACGTACCGATACCGATATTCAACATTAAAATAGAAAGTTACCGAAATCTATTTCAAAAACTATTTCAAAAAACTTCAGTTGGTTGGCCAAACGAGGGCGGAGTGGTGGCAGGCGAATTGGGAAAGATAAATTGTAAAAACGGTTGTAGATGACACCCACAGTAAGTGACACCCCTTAGTTTTATCACTCAAACCCAACTCAACAACATGTTATCGGAATGAGAACCGAGCTGTGTTATTCGCAAACTCATTAAAAGATCAATTCAAGCAGGGTTAAAACACAATTCAAAAACGTGTTCTTTGGTTAAAAAATATATGAACTCACAAATCATCCCGAAGGCACTTACCCGAGGAAAGCTCCAGCGAGGAGATCAACAGCACCATTCTGCGCCACCTATATTTTCGTATCATCGCTGCCTGTACCAGCCTGTTTAATTATTTTCTCTGCAATAGTAATTTTCCCTCTGCGTGAAAAAAGGAAAAAATTGTACTCAACCTTGAACTGATCATTGAGTATGACAAAGCAAGTCGATAAGGTTGTGGGTAAGGACTAACTGAATTTGCCTCCACTCTATCTTGTCCTCCAGCCTCAATAGGAGAACTAAATAGTCATCTATAAACTGTATGCTAATGCAAGGTTCATATGTGTTCATATGCAACCGCTGCGCGGCTGGTATGCTTTAATGAGCTTAGCTACGAGCGCAACAATCTTGTCTTGTCTACGCACTATAATGCCATCTTCTCGCAGACTCAGGAACTATTCCCTGAAATTGTAGACAAAGATTTAACTATTTTAGCTGTATGAAATTGTGAATTGTGAAATGAAAAAAGTTGCAATTTGTGGTCATCGTTACTATCACCTAAAGTTATTGAATTTGGTTTGATTATAATAAATATTGTTCTTTAACAATTAATCGATAAGTTTTGTAACCGTCCTTGGTCATATGTTTATATTAGAGCATATTGTAGGCATTGCTATTACAAAGTTACACGCACTCGTAAGATCAAATACACCCAGTATTTCAGAGCCACCAGACTCACGTAAGCAGTTCTTTAGCGTCCTTAATAGTTTAAATGCTTGAAATCAAGTATATATTAATATCAGAGTAAATATATGTTTATTAATCATCATGGTTAACGAAAGTTTAAGGTACTACAATTGCGGGTTATAGTTATATTGTTTATCTTGCTTCTGCTTTATCGCCGAATTAGTGAAAACCACTTAGTTTTAACAAATGATACAAGTAATTAAAAAAAATAATAGAGTGGAATTCTCATAAATATTTAGAAGCTTAGAATCTGATTTAAGCAATAAAGCAGAAAATGTAAAGAAATCTACGTTTCTTATAGTATTTATTAACATTTTTTAATCAAATTTTCTTTCCCTGCCTGAAAAGGAATATTCATAATTATATTTTTTATCACAATACTTTTTTATCGAGCTAATAACTGGAAAAAGTCTCGAAGAAATTTAATTTGATTGTCTCTCTCAGTTGTCTATTCAATCCTTTCTTTTGTGTATGAAGAATCTTTAAAGAGTGAAAGCTAACAAAATAATACACAAAACAGGTTCACTCGGCGTCCTATTTCAGTTACTCACGAAATGGCGTCGTTCGGAATGACACGAGTGTTTACATTTATACTCCTTTTGTGAGATCTTCTTTTAAGAATTTATTAAAAAGTCTCGACGTGTATTCTATAAAATACAATAAGACTGTGAAATGTAAAATTATATTCTGTATCCAAAAACTTCTTAAATAAATGACTTTCCTTATTAAAATAATTAGACTTAAACTATTCTAATATTAAACAATATCCTAGTTATGTTTTTGCATCAGTATTAGCGATTGCAAATACGATAGTATTTCTTAATTGTCGCAAAACATTTGAATACTATTTCATTTCATGCTAGGTATATTCGAATATTATAAATTGATGACTTAATGTTTATGTTTTCGGTAATCTTCATTGACACAAATACGTGTAATATAAATGCATTAAGTTTTATAGTTAATCAAAGGTTTCTTGTATATTATTGTTACAGATATATAATTTAAAATGTTACATTTAAAGTTATTTATATTTTGAATTCTTTGAGGATAAAATTTAAACTATATTTATTCTTAAAAAAACGGGAAGTGAGTTTATTTTTAAATATATAATTTTATTGAAAACTTTTGTCGGTATTCTTAGATAATAAAACTGTTGCAATGACCGTAGCTCCTTAACCTACTTTTGTTTATCACTTTTATTTGCGATAAATTTTATTTAAATCTATAATTTATATGCAGATGAGGTCTCAGCGAGGCGGTCATACTGAGTTAGGATAAGTTAGCCCTGATATGCTTCAGGGTTTTTAATTTGATACAATTTAATATATGTTAATTTCTTTGTCTTTTCTGTTAAACACAATAAGATAATTATCAGCTTATTTTGTTTTTGTCATATATAATAAAATAAAAAATAAAAATAAAAAGCCTTTTATTTCTTGGAATTTAAATTTTACAAGATTGATACTTAACTCTACTTTCCAACTTAACCTACATAATTATTCTTTCTTTTAAGTTTAATGTTAATACATACTTATACAATATGTAGTTAATTTTTATCTAAAAAATTACAGTGTTATTGGTAGATTGTACCTATAATGAAATATTTTTTAGCTGGTTTTCCAGAACCCCTCCTCGGGTAAAGGCCTCCTCCAAAGAATTCCATAGTTCTCTATTTTGGGCTTCTTGTATCCAAGCCTGCCCCGCCGTCTTAATAATTTCGTCTTGCCATCTCGTACACGGTCTTCCTCTGTAGCGCTTGCCTTGAGGACCGGTCCACGTCGTCACTCGCTTAGTCCATCTATCGTCCCGTAGTCTCGCTACGTGTCCCGCCCACTTCCATTTGAGTTTCAAAGAGTGTTTTAAAACGTCAGTAGCTTTTGTTAGGTTTCTAATTATTGTGTGCCTTATTTTGTGTACTTTCCTTATGTTGAGCATACTGCGTTCCATTCCGCGTTGGCATATGGATATCTTATTCTTAACTTTTGTAGTAAACTTCCAAGTCTGACAAGCGTACGTTAAACATGGTAAGATGCATGACATCAAGACCCTGGTTTTTAATTTTACTGGCATATTGCTCTTGAATATTTCTTTTTGGCTCCAATATTTATTCCATGTCAGCTGTACTCGTCTTTCTACTTCTTGGTCATTGCTATTTCTGTCAAAGCTCATTCGTTTACCTAGATAAATATAGTTTTCTGTATAGTTTAGTGCTGCGTTGTCTACCGAAATTGATATTTTTTCGGAGCTGTTTGTCATTAACATTGTTTTTGATAAATTCATCTCTAACCCTACTTGTTTACTATGTTGGTTCAGTGACTGTAGCATAGATTGAAGTTGGGAGCTGGATTCTGATAACAGTACAATATCGTCCGCAAAACGCAGATGGCTTAGGTAATTTCCATCGATATATAATCCGCATTGTTTCCAGTCAAGCTTTCTTATGATGGATTCCAGAATGGCAATGAACAGTGTAGGGGACATGGGGTCACCCTGTCTTACGCCTCTCTTAATGGGGAAAGTTTCACCAAGCTTTTCTAACATAACTCTGCCTGTACTGTTGGTATATATACTTTTGATCACTTGTATGTATTTATTGTTTACCCCCTGATTTTTTAGTGTGTTCCAGATACTTGTGTGTGATACAGTGTCAAAAGCTTTTTTGTAATCAACGTAAGCAATGTATAGAGTTTTTTGTCTTTCTTGATATTTCTCAATAAGTAGGCCCAGAGTGTGAATGTGGTCGATTGTAGAAAAGCTTTTCCTGAAGCCTGCTTGTTCAATGGGCTGTGAAGATTCTAGGATAGTGTTTATTCTTTGATTTATCAAGCTTGAAAATATCTTATATAGACAAGGCAGAAGACTAATTGGTCTGTAATTTCCAATGTCGTGGGATGCTCCTTTTTTATAAATAAGTATTATGTGTGACTCAGTCCATTGTGTAGGTATAGTAGCTGACTCTAAAATGCGGTTAAATAAATGGGTAAGTAGTGGAGACAGTAAGGGACAAGCTGTTTTTATGGCCTCGTTTGAAATACGGTCTGAGCCGGGGCTTTTTACCGTTTTTAATTTATTTATAGTGTCAGCCACTTCTTCAATATCGAATGGTGTTATTCTGCAGTCGTTTGATTTTAATTTATTGTGGATTATGTTACTATGGCTAGCATTTTCACAGTTATTGATACTGTAGAGCGCTTTATAGAAATTGGTTGCAATATTTATAATATCTTTACGGTTATTTGATTGTTTTTGTCATAAGTTTAATTAATTTTATTATAGTTATTTATTTTAATTAAATAATCGGCTGTAAAAGTTTAAAAAATATTAAGTATCTTATTTCTAATAAAAATGATTTTTATTTAATATTTACATATTCCTGTTCTATTTACTAAAAAAATAATAAAATTTTGACGAGAAATTGCAATATTTTTTTTTATATTAATATTAATTATTGACTTTACAAAGAACATGTTATCTAAATATTTATAATATTTTAGTATTTTTATAAACCGTTTGATTTTATTGTATCTAATAAATTGCCATATTCCTCCAACCTGGGTTTTTAAACACTATACTTAGTTCAAGTTTATAACGATCGAATTACAAAGGTTCTTCAAGTGAGTTCTGTACTGATTTCAAATATTATACAATAGGTATAAATGTTCAAGTTCAATAATAACAAAATATTACATACTTCACATACGTACGTTGGTGGTGAGGTGTACACTAGTTATTTGTAGCCAACGTTGCATGATCCGTGCTTGCAGACAGTACATTAACGCAACGAAATTATAACGATGGTTAAAATAATAACTATGTATACTTCCTCATAATGTTTTTTTATATTCATTATGTATAATTCTAGATTTTACAGTTATTCGTATGTTGTTATTTGATGTATATAATTATAGTTACGGCTATTCGATATCAGTCAACCTGATATGACATCCCCTAATACGGACGGTTTTGAGCGGTCTGTGTCCAACCCCGCAGCCCGTGTGCGAGCCCTAAGTCGTCTGTCGCATGTAATATCTAAAACTATGGTTTAACAAGTTTAACATAAAAATTCTAGATTAAGTTATTTTGAAAATTTATAATCAGTTAATGGTATGTCAGCAGCAGACAATAGTCATCTTTAAAAGTATTTGACAGGATCCAAATTTTAAAACACTTGCATTTAAAATGTTTAGTAATTAAATGAACATCATCAAATACAAAAATATGCCAAATAGATGTATCTGTTTATTTCTTGATCCTGAAATATATACCGAACAATTCTAGTACAAACGGTTCTTTAAAATATGTGGTTTACGTTTCCGAACCAGTAGAATAATAATAATAATAATAATTTATTGAAAAAACAATTTTACAAATATGAGAACGAAAGGTGCTAATTCTTAATTGAAAGAATATATAAATAAATCTTTTAAAAATTAAAAAGTAAGTTTTAAATAGTAAATGAACTAAATTTAAATTTTAAATAATAATTGAAAAGAAATAAACATTGGGTCGGTTTAAATTGTTTAATTGATGACATAAAAAATAAGCTTTTAATCTTTTACTTGAAGTTTTTTCTGAATATACTTATATGTTATGTTAGTATTCATTTTATTTAAAAATAAACATGTTATCTGTTTATGCCTGCATTTCAAAGAGAATGTTTATTGTAAATTAGGAATATTTTAGCAAAGGCGTTGCTTTACAATTTAAATGTTTTATTCGACCGAATGCAAATGCAATGAATTTTCATGGTTTGCTTTGAATATGTTTTAATACACAATACGGTCACAAAAAACAAAGCCTGCATGTTTTTATCTTTTTATCCAGGGATTACAATGGATAAATTGTACAAAACAATACTAATACTTGCTATTCACGCCGAAATATATATATATATGAAATATTGGTCTGAGCGTAAGCGAAGATCTTAACGGTTTGGGTATCAATTTTTTGAAAACCACATGACCAATTTTGACCAAAATTGGCACGCATGTCAAGGATGTGACTGGGCTTCTACTCCAAAAAACAGAATAAAAAAATATTGTTTCGTTTTAATAATATGGTGAAAAAACTGAATCTCCCATAGACTTAAGTTGAACTGAACCTGCGCGCGCTCGCAATCGTTTCTGCAGCAACTTCATTGGAAGTCCTTGGGCGCGGTATGGACCGACTTTAGTAGCATAAAAAAGGGGGAGGGCGCTCAGCTCAACTCCCTCAGCGCATTGTGGCGGATCCTAGTATTATATATTGAATAATATAATAAATGTTATTAAATAATATTAATTTATAATTAAAAACTGTCTGAAAAAAATATAATTACGTTCAATAAACAGGATTTAAATTTTAAAACTATACTAAATACAAATAAAGACTCAGGGTATAGCTAATCTAAAAACATTAAAGTCCTTCTTACTATATGGTACATTATTTACCTTATTATTACCTATTATAACTTGTATTATAATTATGTTTGTCTAAAGCATAAAGTGACGTTCAAAGGTCTGATCAAACAATCTCTTCACACGAGACATCACTTTGATCATATTCCCAGGTAGGATCTTATTCCACAGTGATAATTTCTGTGACTTATATAAATATAATTGCTAATTAGGAAGACCGAAAGAAAGATGAATCAAAATCTAGTTACTTTAAGATTATTATTTTGTATCTCATATCATTGATGTTGGTCTTCCTATTAGTATTAAGACCCTTAACTTTTAACTTAAAATTTATTTCTCTCAATGAATTATCTTATATATTATATTTCATAAATTGTTATACCGGGAATTAACCTGCCTGGTTGAACTTTGTATATTCGCTTTTGAACACAAATAATGTAATGATGACTGGAAACATTGTAATGATGACTGTAATGATGGACAACTTTGTAATGATGACTGGAAACATTGACAAATATAAACCCGTTCTAACTATGTCTACTTAAAATTGTATTGCATTAGATATCAACATATTTATAAGGTTTTTAGCACACTTGTTATTAAATTGGTGTTAATTAGTAAAAGGATCATAAATGTGCGATTTTTTCATGGTACTGGAAAACATATTAAATAACTGTCTAATCCTTGCCAACGGAGTAATAAATAAAATTTATCTACATAATATATTATCACAGTCAATAGAAAATGTATAACGATTGTATGTTATTTTTAGTTTTTATATAGGTATGTATGATTTTGACATATTTTTCTTGAATAAAATTTTGTTAGGTTAGAGGTACATAGAGATAAAAGATGAGTAAAATTAAAAACCTTTCACAAGTGAAATGTATAAATTATTAATGATATTGTATTTTTTTTTTACTAATTTGAGTATTTATTATCAATATAGCTTTCCTAAGACACACATGCATAATAACCTTTCACCCGTACCAATAAAAGTTCATTGTTTTGGAGAAGACTGCTTTTATTTCGACCAAACATAGCTAAAAACTATCTCGATGGACGAGGCTTTCGATTAAAAAAAAACGCATTCAAATCCGTCCACTCGTTTGGCTGCTACGTTGCCACAGGCAGATAATCAGATACACACATACACAGGTCAAATATATAACACCCCTCATTTCATCAGTTATAATTATCCCAACTATTTAGGGTAATCGTATTATGTTCATTCTGCCATACTGCAATTGATTTGGCAAACGTTTTTAAGACCATTTTTCTGAAACTTCGTAGGGAAAGTGTGTTTCCGATATCTGATAAATAATATTTGAGCCTAATAGCTGAGGTTATCATAGAACGTTGTAACTCCGTGTGTCCGCGATCACCTTTGAGTTTAAATACTATGATATTATGTCTGTGATGTTAAAGGTTTATAATTTAAAAAAAGTAAACAAAAGTTGTAACACTTTAATAATGAATATTCCACAAATAGTATAGTATGGAATGTATAACCAATATGTTTGAGATGAAAACACTTTTGTACGAATCCATACAAGTGCTGGAAAACCTGCTCTTGTTGGTGATTATATTTAAGATACATGAAAAAAAATGACATTATTATGGTTTTTCTAGTTATAATCAATTCCAATATCTGCTACAAAATAAAATGTCTTTAAAATTATGAACGATAAGAGAGGGTTAGTGATCGGTATAGAAGTCCATTTTTTTACATATGTTTTTTTTAAACAGTACTAACGACTAAGACTTCTTCTGCCTTTATATTTATGAATAACTACTGTTTTTATCAAAGTATTTTTTCTTAATGATATCATAGAAAGAGTATCTATTTGTAACACTTTTATTTAATAAATAACATTAACATATATTATAATAATGAGTTTTGCCGCATCTTATCCGCTGTAATCCCGGTACAAAGAGATACAAACGTGTTCTTCATCTTTATAATCCCCGGCTTGATGTTTATTCCCATATTCAAAACTTTATTATTATACATTGAGAAGATGTTAAAATAATATTTAATCTTTAAGCTATCATGGGAAGGATAGATAAATTATAATAATATTACTTATGAGATGGAAGCAAACCCTTCGTGTACATAAACATTTAATAAAATATGCTTTCAAGTCAACGGATTTTAATATATATATAAATAAACTACATGTTAAGTAGATGAAATAGATTGAAATAAAACTATTTTTACGGATTTAACTCGCGTATATTGAATTAAATTTTAATTTTATATTTTAAAAATAGTTTTATTTCAATGTGTAGTACTCGTGAAAACCTTAAAAAGCACTAGATAAAAAAGATTTTTAAATAATCGTTGATTAGTTTGTTTGTTTTCCAATTAGCAATGTAACAGAATGAGCCTTGTTCAAATATTCATATTGTACGGACTGATTACCTTAGCCGCAGACTGACTTGACTAACTTATTAAAATATACGTAACCTTAGTTAAATTTGGTTAATTTACTAATTTGATGTGTATATTGTAGTAAAAATATTATAAAGAAAGATCTATAAAATGATATTAGCAATTAGATATTTTTAATTTCTACTGATTCAGCTGATTTCAGCTTCCTACTGATCTTTTATACAAAGCCTCAGATGTGTTGCTAGTGAGATAGTTATACAGACTTTGTCTATCCTTAAGTATGTGTCATACAATATATTGAAATACATAATTCCAATAATAAACAAATTAACAAAAGCTATTTGCACAAGCACATAATCTCTCATTTAGTTTATTAACATTAACACATGTACTTTGTATTTTAATTACTAAATATATTTTTGACATGATCACTTATCTTCTTTGTCTTCTGTGTATCCATCTAATTTACCGACATATGGCTTCAAATCTGTAAATACAAGCAAATTATCTTTCCCTTTTTTTAAACTGAAGCAACCTATACCATAAACCGTACTCATGTCTCCGTCCTCGAACAGTGGTGCTCCAGAAGGTAAACTGTGTGAGTTCCGGTCGTCTAAAATACAAATAAACCTTCCCCATTCTCGCGGAATCCATTCATCACAGTTTGCGATTAGTTCTGATGAATAAGACACTTCAAGGAAAGTATTATTCAAGACATGCTCCTGGTCCAGGTAACCGAAACCCGCGAAAAGAAACTCCATTGGTAATTGGTAGTGTGTAATATTGGGTAGGCTTATGGAATATGGTCTTCTACCTTTATCTTTTTTACTCCTTAATTGTTTAATGGAAGGAATTTTCATAATTTGCTCAGAAATAGTAATAAGAGCAATATCATGAATAGTAGTATGTTCAGTGGCTTCGATACCCATTGGGATCCAATATTTTTTTCTCTGAGACTGGTCATTTGAAATTTTTGAAACTTTCATTGCGTTGGTCTCATTGTAATAACCTTTTACAGAGTGTATACGAACTCTTTTTGTATTCTTTCCTACATGGTTTAGAGGATTTGCGGAAGTTAATACAGTCTTTGTGGAAATAAACACCCCGACGCTTACTGGATTATTGTCCACGGATATGCCTACTATACAATCGAATTGGTCATTATACTCCGGCCACAGATAATTCAAGTCTGATAATCCAGCTATGATTGCTTGGATAATTACCAGAACGGTTAGTAAATGCCTGTAAAAAATATAATAGTTATCTCAAGAAAGTAGGCAGAGGAACTAACTTATGATATCGAGGAAATGAGAATTGGCATACGGCCTATATAACATGTAATTTAAACTTACATAATCTTTGTGATATTTCTCTTGCGAGTTTAAGATCGCAATTAAACTACCTTTTGATGATTAAAAAAAAACGTAACTTCACTTTAGGTCCAGAACTGTCGCTCGTACGACTTCTATAATACAAGATTCAATGACTCGGTTCGGTTTTAAATCAACTTTTGCGGAAGTAATTTTAATATTAACAAATATTCAAATAAACAGGATGAGTGCGGCCTTGTCATCGGTAAACATTTTGAAAGGAAATGTTTATGAAGTACATTCTTCATTTTCGTTACATTCTTAATGTTAATTCCCGTCTCAACAATCTGTTCTTCAAATTTCCAAATTTCGTTAAATAAAAATATAGGGATAATATTTTCCAATTTAAGAAAACTATAACAGTGAACTTTCAAGTCGATTATAAAATGTAGACAGTAGGGTAGCAAAGATTTATATTTTTGAATTGTAACTGTAAATGATGGACATGTTAATATTTAAATAAAACTATATTCTACTATAAAACGCATATTCTAAGAATTTAAATTTTGTATTAAGTTTTGATTGCTGCAAAGCAAATGACTGGTTAACAAACATACTAACAGGAATCTTTATGTTCTTTTACCGAGAATACAATGGAAATCAATTATGCGAATCCTGGCCTAGTTCTTTAACTGCCAGATTTTGTGAGGTTCGACGAGGCTCTCTCGAGCAGAGCCCTCATCGAAGCACTCTTGCTACCGCAAGGGCTGTTATTGACCCTTTTCTTTCTGTCAGCAAATATCAACTTGATGCTATTTGATTAAAATACTTGACAATTTATGTATGTTTGAAAAATTTACAGGTTTTCAAGTTGAACATCCTTATTGTGTGAAAACAAAAATATTCTTTCTTTACGCTATCTCTATGGGTCACATTTAATTAATTTTCTCGAAAATTGCAAAACTATCCTCTCTTTGTGCTGGATGGATATATCCTCATTGGTCTAGGACGAGTAGTATAACAATGAAGTACACAACAACACAATAAACGTTGCCAAGTATTTCCTTTCTCTGTACTAGTTAAAAGCCTACCGAATTGAAGAATTTCCTCAAAGCCAACATGATTTATTTCCGTATCACATGAATGATTGGTTTTTGTGCAAAAGAAGATTTTCCATGTTATAAGAGTACAGTTTAGTTAATAAAGTGAGAATCTTTGAGAGATAAAAATTATTTCACTGTAAAAGGTACTTGATGTATGTTTTCAAGTCTCAAGTAGTTGCTTAATACAATCTGCAACCACATGAACACACGCCATACGTGAATGCCTCGATCTGTACTAAAGCATATAATCTACGTGCTTTGAAGCATATACAATCCATTATAAAACAAATAATTTTTTAATTACTTGTTTTAATGTTTATTTCAAAGTCCATCCTAACAAAAGTAACAATTTCACATTAACTTTAATACAAAAACGTAACAAATAATAAAATAAATATGTGAATATAATGGTTATTATATCGTAATTTGGACCAACTAGCTCTAAACACATTCGGAGTTCTTGTTGATAAGCATAAAGCAAGCCACATCCGGCGGCGGCGTGAACTCTAAACAACACGGCAAAACTTTCGAAATAATATTACATGTTATAAACAGCTATCATAGATAACAAAAGAAAGAAAGGAAATTAATAACAAGATCTCTGCGTTTTAGTAGTTGTATGATAAGGCGACCTTAATAAAAAAATACTTTGAGTATATTTATAAATATTTTATTGCATATTATCTAGACATATAATAAAATGGTCACTGATCGATTTCTATACAAGAAAGATTGATTGGATTTGTAAGAGTAAGAAAACTCAAAACAATGTTTTCTAATTTTGTCTGTTTGTCTGTATGTCTGTATGTTTGTGCATGCTAGCTAATCTTAGAAACGGCTTAACTAATTTGAATGCGGATTTCAGGAATATATTGTAATTGTCACTTAACATTTAGGGTTTCTTTAATTTAAATCGGTTAATACATAAAAAAGTTATGTCAACCACGTTATTACGTGATTTACATGGTACCTATTGGTACCATGTAAATCTTCTTCTATAAATGTAACAAATCTCTAGAGATGTAGTATCTGTACATTAAAAAATAACCTTTATATAACAAGATAACCCAAAACAATGCTTTTCATTTCGTCTGTATGTTTGTGCACGCTAATCTCAGAAACGGATTAACCGGTTTGAATGCAGTTTTCGGGAATATATTATCCTGGGTTTCACTTTACATATAGTGAAGAAAGAAAGAAGTTAATAATCTCTTATCTTCGTACCTTTGCGGTAAGAATTTTTTTCAAAACTGAAATACTGATCCTCACCTTAGGAAATAATAATACCCTTTACAATGAAAAAATATCTATGATTGAAAATTACTCAAAGATATAAATATAAACTAGAAATACACGCAAAAACTACTTGACAGAGTTTGATGAAACTTTAAATGGTTATAGTTTATACATTGGTATGTAGAAGCGGTACGTTTAATCGAAATCTACGCGTACAAAGTCGCAGGCACAGCTAGTTTAATATAAATCATTTATTATTTTATTATTTCATAAAAAATTAGCCCAGACATTAATATTTTGTAATATTGCAGGAATAATGAATAAAAATAGCAAAAAGAAATAGATCTTTATACAATATTACACAAAATGTTTACTTTTCTTGTATATTTAAGCAGTACTTAAGATAGAGCATATTCTTTACTGAACAATAAACAATATAATACTGAAGAAATTTACTATTTATTTTTACAGTAAATAATTTTATCATTTTTATTAGCCTTCTTCCTGGAGTCGTATAACAAATTCCTGTGATATTTCTGTGTTACGCTTGAGCACTGGGAGTCGTAAATTCATAAGTGCCGCCAACAAACATCGAAGTGACATGTTTAAGTAATATAACGGATATTTAAGTAATTGTAAAAAATTATTCCCTCAGCCGCCAAAACGGTGAAACTGTGAACGGTGAAACGGTGTATATATCCAAAATAAAGTATACTATATCTTTATTTTGGATATATACAACTTTATCTAAGAGTGTTTATTAGAAAACTCTTCTGAAACAAACAGTTACACCATTATATAAATATAATGAAATTGTTAACTTAAGCCATCAGATTCTTGTACTGTATGGAGTAAACTCCATACAGTACAAGAATCTGATGGCTTAAGTTAACAATTTCACCCACTAAGTGATAATGCAATTCGCTTTCTTTTGTTTTTTATAGTAAAGATTTTTTTTCTTTTTCCGTTATCGTCTCATGTGACTACTAGTTATCCAAAAAAAAACTTGTTTAAAAACTTCTACTATTTCAATAAGAAATATTTTGGAAAATTTAATAATAAAATACTACTATTATTACTACTACAATTTAATTAACGTAAACTCGTATCTATATATAACAGAATAGAAGCCTTTGTAACAGCTTACAATTGCGCTTAATTTAGTAATTTCTTTCAAGATGTTACATACTTAAAACAATTACAATACATTATATAATGTGTAAGAACTGAACTGAACAAGAATGCTTTAACTAAGATTAATTTATTAAGTACTTTATAAGTACGTTTTGAGAATTGTTAATTTAACTGCGGCAAAGCAAAGGTACTTTAGTAAATGAGAACCCTTTTAGGCGACTTTATTTGCTGAGCACTCATTTAATTAAATACATTCAACATTTATAAAGTGACTAGTGATTCCCAGAGGCTTCGCCCGCTATTTAGGAAAAAAGTCTTGTTATGTAAGCCAAAAGGTTTCTACACTTACGGCGATCGCCGGGAACCTCCTCGTGTGCCTGTCCGCTACCATTGCTGCTCGGATTCGTCCGGTGGCATCGGAAGCAGTACGGGCCGGTGGGCAGCGGTCAACTAGTTCCTCCGGGTTCTCGTTAGCCATCGGCTAATACTCTGCGCGTTGGGGGTCGGCCATGGAGGTTCGTGCCCGGTTCATGACCGATAGGGGGGGAAAGGCGGGGGTCACTAACCTTCGGGGAGGTGGCTTCCGTCGGGGAGGGAGGGGTTCGTGTATCTCGTTTTGTGGTCGTTTTGGTCGTCTCGTCTTCGTGGTTTCTGTCTTGGGGACCTCACCCCTAAAAAGGAAAATCATAAAAATATCGGTTCCCAAAATAAGTCCCTGGGAGGGTGTTAGCGAGGACGCTATACAATTCCTCACGGCAACCCCAGTTGCCGTCTGCCCCTCGTACAACGGTAGAGCAAGAATCGCTCTGGAGCAGGAGTGCCTGCAAAGGTCGTGACCACACCGACCTGTACAACTGAGGCGTGGATGGGAGAGTCCGGTTGTGGTTCTGACAGATTCTAACGATCTGTCAGAATTACAGCCGTCCGCTGGGAGAAAGCGGAAATACGGGGTGATCCAGTCGTCCCCCGAGGCCGCATCGGATTCCGATCCGAGGGGTGCAGCCTCGATCCTCACGGTGTGCAAAAAGAGCGGAATCCTGAAGGGCACGATGGTTAAGGCTCTAAAGGAGGCTTCGAGCAGCCTTCTCGAGGTCGTTGAGGCTCTGGCCGGAGGAATCACGGCGAATTCGGGCGGACAACGCCCGTCTCTGTCGCGGTGTCCTTCCACAGGGAGGAGATCATCAAGGTTCGCAAGGACTTGGACGATCTTAAGTCCTCTGTCAGTCGGCCTCCGATCTCGTCGGGGGGGTTGCTGTCGTTCTTGTCGTCGGTGGGTCCAGACGCGGTTGAGGAGTTGAGACGCTCCATATTGTCCACGATGGGAGTTTTAATTAACTCCCGCTTTGAAGGACTTGAAGATCGTCTCCTCCCGGCGCGGATCCATCGGCCGCCACTCGCGGCGGAGAAGAGGCAGTCGGCCGCAGTCGACTGTCTCGGAGTCGGGACTGCCGACGGCTCCTCTGGTTCGAGTGGGCATTCACACACACATACAGAAGCAGAGTCACACCCACTCAGGCGGCACCGGAATGTTGCGGTGCGCGGACTGTGCCTATCGAAGCCTCACCGTAGTCCACGTGTTGGGGAGCAGCGACTGTAAGGCTCCACGCATCCGAGGCATCTGCCTTGCGCGTGGAGCCTAGTTAACCGGGGTCGGGGTGATCGCGCCGTAACCGGCGGTGTTGTCCTCAACGGGGGGGCTGGGTGGAAGGAGACGGGTTCAGCCCGAGTCCTTCCTCCAGCCGTAGTGCCTGGGCGGAAGAGGGGGGTAACCTCTCTCGTCCACCATAGGCCTACGCGGTGAGGGAGTTCCTTTATTTTGATCGGGGCACCCTCATAGGGGGGGATTCCGCCGGGGTGTCACGGTGAGTACGAAAGCGATCCCATGGCGTCCAATTAAGGCGAGCAGAGGTCAACCTTTGGTTTTTTAGTATGTAACCTTAAAAATGGTAGCGGTTTCTATGCTGCCGGGAGTCCCACATACCCCCACGGCCATCACCTTCCTGGCCGCTGGGATGATGCGTAAAGCATTTTCCAACGCAAAAAAAGAAAGAAAAAGGTAAAGTACTTCATAAGGGATAGCTGCTGCCCGTGACTGCCTCCACATAGACTGTAAAAAATATATTTATATGGCTTATGATCATAGCCATAAAGGTCACGGGCAACAGCTAGTGATAATATAAATCCCTTTATCATAGTGTTATTAGTGATTGTAACATTTATAATTTATTACATTGTCGTAATTTTCACGCAGATCCTTATTTTTTTCTCGTATTAAATATAGCCTATGTTAATCAGGGATAATGTTGATTTATATGGGTAAAATATTTTTTTAAATCTGTCCAGTAGTTTCGGAGCCTATTACATTCAAACGAACAATCAAATCTTTCCTCTTTTTAATATTAGTATAGATTCCTACGATGGTGTCTATTTAAAACGTTAGAAAGGGCTTTATTTTGTAGTGGTTGGATATGATCGGAGTCAAATTTAATTTATTTAATTAACAAATGTTAGTAAATCTTAAATGGAAAGATCAGAGTTTGTATATCCTTAGTGCGAATTATCAACGAATTGTTACGACAAATATATATATTCATGCTTACAATTCGTCGATAATTATATCCTCTAAATGTATATCTATTATTATAAAGATAACAATAATTATCAACTCTTTTATGTATTTTGCATTATAATATAAAAAAAATAAATAAATGTGATCATATAAACTTTATCATTTCAGGAAATGCAATTTCAAAATCGAACTCAACTTGTTTGAACTCAATCGATTCGAAATTCTACTAGAAACAACTAGAAACAACTGCCAACTCCAACATCAACTCTGCAGAGTAATCTGCAAGTTGAGTACCGGATATGTTCCGATTTATATCTGTAGTTCTCACACCGAGGAACAAGATACGAGTTGTTTAAAGCTTCTACCGTTATAACACACAATTATTAGTAAAATAATATCTCTATTTACGTAGATAAGAGTCTTCTAGGGTATATAAATATATACATATACAATGAAACAATATTTATATTTGATTTGCATATATTTTTAATACTGAGTGATAATTGAAGGTTTATGAAAACAAATATAAATAAACATACAAATGAGGGTTACGATAGACTCCTAACACTCCTAGAGACTGACTCATACTGAACGAATGATTGACATAATTTCATAGACAAACGGCTGCTAGAATTAACTTTTTTGATGTTGACCTAAACATAAGTTATATAAAATAAAATGAATGTTTTTTACCGTTGTATGAAAGTAATCATTTAAAACATCAAGTAGTGGTTCTACCCAAAAGGCTTAATATAACATTTTATGTTTCTTATTTCGAAAATGGCTCAACTTATCTACAAATATTCACCGCTTATTTAATGATCGTAGTAGTTACTAGTATCGTAGTACTACTTGTTAAACATATATTTATAAATTAAATTTGCTCTAAAAACGTTTTTTAATAATAACAGCTTAATATTTTAAGATTCGTTGTCAATATAAATTAACTTCGGTATATATATTATTTACGTAAGTAAATTTATACTGTAAACATATTTGATATTTTACATACGTATATAAAACGTTGATTACAAAGATGAAAGGCTTAAATTATGGCTCATACGGAAATATGAACTTCTTACCTCTTTTCACACATAGCAATAAAAAATCTATCTACATTTCATCAGGAGGAGGAGGTCATCCTAATTATTAATGAGATAAAAAAATTTAATAAACACCTTTAAACACATATTATTTGATAATTGTATAGTAATACAATATTTATTAATCACACATTCTGTTGATATCCTCGTAAGCGTGGGAACAATACCTTAGCCTGGGATTTAAGACCACTCATTTATTTCTACCCGACATCCAGGCATTAACACAGAAAATGTACATCACTGTGAAAATGGATTAGTTATGTTACATTAAGATTATATTTGAAATAGTTGAAGGGATAATAATAAAAATATAAAAGAGTATATAATATTCAGTTATTATAAAAGGTAAAAGGTATACTAAGTAAATCTTCTTAAATATAATTATATTTTACATATTTAGCAACTTTAAAGTCTGTTTTCATATAAGTCACGTAACGCTCTATGCAAGCGCCATCTTGCGAGCAGCGTGACGCCCGGTCGTTAGCGTCGGACTAATGTTATTTATTTGGACTTTCAACTTTGTTTACAAAGTTAATACATTCTGTAAGTGATACACGATTTACTAGAATCCTTGAGCAAATAAAACAAAATAACTTTTATGATAACTCAGTATACGAGAGAAAGTACGTAAAATGTTATAGAAAAGGTTAAAATATATAAAATACTTTTTTATATTTAATTATTACCACGAAAACACAAATATCAATTTCGTTTATAAACAGTTGGAAATACAAAAAATCAAATAATTAAATAAAGTATATTTTAACTTAATACTGGAAAACAAGCAACTATTGTTGCTACGAAGAATGTTTGAATAGACATAGACTATAGAGGATCCAAAACACTTCGTCATCAAAAAGTTTAATCTTCTTTAAGCAGGACCTCCCTTATCCTGTACTATCTCATTTACATTTAATATAAATACAATATTCTTTAACAACGGATTGGTGTTTCTTTGTTGTCCCTCCAATTGATTTATGTGTGGTAGACCATAACATCGGGTCGCCGGCAAAGTTACCACCCATCGGGCAAAGTCGTGCCGCAAAGCGACATAGTCGTGTTCCGGCACGTTGCTCGATGAAGCCGTTTATGGGAAATGGGTTTGAACAGCTGCGGTACGTTGGCGAACCGGTTGACGTCGAGTTGGTGTTTGTTTTGTCGGGTGTCTAGTCGAGGAGGGTAGCGGGATCCGAAGCGACGGCTTTCCGCTGGCCGCCCGCAGATAGTTGGGGGCCCAATTAGTGGGTTAGCCACCCACGAAAGGCTGCCCCGCCAGCTGCGAAAAATCCCAGGGTGGCTGCATCGTGCTGGTTGGCGACCAGGCGAGGAGGCCCGATGGCGATCCCTGGGGGGGTTCGGGCGTCCCCGCAGTCTCCAGACTAGCCTCCCAGTGGCAGGACATCACCAATTTCGACGTCGGGTTCGATACGTACCGCCTCGTTCAACTGCCATTTCCCATCCCTATTCACTTTTATTTATTTTATTTTATGAAAAAGGTTAAAAAAAGAAACAAGTTGACACAGCGGTTGCACTCCTCCTCATACAAAGTGCACCTGACTAATATAAGGGGTTTGCACTCAAATCTTTTAGCTGTCCACCACCACCTGGAGACAGAGCAGCCGCACTTGCTCTTTTTGACGGAGACGCAGATACAATGTCCTTTGAGCGCTACATACTTGGATTATCCCGGTTACTCGTTGGAGCACAACTTTCGCTCACGGGCCGGAGTCAGTATGTACGCGCGGAACGACCTCTGTATTCAGCGTCTCCGTCACCTTGAAGACCCCACTTTTTCTTCCCTATGGGTTTTAGTGGACACAGGAAACGAAAAAATCCTGTATTCCTGTGTCTACCGTTCGCACAGCGGTGACCAGGAGACAACTCGTTTATTTGAGTATCTCAGTGAGGCTGCAGATATGGCTCTGTATCAGTACCCTTCGGCGCAGCTCGTCTTTCTGGGGGACTTTAATGCCTGTCATCAGGACTGGCTGTTCCCGTACCAGAAGACCGACCATGCTGGAAGAGAAGCGCGGAAATTTGCGTTGTCCTTGGACCTCTTTCAGCTGGTGAAGCAAGCGACAAGGGTACCAGATGTGGTTGGCCATACAGCCAATTGCCTGGACCTTCTGCTGACAACTGATCCGGACAGGTATCGTGTAGAAGTCACCTCCCCCTTGGGAACCTCCGATCACTGTCTGGTGAAATCTGTGTTTACATATTCCCCACCAGCTTTCGAACCTCTTGGTGTTAGGCGAGTATGGAAATACAAGTCAGCAGATTGGGATGAGATGCGACACTTTTTTGCGTCTTATCCTTGGCGGCAGGTCTGCTTCTCTTCTTTGGATCCGTCGAGTTGCGCGGATGCTATAACCGATGTGGTGCATCAGGCAATGGAGTATTTTATTCCTTTTGCTGACGTACCCATCGGTGGCAAAGCTCGCCCATGGTTTAATTCCGAATGTGGTCATGCTCAAGACCGAAAACATTCGGCATATCTCATTTGGGCTGATGCTCGAACCCGCAAAACTCCGGATGTAAGTTTGAAGAAGAGAGCCTTTAACCAAGCTGCCAAGTCCTACAAGAAGGCATTGCGGAAGGCTCGTCTTGATCGGATCGTTAAGAATGGCGAAAAGCTCTCTGTCAGACCAACTGGCAGTCGAGCTTTCTGGTCTCTTGCCAAAGCGATCGAGTCGAACTTCTGCCAACCCTCACTGCCTGCTCTGCTGAAGCCTGATGGATCCCTGGCCCACACTGCAACAGAGAAAGCGAATGTATTTGCTTCTCTGTTTGCTGAGAATTCGCATCTAGACACTGGCAATGCTTCTCCAGCACATCTTCCTCACTGCGGTATTTCGATGCCTGAAATCCGCATCACTAACAAAGAGGTATGGAGAACATTGTGTCGTTTAGATGTGAATAAAGCCGGTGGTCCTGATGGTATACCAGCCATTCTGCTCAAGACATGCGCAGCTGAGTTGTCTCCTATACTGACACGTCTGTATCGCCTCTCTTTCATGACTGGAATAGTGCCGAAATCCTGGAAGCTTGCTAATGTGCAACCCGTGCCCAAAAAAGGCAGCCGTGCCGACCCTGTCAATTACAGACCGATTTCAATCACCTCCATACTCTGTAAGATTATGGAGCGTGTATTGAACTCGCGCCTACTAGCATACCTAGAAGGTAACGATCTCCTCAGTGACCGACAGTACGGGTTTCGCCGTAATAGGTCTACTGGGGACCTCCTAGTGTATGCTACTCACATTTTAGGCGAGGCCATCGAGAAGAACGGAGAAGCGGTCGCCGTCTCTCTGGACGTCTCGAGGGCATTTGACAGGGTCTGGCATGCGAGCCTTATATGCAAGCTTTCAGCGTACGGTATATCTCCTGGTCTGATCGGCTGGGTAACGGACTTTCTGAGCCACAGATCTCTCCGAGTAGTTGTCGACGGGTGTTCCTCGGAACCCTTGACAATAAATGCCGGAGTGCCTCAGGGGTCCGTTCTTTCTGCAACTCTGTTTTTGCTGCACATTAATGATCTGTTGAAGCCCGGTATCTATGGGTATGCAGACGACAGCACAGTTGTAGAAAGATATCTGCCGAGTACTCGGGCTAGTCGAGATCAAGTACAGTCTGAAAGAGAAGCCATGGTGCAACGTTTGAATGACAAACTTCAGGCAGTCTCCGCATGGAGCAATGCCAATCTTGTCGAGTTCAACGCCACCAAAACGCAGACGTGTCTATTCACCTCCAAAAGGAGCCCTTTCACCTTGGCTCCTACTTTCCAGAATGTATCCTTGGAATACAGTGACCGGCTTCAGTTGTTAGGCTTAGAGATTTCCTCGAACCTCAACTTTGGTCGGTTCATTGAGTCCAGAGCAAGAGCAGCAGCAGCAAAGCTTGCCGTTCTTGCGAAGGTTCGGCAGTACTTTACACCGGGACAGCTTCTTGTTTTATACAAAGCACAGATCCGGTCGTGTGTAGAGTACTGTGGACACATATTTGCTGGTGCCGCAAAGTCTCATCTTGCGGTTCTGGACTCAATTGAGAGGCGAGCAAAGAGGCTTATAGGCGATCCCGAATTGGTCGAAGCCGACCTCCAAAGCCTTGAACACAGGCGTAAAATTGCTAGCCTCTCAGTATTCTATAGGATACATTTTGGTGAGTGTGCGCAGGAATTACACGAGTTAATTCCTCCGTCCCCCTTCCATCACCGGACGTCCCGACGCACGGCAGGTATCCATCCTTTTGTTGTGGACATTCCACCTGTCCGAACGAAGCGCTTTGCTTCCTCATTTTTAGTGCGTACAGCAAAGGACTGGAACAATTTGCCTGCGTCGGTATTTCCGGCCAAATATAATGTGGGTGTCTTCAAGAGAAGAGTGAATAGGTTGCTAGGGCAATGCGACTTACCATCTAAGACTACATTCCACTTACCATCAGGTGGAATGTAGTCAAGCATTGCCCTAGATCATATAAAAAAAAAAAAAAAAAAAAAAAAAAAAATGTGTAAACACGCCGAGGGCTTATAATGTATTATAATAAGTTTGTATGAAATTATCTTTGATTGGCCTATATAATTTTCAGTGATATTCAGTACCAATATCAAGTATTATTTTGGAATTATTCTTTTTGGTCTGTAATTCTTAAGGGTTGTTATCCAAAAAAAAAATATCTACCGCTCCACTATGGGACCGAACCGTGTGTACCGTCTCAAAAATCTGTATTTTTTTATTAATTGAAGTATTTAGCTGAAATTTGGTACACGGTATGTATAATATATATACTATCAAATAAAAGAACATTTATTTTTATTTTTTTAATTATAATATAAAAATAAATATTACAAAAAATATTTTTTTTTTGGTACTGAAATATAGTTTACATGACTTAATGAACAACAATTATAAAGTTTTATGATATGAAACTATTATTTTGTATTTGCCTTATGTGAAAATTACTTACAAAAAAACACAAACTTCAACTATTTTTCTTTTAGACCGCAATCCTTGGACATATACATTACATATATCTACCTATATACGAGTTATGAACTCGTATATATTAGACTTCTTGAATCAATTCCATGTTCTTTCTTTTTTCAATTTCTCTGACAGATCTTCGTAAGACTTTGGTAATCATCCCCGTTCTCCAGGTGTAGTAGATGTCCAGTGTGCGGACGCTAGTGCCGCCATCTGGCGCGTCCCCCGGGTTGCGGATAGGGGGGGTCCCCCAGATATGGGGGGCACCGGCTTCAGCCGGCGCGGACAGCTACTAGCACGTGTGGCTACTTGCTTTTCGGAGCGGGCATTGCACGGCCACAAGATCTCGGAAGCCCGCACTGAGCGGGAACGAGAGCTGGACGAACGGAGCTTGCTTTGTTCGTCTGGCTGCGAGGAAGAAAACCTCTATAAAAATCACCCTGCTGGGGGTCGATCATGGGGGTGTCAGTGCCCGGTTCATTTCCGACAGGGAGGAAATACGGGGCCTGCGTCTTCCGTGCAGGGGTTCCCGGGGGGGGTCGGGGTATTTGTTGTGTCGTCGTCGTATCGTCTTTTCTTCTTCCTGTTCTTTGTCCCCTTTTAGCTATTTTGTGTCGTTCCGGCGGTTCGGCGTTTGCCAATGGATCATGTGAGAGAGTGATCACGAGAGCGCCCAAAAACGATGAATATGAGCGATTCCAAAAGGAGTCCCCAGGCGGGTGCTGAGTTCTGCACGGCCGCTGCTGCCGTCTGCCCCTCGTACTCTGGGGGGGAGGCAAGAATCGCTTACGTGCAGGAGTCCATGGCCTGGTCGATACCACACCGACCAGGTTAAACAAAATTAGTGTGAGGCGTGGTGAAGTAACGGGGGTTGTGATTCTGACAGACTCTGACGATCTGTCAGAATCACAGATCACCGGTTGGAAGAGAACCCACGGGGTTCTGCGTTCCTCCTCAGGTTCCGCATCGGGGTCCGATCCCGAGTCTGTGGTTGCACTTCCCAAGTGCAACACGGATCGGCGTGGATGACTTGCGGCCCTGGGTCGAGAAGCTGGGTTGGCGAAGGCGAAGGGCGATCTCGCCGCCCTTAGGGTTGATGCGGAAGACGACGAGTTTGAGCGCGTACTGAGCGCTTGGGCCTACCGCGGAGGGGTGAGGGCAGGTTCGGATGGGCGCGCGCCGATATCCGACGAAGACCTTTCGTCGGAGGTGCAGCCTGCACCGGACTTGTCCAGCTTAGGGACGGAGGAACTCCGGGCCGTCGCTGGACGTCACGCCGCCTCGATTATCGAGGGGAGCGCGAAGTCCAAGAACCTTAAGGGTACGATGGTCAAGGCTCTGAGGGAGGCTACCAACAGTCTGTTGGAAGTCGTATCGGCCCTGACCAGTCGGACGGAACCGGAGGAGGTGATTCGCGTTCGGGCGGACAATGTTCGCCTGCAACGCGAGGTGACCGCCATGAGGGCGGAAATAAGGGCGGCGAGAAAGGAGGTCGCTGAGGTGAGGGCGTCGGCGGCCATAGCCGCGGTTTCGATGCCCTCACTGGAGGCGGACTCCTTAGAGGAGCTCAAAAGCTCCATCATTACCTCTGTTGGGGTAATGATGAACGCTCGTCTGAGGGGGATCGCAGATCGACTTCTCCCAGAGAAGAGTCTTCGACCGCCCTTAGCCTCCGATAGGAGGCGAAGTGGGTTGGCCGCTGCCGCGACCACGGACGCGCGTCTGCAAGGGCGTTCAACGCCGGTCTTGCAGACGGATAACGCGTCGTCGGTACGGCAGGGGTTGCCCGCTGCGCAATCACGCCCCTCGGAAGAGGAGTCGTGGTTGACGGTTGTCCGGAAGGGCAAGGGTCAGGGGAAAAAGAGGAGCCCTCCCCTGAATTCGGCTTCGAGACCAGTGGCTGGAGCCGAACCCAAGTCGAGAAGGGTCAAGCCGAAGAAGGGCGAGAAGTCGCCGAAGAGCCCCCCAAAACTGCCAAAACCTCGGTGTCCTGCAGTTTTGTTAAAATTGCAGCCCGAGGCTGCGGCTATGGGGTTGTCTTATGCCCGATGTTTGGGTCGCGCCGCGGAGTTGATAAAACTCGGCGACCTTGGCCTGAACGACGGGCTCCGAATCCGGAGTACTGCAGCGGGAGCAAGGCTTCTGGAGTTATCTAAGGGTACTCCAGAACAGGCCGATAAGCTGCCGATCGGATTCGAATAGCACTGGACGGGGTCTGCGACGCCGTTGAGCCCATAAAGCGTGTGGCGGTGAGGATCAAAGACCTCGATGAGACCGTCATAAAAGAGGACGTGTTTGACGCGATTCGCCGCATCACAAATTGCCCTGGCGGGGTGCCTTAAAAATGGCAGCGTTTCCTATGCTGCCGGGTGCCGCACATACCGCCTGGCCATCCCTTCCTGTCCTGGGTGACGATGCGGAAACACATTTTTCCAACGATACAAAAAAAAAAAAAAAAGGTGTAGTAGATGTGATATCCATTCGTATTTCCTCAAATTCTTCTTTTACTTCACCGTCCAACAATGTTGTATTTTTATTAAAGAAACGTTCTTTTGTTCGGTTAGATTTGGTCCAGCGATCGTTAATAGCTGCTATTAGCGATTTTGAATACTTTTCACAACTAATTTACTTTTTGAAGGGGACAAATGATGGATTTTTTAATATCTTCTGAATTTATGCGATGGTCAATGAAAAATACGCATAACACTCGTCGAAACAACTAATTCCTTCATTTTGTATAGATACTTCGCTAATATAATTTTTACCAAGGACGGTAAAGGTTGTATGGCGAAGCACAATAAAGCTCTGGTAAATAACAATTGTCAATCAACAACTTTTATAGTTAAATTCTGTAAGAAAAATATTATTATCTGTGGGTTTTTATCATAACCTTAATCACTATCTATGAATTTGGTTACCGGTACATGATATGCAATAACAAATTTAATTACCATATCCTTCCTGTTCCTTCATCTTACTCAGTGGTGAAGTACATAAACTACATAAGAATTATTTAATTCGCCCAGGGAACCACAAACTTTAACCACATCCGACCGACCGAAACCAAAAATAATAAATTACAGAGAGTATTCCCACCTCACCTAAACTTTAATTTAGTTATTAATAAATTATATTATTTAAGAATAAAATGTCAAAAATAATCTTTTTTCCAAAAATGTTCAGTAACAAATCTTAAAATATTTTCAAATAATATTTGCATTTTCCCCGACCACGAATTTTTTATCTTATTTTAAAATGGGGCAAATTCGGGTTTTTTCATATTACTTGTTTTATTTGATACAGTCAGAATTACGACATCAGTAGATGACTACAAACTGTCTAACTGTCAAAAGTCTATTTAAAGTTTTTAATAAATAAATAAAAGCTTTAAAATGTTCTTAATTTAGTCATTTCGTTCAAGCAAAAGTACCTATTTCAGTAAATAAAAACCCCTTTAGGCGACTTTATTTGCTGAACACTTATTTAATTAAAAACATTCAACATTTATAAAGTGATACTTACGATGGTGTCCATTTGAAAGGTTAGAAATTTGTAGTAAATTTTCTTTTGTTAGATATGCTCAGAGGCAAATAAAAAAAAAAGGTAAACAAATAATAAATGTTAGTAAATATTAAAAGGACAGATCAGAGTATGTATGTACTTAATGCGAATCATCGGCGAATTATTAGGACGAAAGTATCCTTAAAATGTATATCTATTATTATATAGATAACAATAATTACCAACTATTTTATGTATTTTGCACTTTGTTATGAAAAAACCAAAAAATGTGGTGATGTAAACATTATCACTTAGGGAATGCAATTTCAAAATCCAGTTAACTTGTTTGAACTCGAAATAAACAGAAACTAGAAACAACTGCCAACTCCGACATCCACTCTGCAGAGTAATCTGCAAGTTGAGTATCGGATATGTTCTGATTTATATCTGTAGTTCTCACAGCGAGGAACAAGATATAAGGAACCAAAAACGAACTGTGTTTTCTTTTGCAACACGACCGCCATACACATCACTAACCCTTCGAGTCGTTTCGAGTAATGGAAACAGATAAAACAAATGAATAACGGTTAACGACACAAATAAGTAGGTAATAGGTAAATAGCTGTAAAAATTTGAATTTGGAATTCCTTACCAAAGAGGAAAAGTTTAAGAAAAACGCCAATTTCATATGTAAGGACCTAATATAACCGGTGTATTTTTACGATTTAACTCTTAACAAAATTATTATTTAGTCATTTTGTAAGAAAGTTGAAAGAAACACTAAACTGTTGCAAATGGAGACAATTTTGTCTTTTAGATTTATATATGTTACAAATTATTAGCGCTACATATCTGATATAAATATCAAAGTATCATGTACCAATTATTTGTTAATAGTTAATGAACAGTGCTAAACGTTTCTATGTTGTACATATTCCTTACTAAAGTAATATCTATAAGAACTAGCAGTAAACTCCATAGATATTATTTTAAACTAAACTAGGATCCGCAACAATGCGCTGCGGGAGTTGAGCTGAGCGCTCTCCCCCTTTTTTATGCTACTAAAGTCGGTCCATACCGCGCCCAAGGACTTCCAATGAAGTTGCTGGCACCGGAAAGGTTAAGAGTAACGACTGGCGAGCGCGCGCAGGTTCAGTTAAGCCTATGTCTATGTTCAGTTAAGTTAAGTCTATGGGAGATTCAGTTTATTCACCATATTTTTAAAACGAAACAATTTTTTTTATTCTGTTTTTTGGAGTAGAAGCTCAGTCACGTCCTTGACATGCGTGGTAATTTAAGTTAAAATTGGTCAAGTGATTTTCCTGTCATGTTGCCTCAAAAAATTGATTCCAAAATGGTTAAAAGCCTCGCTTACGCTCAGCTCAATATTAACATTTTATTCAGTTTTAATAACATTAGTTAAATAACACAATCTCAAGAACTTCTAGTTTCGAGTTTAAATTGCGTGTAAGAAAATTAAGCTTGTGTACTTTAACATTAATTAATTAAAAGGTCATTTATAAGGAGACATATGAAGGACTAAAATGATATAATTTTGAAAATTCAGACATGACTGTTTTTTCATAATGATTTTTGTATGTTAGAAGTAAATAACGTTATTGTTTTTGCATGTTCATTAAAATTTCAAACGTGTTCCGTTTGCAAACATGGTTCATGCAACGTTGGATACAAATAACAAGAGTAGACCTCACCACTGAAGTTAGTTAACATCGTTTATATTGCAAGTAAAAAGAGTATGTAGACTTAGTTTGAATATCTACACTTATACACACTGTAGTGTATATTTATATTAGTGAATATCTTAGATTAGTCTTAATTTATATTTAAAACCACTATTATAGTGCTCTTTTATTATACAATTAGAAATTTACTTTATAAGTTTATCGAAACCTTTGAACTTAAATTTTAAATAAAGTTTGTAAATCGATTACAATGACCGTGTTTAAAGCTTGAGTGAACTCTCATCAGCGACAACACACATATACTTTGTATCCTTTGTACACAAAGGTGGTCGGCACAGAGCAGTGTATTGGACACAGTCCAAAAAGGCATTGGAATACAAACAAATGAGTATGAAAACTAACTGCACCGTTTTTCATTATTTAAAAAAAGAAATAGACATAACGTTGGTTAAGATTCAGCCGTCGCCGTATTTTCAATCACTGTTGGTCCAGTGGTTAGCGCAGTCGCCTAACGTATAACGACGCAATGAGTCTCCGGTTCGATTCATGACAGGGACAGGCACGTATGTGATGAGCATAGATGTCTGTATTTCTGGGTTTGGTCGTTTATAAAATATATTCGTAGTATTATAATGTGTTTTCTATATATTTGTAAAGTGGTCTAACACACTTAACACAAGCAAATAATTTGCTTACTTAGGGGTTAGTTTAATGTTTGTAATTTGTCCTGTATTATTAGTACTATTATTATTATATATACCTGCTAGCGGACCCAACAGACGTTGTCTTGTACACGCGTTTTTAATTTAAAAAATCAAACTTTAAAAAAATATATTAAAAAGTTATCACAAAAGTCATTAAATGTACATTTATCATAATTCGACCAATCGATAGCGTATGAGTATCTAAATAAAGATTTTTTGTTTGAATAACTGAATTTGTTGCAATATTTTTATTAAATTTCACTTTTTACGTAGCGAAGCACGTATCGGGCCGTTTTCTTATTTCTATCCCAACGCCAACTGTCAGGGCAGACTATAATTAAAATATAATATTACTTAATATTTGACATTGCCATGGTAACGCAGTCCGTCGCAATCAATATGAACATTCCAAAATCACCACCTACTTACACATTAAAAATTAATCAAAAAACCATTTTCCAGTGGACCAAATTGTGAATCTAAACAATTCTCAAGTCCCCTTGAACACACACAAAGAATTTCATAAAAATCGGTCCAGTCGTTTAGGCGGAGTTCAGTGACATACACACGCACACAAGAAATATATATATAAAAAGATGTATAGTATAAGTAAACTATAGCGGAATATTTTTTCATGTCCACAGAAAAACTCAGAATCTGTTATGGCTATAATAATAATAAAACAAAGCTAATGGCTCGTCCGTTAGCTTTGTTTTATTATTAATTTTAATGAAATTAAAATAATTTAATAATTTTATTCTAGGGAAGTAAGTTCTAAATAAACTTACAATCGTTAACGATGTTTTCTGGTGTTGCTTGCCTAAAAAAATAGACCAACAGCCAAAAATATAAGATTATATTTTATTGCTTTAATCCAGCTCAATAGAAACTTTGATTGTACAAGAATATCATCCTTACATTTTATTATATCTCTCTAAAATATATGGCTTACTATTCAAGTCGGTGGAGAAAGAGCAGATGAGATTGCAGGCAACAAAAGAATAGAAGCAACAGTAATACTGTAAATCGAAACTGTAATAATTTTAAAATTTCAAACATGTACCGAGACCATTTTCTCTTTATTACTCCTTCGCAAATACCAACATCAGTGAAACGGCAATTAGACTTCAGCACTGATTGCGTCAGACAAGAAATTAAAGTTGCTGTTTAAAATGACAAAAGCGATGTGTAATATTTTTTATATAAACAAAAAAAGTAATAACAATCAAACACAGTTTTTACAAATATTCTTAAATATAATTGTTTCAATTATAACATTTAAAGGAATTCAAAGTAAAGTAATCCGGACCTTTATTTGAATATAATTTATGAATTTAATTGACATCTAATAAACAAAGCTTATGAATAAAACTAGATGAACTGGCTAGAAGTGCTACGTTAATTTCAACATTTTTAATAACAAATAACTGAACTTTAAATAACTGAAACTATTAGGGTATCAAATAAATATTGTTACCGACCGTTAAAAAAAGCGGTAGCCTTCTCTCAAGAAGTAAATGAGTTCATTAGTTTCAGTACATTGTATGTATAGATATTAAAACCCATTTAAAAGTTGTCGTTTTTATTAGAAACAGTATTTTCAATCTTATTGATTTGACTTCAATAAAATAACAATGTCTTTTATATGTACAATGAGTTATACCTTCCTTTAAATTTAATTCAAAAGGGTCAATAGCATTCAAATTAACGCTGTGTTCACAAAGTACGCAAAGCGCTCGACATATAATCGAACAGTGCTTTAAATTCGCTGCCCGATGTGAAGTGTCAAATGTGTGCGACAATAGTTCGAACATACTGTATTAACAAACGCAAAATACCTATATGGTGTGTATCTCAGACGACAACACATGAGAATTAAAAGTAAAACTAAGTGAAAATTACTGCAATGCAATGGAACATACGTAAACTCATTAAAATGGATTGTTAATATTAATATATTATTTAGTAATAAGTGGTGATATGTTTGTTTTAATTGATTGTGGTTTTATTTAATTATAACATTTGTCTTCATGAGCTACCGAGAAGGTTTTATTACAGAAGAAAGCAGCCCTGTTATTATAATTATGTCGTTCATTTGTCATATCGGCAATTGTTGAACACATTTCTCAGCACATATTATTTAATTGTTTGCGTCAAGCGTATTTTTATATTACCAGATGTTTTTAAAGTTCATAAAAACGTAGTTCTACGAATCACGAATTTTCCAATCACAGATAATTTATTATAAATTGACGAATGATTCGTAATGAAATCGCGAAGATGTTAACATTATAAATCGAGTTTTTTGTTGCCGTTTCTTATAAGACACATAACAAAACTTGTCAATAACTTTTTGTTAATAATTTGAAAACAAAAAAAATATTTTTTCATTCTCTGTCTATTTAAAATGTAAATAAGCTTAACATGTCTAAACATATTTAGGATTATGTCTAAACAATCACAAAAAAAATCAAACTAAATATTAAAAATTTTTAGAGGACATAATATTTTCCACAAATAATATTCAATGTCTCCCAATATATATTATATACAAGTCACGGGTTAGCAATTCATTATTATAGATAAATTACGACATCATGAAAAAATATTATTTTGAGACATTTACCTAATGTAAGGAATCTTTCGTTTGCTAATTAATAACTAAGAGTAAGTTGTTTTGTTTTATTAGCAAGCATATTTGACATAAAAATTTTAAATTATTTATAAAATGTTTAAATGTTCGATTAAATACTTTTAATCCTCGCTTTAAAAAAGGCAAAGTATAGTCGTATAGTTCGCTCGGAAAGGCAGGGTATAGTCTTGGTGGGAATCACTGTTAGTGAGAACAGTATTACCTACAAAATGCCAAGAAACTATCTGCAGTGTTAGTGGCGGATCACATACTTAAAGCAGAGCCCTAGCAAGTCCGAGTCACCCACGTCCCCGTCGGCTCTCCTGGGAACTGCTACATCCGCGCAGATGCGCGACCGCCACCACAGGATGTAGCTGAGCTGAGGGTGCAGGGCGAAAGGCGAATATTCTGCGCCTGAAAACAGAATCTACTCACTAGAGAGGAAACCCGAAACAAAACCGAGCACGCTCGCAGGCTCTGAGGTGGCAGCCCCGCCAGTGGGCTAGGGTATAGTGGGCTAATCACTCGCTTACCTAAACCCAAATGATTACTGAAACTGAAACAGAGCAAAACCGGACCGATCACACTACGACGACAATTGGCATGAAAATACGGACACGAATTGCTTGCTGGAACGTGCGAACACTGAGCGAGGATAGCCGACTAGCCCAAGCAGAAGCAGAAATGCTGCGATACAAACTGCATATTCTTGGTCTCAGCGAAGTGCGCAGAAATGGATTCGGAGAACTGAGAGCACTCAGGGGCCTTACATTTCTATACTCCGGGAAGGAAGATGAAGAAGGCATACGGGAAAACGGCGTGGGATTCCTCCTTTCCGACGCTGCAAAAAAGAGCCTCCTGGACTGGAAACCCATCTCTGAACGAATCATCACAGCTCGGTTCAACAGCAAAGCCCGCAAGATAATCGTCGTTCAGTGCTACGCACCTACAAACTTGGCATCAGAGGAAGACAAAGACGATTTCTATATTACACTAAACCTGACTATGAGGAACATCCGCAAACAAGACATAGTAATCGTCATGGGGGACCTATGCCAAGGTAGGCACGGAAAACGACGGCTGTCAACGACACATGGGTACACACGGGCTGGGAGCCCGCAACGAAAACGGGGATAGATTCCTAGAGTTCTGCCAGGACAATGACCTTACCATCGGAGGTACATTATTCATACATGGTGATCACCATAAGTACACCTGGAATTCACCCGATGGAGTCACCAAGATCCAAATTGACCACCTTGCCATCAGCGCCAAATGGCGCTCATCACTGCTTGATGTCCGCAACCGTCGTGGCGCGGATATTGATAGTGACCACCATCTCGTAGTCGCCGAGATACGGCTCAAAGTAGCTGTAGCTCGAACCAAAAACGCTGCATCCAAGGTGGGAAAATAATTTGAGGTCAACAAACTACCTGTGTGGGTCCTGACCCAGATGTAAGCGACGCCTTTAGGATAATGCTGCGTAATCGCTTCTCCGTTCTCGAGGATGACTCTCCTTCTGTCAACGCGGAGTGGAACCACATTAAAATGGCCTACACAGAGACCAGCTCCTACGTTCATGGACACAAATCACACACACGCGAAGACTGGATGTCACAAAGTACTTGGTACCTCATTGAAGAAAGGCGCGAGCTCCACCTTCAACTTCTAGCTACTAATGACGAGGCAGAGCGCGAAGAACTGAGGCTGCAATATAAGCGTATACGCAGGAGCATATACAGAAGCACCCGCCATGATCGGCGAGTATGGGCGGAAAATGTGGCGGACTGCGCCCAACGCGCTGCCGACTCCGGTAATCTCAGGGAAATGTACAAGGCCAGGAAGACCTTGGCCGGCAATAGGAACCAGAAAAAGAAGAAGCCCCTGAAAGATAAAAGAGGCCAACTGATTGTGACATCAGAGGGACAGCTCCAACGCTGGCGGGAGCACTTTGAGGAGATTTTTCGAGCCCCCAATGACCATGTTACCTCGCCCAAACCTGCTAGCCTGCCTGTAAAAAGCCTCGACATTGACGTGTCCCTCCCCACTAGAGAGGAAGTAGTAAGAGCCATCCAATCACTTAAGAATGGCAAAGCGCCAGGATGCGACCTCATCACAGCGGAAATGCTTAAAGCAGATGTACCTACCGCTGCCAACGCTCTAACACCTCTGCTTCAGAACATCTGGTCAACCGAAGAACTGCCAGATGACTGGAATAAAGGGCTCCTCATCACCGTGCCTAAGAAGGGAGACCTCAGTGAATGCGGCAATTGGAGAGGCATTACGTTGCTCTCCACTCCGTCTAAGGTGCTATGCAAGATCATCCTAACAGATTGTCGAGGGCCGTTAAACCTCTCCTCCGCAAAGAACAGGCTGGTTTCCGACCCAACAGATCGTGCACAGATCAGGTAACCACCTTACGCATAATCCTTGAACAGGCATCAGAATGGCAAAGGGAAATGTATTTGACCTTTGTGGATTTCGAAAAAGCCTTCGATACGCTGAGATGGTCATGTATCTGGGAGCGTCTACGGGAAATTGGCGTCCCCGAGAAAATCACCAACCTAATTATAGCCATCTACGGGAACTATTCCTGCAGAGTGACTCACGACGGCCTTATCCTCCGGACATACCAGTCCAAGCGGGTGTGCGCCAGTGGTGTCTCCTTTCCCCTCTCCTCTTCCTTGTCGTCTTGGATGGTATCATGCAGAATGTAACCCACAATAAGCGCCGCGGCATAGAGTGGGGACTGTCCAGCATTTTGGAAGATCTGGACTATGCCGATGACATATGCCTGCTGAGTCACATACGCGCCGACATGCAAGCCAAACTGGACGACCTAAGACGAGAGGCAATAGAGATGGGACTAAAAATGAATACTAGGAAGACCCAAGAAATGAGATGCGGAGAAACAAGCTCTTTGCCGTTGCTCATTGGCACAGAGGCTGTGAAAAAGGTCCACAAATTCACCTACCTTGGAAGCGTAGTGTCAGAGACTGGAGGGACCGAAGAGGACATCGCTTCGAGAATCGCCAAGTCAAGAGCTACCTTTGCGCAGCTCCGGCCCGTATGGCAGTGACGGAAACTGACTAGAAGAATTAAACTCAAGATTTTCCGGTCCAACGTTAAACCGTACTGCTGTACGGATGCGAGACGTGGAAGGTGACAAAAGACATCTCGCAGCGTCTTCAGGTCTTTGTCAATCATTGTCTTCGCCGTATCCTCGGTGTTTACTGGCCCGAGAAAATATCCAACATAGACCTGTGGGCCCGCTGCGGTGAGAAGGCGATTGACCAGCAAATCAAACGCCGCAAGTGGAGATGGATTGGCCACACGCTCCGAAGGGACCCTGAACACATACCGAGGCAAGCCCTAGACTGGAATCCCCAAGGAAAGCGAAAACGTGGCCGCCCAAAGCAGACCTGGCGGCGGACAATCAACGCTGAGGCAAAGAACATCGGGAAGACCTGGAGTGAACTGAAACGCGAAGCTCAAGACCGTTCGGGATGGCGGCGCACTGTGGATGCCCTTTGCCCCAGCTAGGGGCCGCAGGACTATAAATGATAAATGAATGATGAATCCTCGCTTTATTTAACGGATTTTATACACGAATTAACGTAAAATATCAACTAGCTTAGTTTCAAACAAAGTCTTGTCTAAATAAAATATCCTGTTTCCACTCTATACACTCTCAAATACAAGCGGATTAAATGCCTCTGAGACCGACAGTATTACAAACTTGTCATATTCATACAAAAGTACGGGGAGTAAATACATAATAATTAAATATAAATATTTTAATGGAGCTTGTAGTAATTATATATAATATATATATAGGTTATACATATGTAATCCATGAAGGTTGACCAAGTTCACTTGATCCATCCATGATGTGATATATAGAGTGGAACATTCGATATTTTTAAAACCATTTTTGTAAAAGAACTTAATTTAAGATTATTTAAGTGTAAACAAATTAGTACAGAAATACAAAATATGAATACTTTTACCGCTCTTTAACAACTGATACAGTTTTAGTATACATACACACATAACCGATATAATAGATATAAAGACTTTGATCCGAACGCAGCAAAATGAATAAATAAAAATAATATTGAATATCTTCAAATACTTTGAGTCTTTCATGGGGAAGGATGGTACAAATAAGGAGAGGAAGTACATTTTTAGACCTGTGACTCATCAACCGATTGTAGATATAATTACTATCTCAATCCCTTCATACGAGCATCATATTATTGTTTTTATATGTCACGGCGATGAACAATCAGTGCTGCCTTAACTTCTTTCATCCATCATTCCCTCCATCTATCTCATCTCTTTTCTCATTTTTAACCTTTTTTTAGCGGCATATTAATCTACATACAATTATATTCGTCTATTTTTATCGTTTTTATCTCTTCGCATGCTATTACCACGCTAATTTCACACTTCCCCCGTGTAAAAGCATTTTTTAAATTAATAAACAAAGATTTTATGATCTATTTTTCTGTTCTTAAATAATATATATATATATATAAACAAGAAACTTTCTATAAAATAAGAGGGATAATAAAGAGAATGATATGCAATTTATTTCACAATGCTATTCTTTTATGTTATGCTATTATAATTCAATATTAGTTGCTAACAAGCAATATCGAGACTATGTTCTTTTCTTTGTTGTGCGTTTGAAAATATTGAAGAAGATTTAATTCTTTAAATAAAAAGAATGTCTTAGTTACATTCTCGGTATCAATGTTCAGTTTCATAATTTATTTAAGATTACCTTTAAAAGACAAGATATTATAAATATTTGTCGTATATTAAAATCTCTTGCGAATCCTAACTAATGAATTTACAAGCGTCAGAACACCATATAGGTGACATCATTGTAATGTCAGTTGCTCACACAGACACACGGAAATGAGGTTTCTGCTTAGTTTAGTTTAGTGCTCGTATCGAGTTTTGAACCAAAAACCACCAACAATATGCAGTTTGCAAATTATGATTTGCATAATTATAATTTTGTAGTATTAACTACATAAAATTAGTAATAAGTCACTTTTTTATATAACATTCAAAATACTTTATGTTAATAAGGCGCTGTAGCTTTCAGCAAACCTAAGTTTAAAGTTCTCGGATAAAAGAAATCGAAAAAAAATTAAGAGCGTTAAATTTAAATTTCTTTGTTACCAGTATGACCAACTTCTATTGTCTTATGTTTAATTTAAAATTCTTGAAATCTAAATTTGTTTTTTTTTATTGAAGCTAATAAGTTATTGAGTGCCTGATTTAAAGAATAATATACAATTTTAGAGATTGGATGCTCTTTTTAACCATTTTTATGAATTTCATTTTATTTCAAAATAGTTTTAACTATTAAAATCACTTTGTAATAGTTGGGATTTCATTTACCATACAAGTGATAATGGTGTAACAAATTTGATTAAACAAAAACTTTAATTTTTGACGGTTATTTATACTATATAGTTGAATATATATTTTTTTAGATAATAGCGAAATTTAATTACCAAATTTTAAAACTTTTAATTAGTTCCCTTTAGCTATGGGTCATAACTTATCTCTTTTAACTTCACAATTAAAGTAAAAGTTCTGTTTATATAAAAAAGTTACCTTTCAATTACAAGTAACTGACAAGCATTAAATTTTATTAAAAAATATAAGTACTTCTTATTTGTTTGTTGAAATAAGAAAATTTTAAAATTTTGTTTATATTGAACACTTTGGTATAGTAATTGTTTTCTATTTTTTAAAACAATATTTATTTAAATTATAGATCGTGAAAGTTATTAAACACAAAAAAAAAGAAAACAATTTTAGTACAATACTGTTTTGTGATGTGTTTCAATTTGTGGTAAAAAAAGCATTTCCTTAGAACTTTGATCACTTTAATCAAAAAATCAATTGTTTCTTATAATTGTCGTCCTTAATTTCTTCGCTTCTTTTGTTTTTTTAATCTCTAATGTTTCTAAGACTCTACAACATTATATATGCTTCTGTATCTTTTGATCTGATTTGGTCGTTTTATTATTTATATTAATATAATTATTATTTTTACATATGTATATATATTATAATATGTTTACTAATAAAAACATTCTTATTGAATTGAATTTGACTTTCCGATATTATAATTATATTATGGATTCATGCATAATAGGCTTAATATAGATTTATTCAAAGAAACAGGTGGCATTAAGCATTCGTTTTTTCTTATATTTATTTATGTTATGCAGTGGATAGATTGTTGTCTACTTTTAATTTAAATAAAGTTTTAAATTTATGCTCAGTTCTGATTGTTTTAGTATTTGCAATTGAAATTAATTTCAATATTTAGTTTAGGTTGTTATAGTAAGCGTTAAGTTTCTGTGGTCTTTAAGCGTTTGACTTGCGATACGGTAAGTCTCGCGGTTGACCGAAGATGCTGTTCCCGGGGGGATACCGTTCGAGACTTTAGCTGAGGAGTACCATGGAGTGTCTACCATGGAGTGTCTACTATGGAGTGTCTACCATGGAGTGTCTACCATAGAGTGTATCCGCCCTGGGAGCTGCAGGCGTGGGTGCTTGCCGGAGTGTATTGGCACCGGGTAGAAGCCAGGGTCGGGAGGGTTAGGCTCGAGGTGGACGGTGAAGTAGGGACTTAGAGTCCGCGCCGGCTGTCGCCGGTCTTGCGACAGTGGGAGCTATTTCTTCCCACCTCGATCGTTGGATGGGCCGGCGGCACGGAACTCTAACGTTCCGTCTTGTGCAGGTGCTCACGGAGCATATGAGTGCTTCGGCGAGTATCTGCACAAGATCGCACGCAGAGAGACGGACCCCTCCTGAGAACACTGTGACAAGTCCGTCGATACGGCTCGTTACACATTGATGGAGTGCGCAGCCTGGGGCCGCTAGCGTACTGAGCTGGCGGCCGTGGTTGGCAGGGACCTCTCTTTGCCGAGCGTTGTCCTTTCAATGATCGGCGACGAGAGGTGCTGGGTTGCTATGGCTCCTTCTGCGAGCAAGTCATTACTGCGAAGGAGGCCGCGGAAAGGGACAGAGAGGCAGACCTCCTCTGGACCCCTCCGCCGGGGTAGGCTGAGTCGAAGGAGGCGGGATTACGCCCGCAGCTTTCTTCCCACGGGGCGTCACGGTGAGTGCGAAAACGATTTCTCGGTGTTCCACTAAGGCGATGAGGTCAACCGTTGGTTTGTTAATAGGTAGCCTTAAAAATGGCAGCGCCCTCTATGCTGCCGGGTAGTCCGACATATCTCCTCGGTCATCACATTCCTGGCGGACGGAACGATGTAACGCATTTTTCTAACGACAAAAAAAAAAAACAAAAATGTAGCCTCGTAGTAAGGGTATGTCTAGGATATTTAACATTTTATATGTACCTATCAATTATTATTTATTTATAGTACCCACTACTATCAGCTATTTTAAAAAACCTGCAACATTTTAAATTTGAATGTGCAAGCGGGCCAAATGTTGTTGAAATCAGTGTAAATCTCAGCAAATATTACTTGAACTTGATGTCAATAAATTATTAAAGAAACAAATTAATAATGTTCTAGATGTCATTACAGGTACAATGAATAGACAAATACCTTTAACCAGACTAGGCTAGACCTCTGGGAAACCATCCCGTCGCTCTACCAATTGAGCTACCGTATCGCTGTCCGTCCCGGTGAATTAAGCATTTTATATGTCAATCGTCTTTCGGAAATCCTAACCAAAGTTTCTAACTTTGCAGTGTAGATAAACATTGAAAAGATGCCACAACCGAAATATTTTAAAACATTATTAAAATATCTATAAACATGGACAGCTATGTTAAGCTTATTTATTTTTTTTATAAATATGAAATGAAAAATAAACCAATACGGACAGGGATTCGAAACAACCATAATGAAGACTTCGTTTTACAAAGTGCAGTCGTGGATATTATTCCAGATTGAATCAAGCTACTCTCTACCAGCAAATCGCAAGCCGATCCTAACAAACGAGCGCCGACAATAGATCACGTTTGCGGTTGGTACTATATAAAGGAGTTGGGTTAGTTATCATTTGAAGATAAATATCTGTTCACATTGTTCATTGTTAACAGAATTAATAAGTTCTGAGCGATATAAAAACAATTTTGTAGAATTGTATATGATTTTAAAACTACCGTCAAAAAGTACATATAACCTAAAGAAAACAAAAACCGCCAAATCCATTAACAATGCAGCTCTTGTGGGATTCTTAGACGTGGGTTATTTAAAATAACCATTTGGATTAATTTATCCTAATAAATAATGTTCATAAACTAATAATATTATGCTCTACCCTAAATATCTTCACAATGCCTCGTTTACAACAACAACAAACGTTTACTCTCTCTCTCTCTCACTCTCTTTCTCTCTCACTCTCTCTCTTTCTCACAGTATTTTATTAATCGGAAGCCATTCAGATAATTGATCTTATTAATCATTATATCTTGTGTTATGATGGCTAGTTATTGTAATCTATATAATATGGTAATTTACTTAGAGTGTCAAGCAAATAAATGTCAATACTATCATCAAAAGTATACTAAGCTACAAACCAATGATGAGCATGGACTTTTAAAAATATTGAAGTGCGAATACAAAATAAGTACAAGAACTATTTAAATGACACTGGGAAAAAATGTTAATGCTAGATAGAAAATACTTGGCGTTAGAAGTTAGATGAGAAAAAGAAATTTAAGACTATTTTATACAAATACGTTATAATATTTTTATTTATTATATAAATAAAAGGTACTAAATATGAGCCGACCTTTTAATACTATTAAAAAGTATTACGATAGCTGGAAATGTAAAGATAATAGTCAAATAATAATAAATAAATTTTTACTCATAGCTTCATTACTACTTTTTGAATTTAGTTAAACTAAAAACAATACTTCTAACGATGAAAAACCAATTTTCATTGTCATAAGTTTAGTTTCGTAGTTTCTATGTGATAAGCGAACATACAGAGAGACAATGAGAGACTGTGTGGAGTTTTTTTTTATTGTTACTGTTTTACTGCAAGATTAGGTGTACCTGTGTAGAAATATCTATACTATATAGATATACTATGAGTATTTCATTGTAACTGAAAATAAAAAATGTATATATGTATATGAATGACTTCAAAGAAGTTTATTTAAATATTAGTTTAAAAATTACAAGTTATGAATATCTGCAATATAAAAATAAATCTGTACTTGTTTGTTGTGTTAAGTGAAAGATAACTTTTTTCTCTACGTTGAACGCTGAAAGGCTTTTGACTTTTATGTAAAGGAAACTTATAAAAGTTTTAAAAAGCAATCCCTTTATCTAAAAATAACATTAAAAAATTTACCGCCGTCCGCAATTAATGTTTTTATTTCATCAAGTTCAAAAATAGTATTAAGTAAAATATTTCACATTGTTATTACATTCTTCTAATCATAAACAGTAAATATTCTTTTATAAACCATTGAAAAGAACTTACAATCATTTTGTATATTTATTTTAATTTAAAATATTCTTAATTTATTAAGAAACATTTCAATTGAAATTTAAATACTATGACGAAACAAACTGTACCTATAATTTGTAAATATTTTAAACAAACATCTGTAACTGGGAAACATCGGTCAGCATCATTAACTTAATATTAGAGGTACGCTTTGACTCGTTCCATGCAAAATTGTTTCTTAGCCGGAGCCGGTTCAAGGAAGGCTCATTTGTACCGATTGCACTGGATTTTGTTCGAAACATGAGGCCAAGTATTCGCAGTCCATTTGTTCATCATGTGCCTCTAGCTTGTAAAGCTCTATTGTGAAATATATGTTTAACAAAGCCGATAAAGACATCAAATCAAATGTAACATAAATTATTATTCCTAGATTAAAAAGGTCAGTTTCAAATATTGAAATGAGACTACTGAATTTAATAAAGTTAAAAAATAAATACATACTACAATTTTGACCATTGCAATTAAATTGTTTGTAAATAAAAGTCATTAATAACATTTCTGTTTTAATATGTAATATTTTTTTTATATTATGCTATTTCTTAAAAATAATATTATGGAAATGTAACAAAAGCGTTAGGGCGTCTAAATCACTAAGCCCGTTAACACCCACGCATCATAACAACGGAGTTTTTAGTGTTATAGCGGACCCTCTGTAAGCGAGTCACGGGTTATTATATAACATTACCATAGAGTACAGACAAATCACTATAAAATTTAAATATATTGTGTGCATACATTTGAGTCATAGCGTTAATCTAATGTCTGCAGTTTTTCCTTTATTAGGTAAATAGCTAGAAATAAAATGTTTTATTTCATCTAGCAATCATAGAGTTTGCCTTTGATTTATTATAATAAATATTAAAGTATTTATTATCTGTTGAAAAAAACACGGAAATATTTGTAACCCTCGCTCTTGGATACCAAGACAGATCTCATAAAATGTTACTTGAAATGAATATCAACAAACGTGTGTACAGACTTCTAATAATATTTAATTATAATTGTGAAAAACACATTATTCATTTTTAAGGCATAATTATAATATAATATAATAATATCGGGACAAATTACACACATTGATCTAACCCCTAAGTAAGCAAATTATTTGCTTGTGTTAAGGGTGTTAGACAACGATACTAATACATAGAAATACACATATAAATACAGAAAATATATTTAATAAACGACCAAACCCAGAAACACAGACATCTATATGCTCATCACATAAATGCCTGTGCTCTGCCGGGAATCGAACCCGAGCCCCGTTGCGCCGTGACACGTTAGGCGTCTGCGCTAACCACTCGACCAACGGGGCGGTTACAATTATACTTACAATGGTTAGCGAAATGTTTTAATTGCATTGGATCTTCCTCTCAGCTGGTCTAGCAGATACAGGATACATTCACCTTGCACCCAAAATTGTTACACAAACTCAAAGAACCCATCTTGACTTGTCAAGATTTGAGTCTAGACTACTAAAATCTGTGACCGTGATAAGACCGTGTAGTATGAAGGTCTATAAGTCAGTATGAACTTTGGGATGAACGATTGAGTGAGTCAAATGTTAAATATTATAATATAATAATATATTTTAAATGAGGAAAACAAATAAACTATAATAGTTTGTATGAAAAAAAAAATGGAAGTAACATATAAGGTGATCCAGTATTCTTACATTTATATATTTATTAATAATAATTTGAAATGTGTATTTATATATATCTTCACAAGTCTTAAGTTTTATCTGTTTTTATATTTTATTTTGTAACTTTATAAAACTAATTAAATGTGATGACTCAAACTTTATCATTTCGGGTAATGCAATTTGAAAAGTCAGTCAAGTTGTTTGAACTAAATCGATTTAAAAATTGAAATAAACAGATACAATATAAAACTGCCAACTCCGACATTCACTCTGCAAGTTGCTTATCGAATATATTCTGATTTATATGTGTAGTTCTCACAGCTAGAAAGAAGATACAAGTTGTGTTTAAATCTTCACCAGTTATGATGACACCCAAAAAATGTATTCTGTATAGGCTTATAAGCCTCACTTTAAATTTCAATAGGTAAATATTAATTAAGATTCATTCATTCATTCACAGTCAGTCAAAACAGCAGTAAGAAGTAACATATTCTCTAAAAAAAACCTTTCCAAATCCGAAATAGGCTTCAAAAGATAATTTTATTTTTATCTAAACACATAGCAAAGAGAATTGATTATAACACTAATTATTTTATTTTATTTAGGAACCGCAAAAGAAACAGTATATTTAATTTAATAAATATAATATTTTTATACAAACAAATTAATACATAGTTAAATTATAAGAATAAGGAGTATAAGAATAATCTTTATTGGAACAAAAAATTATAAAAGTTCATAAAAATACAGTGATCGAAAATGCTTGCATTAGTTATCTAACTGTGTCGCAATCATTAACGCCCATCTTCAAACAAAGATTGTTTCAAAGAACAAAATAAACAAATATAAAGAAATATATAATTATAGTAACAGGAACAACAAATTGAAGTCAAATTCAATTGAATTCTCTATTGAAAAGAATTATTCTTAATAATTTAAGCAATAACGAAAATATTTGAAAGAATCTGCATGATAGGATTTATTAAGATAAATTTTGAGATTTTCATAATAAAATATTCTTTGTTTGGCGGACGAGAAAAATAATATTCAGGATTATACTTTGAAGAACAGTATGTTTTTTCTAGTTATTAACTGAATTTCACTCTTTCTGTCTTGTCTATTCAGGATGAAGAACTTTTAAAGAATGATGTAAATAAAAACACTAAATCCAAATCAGTCACGAAATGGCGTCGTTCAGAATGACACTAGTGATGTTCTGATAAATATATGGTTCTTAGTACAATTTATCTTTCAATTTTAATATTTTTAATCTTATTATTTAGTATTATATTTATGACTGTTCTAACAATGTATACGTATATTATTAAGGAAAGGTTATTATTAAAGAAAGGAAAAGTTGAGGGCTTAGCCAAGTCTATAAACACGATTCACGCCAGGGCAGACATGTATAACAAGATTACTCTCGGCAATATTCTACCAAAAGTGTCTATGAAATGAATAAAGGAACCAATGGATGCCCATTTGCAGCTCTTTTCATTTCTCTAACAGCTACCACTATCCTTAAATTGGTCATACATATTATTTTCTACATTATATAATTCATCTTTAATCTTGTCTAATATTTAACAATTTTATAGTTTTGGTTTTAAGTCAATATTTGCGATTGCGAATGCGGTCGTATGTCCGAATTGTAGCAAACATTTGAACACTTAACAGCGGGAATTGTGTCTTTAAAGCTATTTCATTACATGCTATATGCTAGTGTTTTGAGTGTATCACATCAATTCTAGTAGTTATGTTTTTAGTAATCCTTAATACAAATATGTATAATATATATAACGAGATTTAACAGCAAAAAAAAATATACTTTTCAAGTTTATCGTTTAAATATAAATATGGTTTTATATTAAAAATATTAAAGATGAAAAATTGAGATTTTATGATTAAATTAATTTTTATTCTGAAGTATTTAAGATTAAAGTTATAACTTTATTTATTATTGAGTTTTAAGAAAACGAGAGTTTAATCTTTTAATATTTAAATTTATTGTAGAATATAGGTACTCAGTATTTTTACAAAATAAAGATGTAGCAATGAATTCTACTTCTTAATATTACTAGGTTATCGTCACTTTTATTTGCTAGAAGTTTTATTTTAATTCTTAATTTATATGCAGATGAGGGTTTAGAGAGGCGATCAAACCAAGTTAGGATAAATTTGCTTTGAAATGCTTTAAGTATTTTTAGATGATGATTTCTACTCAAAAGTGGAAACTTTAGTGATTTCTGTGTCAGGTATTAATTGTTTTTATAAGTGTTATCTAATTGTTTGTTTTCTTTAAAAATAAATAAATTAAAATGTCACATTTATTGATTATACCCTTAACATGATAGCATAGGTTAAGGATAAATTAAATATTAGCAATATTTATGGTTATGTATATTTTAGTTTCCATAATTATTACTCTAATTACACTGTTTTTCTTTTTGTTGTGTATAATGTTATAAATATGTTTAAAATAAATTTTGTAGCATGAGATTAACGCTAATTGGCAAACTCCGGGAGTCCGATGCCGAAAGTTCCTTTAATTGTTTAAAAGCAAAAGTATTGTGGCCAATCAACTGTACAGACTTGAAAAACTTTGAGTATATATTTTCCAAAAAATAATTTTAAAAAAAAATCTTCTTATATTTAGTTACAAAAATTTTAAATAGTATAAAGACAAATTGCAGTAATGTTTAATTCAAAGATTAATTTTAAAATATTACTTGTTCGATTCTTTTATTCTAATACACTAGTCTACACCATAGCACAAATTATGTGTGAACAATTGACAGATACTGTATGTTATTAATATTTTTATCAATTTCTTAGTAATTTAATCAACCGCCCAATTTGATTGTATCCAATAAATATCTCTATTCTGACTAGCTTCGTGGCTAGAGATTATCATAATCAAATAACAAAGATGCTTCAAGAGAATCTTATGCTGATTGTAAATATAAAACTATTAATACGTATAAAATTCCATACCGCACTCAGCGGACTCTTCAACCTTATTTAGAGACCGAAACAACTTTGGATTAAAATTAAAGAAACCATCGGAGCTCTACAAACATCTAAGAGTTACCAAAAGACATATCATCGGAAAATCTAAAGATGATACTGTAACTTCTCTCCCAAAAGACAAAGTTGCCTCAGAGCTCGAGTCACGACTTCAATTCCATAAAAAATTTATGATAGGTGCTCAAACAAATAAACTAGGGCTAGGATCAATTAGGAAAGTTCAAGACATAGACATAACAAAATCTTTTATTCGACAAGACGAAAACGATAATTACCGACTCCACGCGATGAGCCTAGAAATTCAAAACGAATGGGTGACCATAGGAGATTTTTGTATTCCACTAGCTTTGAAGTGGCGCACCTTAATTTATGATTGGTCCCCAGCATTATTAAAATTCTATCTTAATGCATTCCAAATGACTCTCCCAGATCAAAGTAATTTAGTAAGATGGGGCAAAGCCACCGAAAAGTCTTGCAACATCTGTGGGGAGGCAATAGGAACCGCGAAACACCTATTAGTAGGGTGTAGGGTACTTCTAGATAAAGGTCAATACTCGCGTCGCCACGACAAGGTATTAGAAATCATACGGGAAGCGGTTAGTCTTTCAGTAGCAAGAGCGCGGAAGGGTATAACAACCACCGAACGATCTATAGAATTCGTAAAAGAAGGCTCCTCCAAAAAATCAAAAGCGAAGCCTTATTCAATATTAGGCGCGGCTCCTGATTGGATTCTCATGATGGACACGTATGAAAAGCATTACAAAATCCCTGGGGATGTTGGTGTTTCGTCATCCAGACCGGACTTATTCCTGTATTCGAAACATCTGAGGCGCGTGATACTTGTGGAGCTTACTGTTCCTTGGGAAACAAACATCCCAAGGGATCACACATTCAAGCTCAATAAGTATTACGAACTAACCAACGAACTGATCAGGAATAAATTTATAGTTAGTCTGTACGCGGTAGAAGTGGGAGCGAGAGGTATAACAGCAAAATCTCTCTATAGCCTACTTAAAGATCTTGGCCTTTCTAGAACAAGCATCGGTTCATTTCTAGAACGTACTTCAAAGGCGGCATTAGTAGGTTCTTTCCAAATTTGGTTAGGTAGGGAGAGGAGTGTGGAGGGTGAAGGTGAGCGTCTTTGCGCATAATAAAGGGGCCCCTTAAACCTACTCCTGGGTCGCAAGTCCCAGGCACTGCTTGCACTCCTCTCCTTGCAACGCGATGGGCCCGGCACCCGCACGGTGAATCCATGGATTGCTAAGAAGCTTCGTCTTATCTAAATTGACAGCCCGGAGAGACGGGATGACGCTGGAAAGACAGTTGACGCTGGAAAGACAGCTGGCAGCTGGGAAGACAGCAGACTGCTGGAAAGACAGCCAAAGGCGATGGCCTAGCAAGCCAAGCTCGGGAACGTCGATAAACGCTAAAAGTCCAAATAAGAAAAATACCCCTAGGACAGTCCGAGAGGGGGGGCGGAAGAACTGTCCACCGGTTGACAATTACGGCGAAAACGGCGCGATAACGGAATTGAAATGCCCTACGTGCGGGAAAAATTACAAAAGACGAGCCTGGTTTATTAAACATCTTAAAACACACAATGGTGCTGAAGTGCGGCAACCGTCGGTAAGATCTTCAGTTTTCACTGCGGATAGAGTTTACCCTCATATATCTCATGGTGAGCCATTGAATGAAAACTACCAGGAGTCCATGACCATCCGGACGCGTCTTAGCATTCCAAATACTAAACAATCGACCTGGAAAGTACATGACCAAAATATAGCGGCCCTGTTAGAGCACCCGGGCTCAAATCAGGTACTCGATGCGCAAGTAGAGACTTTCCAAAATACTATTTACGACTACTTTAATGAGCACTATCCACCTACGAATCGTTATGCTCACAAAAATAAAGAAAACGGTTTTAAATTGAAAATGAGGAGGAAAAAAAGAGATCTTATAAAGAAACTTCGTATAGCCAAAGCCTTAGGCGATAATCAACTTAGTCACCAACTGTCTAGGGCATTGCGATCAATTCTTAAACTTATCCAAGGTATAACAAATCAAATAACGAAAAATCGTGATAGCTTTGATCGGGCAAAACATGAAGTAGACTTTGATAAAAATCCTTTTAAATACTCAAAAAACATTTTCAAAGATCAAAAAGGTAAGCTTCTCTTGACCAACGAGCAAATTTTCGACCATTATAAAAGCACATACGAAGTGCCAGAAAACCAAAGACTGTATGGGGATCCAAACGAACACAAACCTGAGACTCCTATTGAAGATTTTCAAGCCAACCCACCAACTTTGGAGGAAATCAATAAAATAATTAAAATGAAACCATCTAAGTCAGCACCAGGTCCGGATGGTATCCCTTATATAGTTTACAAAAAATGTCCGTCGCTCCATAAACATCTTTTAAATATATTCGGTAAAATCTGGTCAAGAAAGCAAATACCGGTATCGTTCGGAAAAGCCCTTTTTGTCCTCATTCCGAAAAACGACAATGTCAATAATCCCAAGGATACTAGACCGATAGCCCTAACAAATACAATTTCCAAAATATTTTTCTCTTTTTTACAAACTAAAATGACGCAATTCATGATTAACAATAGATATTTCAGGCCTAATCACCAGAAAGGGTTTTTGCCCGGAATTTCTGGATGCCTGGAACATAATACGTTAATATCGGAAAGCCTTAAAGATGCTAGAACTAGCGAGAGACAAATTACGGTTTGTTGGATAGACTTAGAAAACGCCTTTGGGTCGGTACGACATGAACTAATGATGTTCGCGCTTAAATGGTATAACTTTCCTACGGTAGTTCGCGACATTATTGCATCATATTATTCAAAATTAAAATTCTCTATAATTTTTAATGAAAACCATTCAAAACCACTTAATTATAACGTTGGTTTATTTCAGGGCTGTTGTATTTCTCCTATTATATTTAATATAGTTATTAATATTTTAATAGACAAATTAATTAGAAATGAAAAAAAGTGGGGCTATCGGTTTAAATTCAACAACAAATACACAGAATCCATACTAGCTTTTGCAGATGATCTCGCGATACTGACACGTAATCCGAAACAATGTCAGGTACTTTTAAATGTAGTTGAGGATTTCTGTACGTGGACGGGCGGATTGAGGACAAAACCAAGTAAATGTTTTAGTCTGTGTCTGGGTAGACGGAATACCAAATATACCTCTTACGATCCGGGTCTTATAATAGGCGGTCAGTGCGTTAGTACGGTTACGGAAGCAGCTCCGTTTAAATTTTTAGGTAAAAAAATCGATTACCAAGGCCGTACTCCATCGTTGGATGTAATAGTCGATAGCTTTTTAAACGATCTCAAAAAGGTAGACAACCAACCAATAAGTAACGTCAAAAAAGCTTGGATTTACGATAATTATTTAACATCACGTCTAAATTGGCCTTTCCTCGTGTATGATATAAATAAAACCCTTTTGTCAAAGTTAGATGCAAGCGTCATAAAGACATTGAAGTTATGGCTCGGGTTAGCGCACTCAGCGGACTCTTCAACCTTATTTAGAGACCGAAACAACTTTGGATTAAAATTAAAGAAACCATCGGAGCTCTACAAACATCTAAGAGTTACCAAAAGACATATCATCGGAAAATCTAAAGATGATACTGTAACTTCTCTCCCAAAAGACAAAGTTGCCTCAGAGCTCGAGTCACGACTTCAATTCCATAAAAAATTTATGATAGGTGCTCAAACAAATAAACTAGGGCTAGGATCAATTAGGAAAGTTCAAGACATAGACATAACAAAATCTTTTATTCGACAAGACGAAAACGATAATTACCGACTCCACGCGATGAGCCTAGAAATTCAAAACGAATGGGTGACCATAGGAGATTTTTGTATTCCACTAGCTTTGAAGTGGCGCACCTTAATTTATGATTGGTCCCCAGCATTATTAAAATTCTATCTTAATGCATTCCAAATGACTCTCCCAGATCAAAGTAATTTAGTAAGATGGGGCAAAGCCACCGAAAAGTCTTGCAACATCTGTGGGGAGGCAATAGGAACCGCGAAACACCTATTAGTAGGGTGTAGGGTACTTCTAGATAAAGGTCAATACTCGCGTCGCCACGACAAGGTATTAGAAATCATACGGGAAGCGGTTAGTCTTTCAGTAGCAAGAGCGCGGAAGGGTATAACAACCACCGAACGATCTATAGAATTCGTAAAAGAAGGCTCCTCCAAAAAATCAAAAGCGAAGCCTTATTCAATATTAGGCGCGGCTCCTGATTGGATTCTCATGATGGACACGTATGAAAAGCATTACAAAATCCCTGGGGATGTTGGTGTTTCGTCATCCAGACCGGACTTATTCCTGTATTCGAAACATCTGAGGCGCGTGATACTTGTGGAGCTTACTGTTCCTTGGGAAACAAACATCCCAAGGGATCACACATTCAAGCTCAATAAGTATTACGAACTAACCAACGAACTGATCAGGAATAAATTTATAGTTAGTCTGTACGCGGTAGAAGTGGGAGCGAGAGGTATAACAGCAAAATCTCTCTATAGCCTACTTAAAGATCTTGGCCTTTCTAGAACAAGCATCGGTTCATTTCTAGAACGTACTTCAAAGGCGGCATTAGTAGGTTCTTTCCAAATTTGGTTAGGTAGGGAGAGGAGTGTGGAGGGTGAAGGTGAGCGTTTTTGCGCATAATAAAGGGGCCCCTTAAACCTACTCCTGGGTCGCAAGTCCCAGGCACTGCTTGCACTCCTCTCCTTGCAACGCGATGGGCCCGGCACCCGCACGGTGAATCCATGGATTGCTAAGAAGCTTCGTCTCATACTCCACATACGCACTTTGGTGGTGAGGTGTACACTAGTTATTTGTATCCAACGTTGCATGAACCGTGCTTGCAGACAGTACGTTAACGCTACGATAATAGTAATGATGGTTGAAATAATAACTATGTAGTTTCCTTCAAATTATTTTATACATTTATTATACTGTATAATTCTAGATTTTACAGTTATTCGTCTAATACTACATAAAAACATAGTCAATTGTTTTACATTTATTAAAATATTGTAGTGTTAGAAACGTTTAGGCTTTGCAATAAGTTGACCAGCATCTTAAAAATAGTTTTATGTAAATGTATTTGACCAGATCTGAGACCATCATGTATCGTATCATTTAAAATGTCTTGCAAAAGAATTAAATGAACTTAATCAAATACAAAATATTCTTAAACACTAGATAGACAGAGGTATCCGCACAGTTTTTGATCCAAATATGTTCATTTACCAGAAGATTATTAGAAGGTCCGTTTTTTACAAAAGGTCCTTCCTATAATTTTACTGTGGTTTTCAAATTATTTTTTTTAATATAACTGTGAAGAAGAAAATAAATAAATATATAATTATATTTTTTTCGGGTTAGCGCATTATGTCATTTCTGATATACTGCAATCTATTTTAAGACCAGTACCCTGACATCAACCCTCTTTGGGAATTCCACAATCTTAATCTTAGTTATCAATAGTACTAATATTGAAAAATATATGTGCATTAAAACATATTTACTTAGACTAATACATTTATTGTTTTTATCATTATTAGTACCTACTGTTTTTATCAAAGTACTTATTTCATATTAAAATTCCAAAGACGAGATCTATTTTTATCACTTGTATTTAATAAATAACATTAACACATATTATATTAATGAGTTTTACCACATCTTATCCGCTGTAATCCCGGGACAAAGAGATACAAACGTGTTCTTCATATTTATAATCCCAGGCTTGATGTTTATTCTCATATTCAAAACTTTATTATTATACAACGAGTAGATGTTGAAATAGTATATAAGGTTTGATCTACCATAGTAGAGAGAAGTAGAGACAAATTATAGTAGTATTAATTTAGAGATTGAAACATATCATAAAATATGCAGCCAAGTCGCTATATTATTATTATATATATTTTTACGATAAATAAATGAAATAAACTCCTAAGATTTGGTGGAATTGGTTGCTTGTTTTGCATTCGGCAAAAATAAAAATGAAAAAATGAACGAATGTACAAAAACTTAACACATTAACTTTTTAAGAGTTATTATAACTTAAGAACTTTAAACGGCTTGTATTAAAAATGATAGCCCATATTTCTTAGTAAAAAACTAAACTAATTAAATTTTTATAAAAAAAATTAACTCCATATTAATTATAACTATTAATCCTTAATTTTGTCATCTGACTAATATATAAGTGCGATTGTTTGGATGTTTGGATCGATGGATGTTTGTTACTCAATCAGGCCAAAACTACTAAACGAATTTTGATGAAACTTTGCAATATTTTAGCTTATGCACCAAAATAACACATAGGCTATAGAAATACTAACTTTTTCACATGGTTTTGTCTGTGACATAACAGGGTTTGTAGCTCGATAACTAATTGACACGGGAGATGATTTTAATCGTTTGGTTTACTGAATTTTACATAATTATTATTGAAAATCTTTATTACCCGACGACTTTAGAAGGAGTTAGTATATTAAAAGAAATATAGCCCATATTTTTATGTTCCCTGCTACAGTCTAGATGGATGAAATTATACATTTTGATTATGTTATCTCCCTATTGATTTGTTATACACGCTGTAGCTGTGTTAATAGTATGATAGTTGTATTATTTTAAACTATCCTTAATATTCCTTATATATCATGATCTATCTATGTATTTATTATTTGAAATATTTAAAACAAATAACAATATTTTTCAATAACTACATACACAAGCACTCAATCTCTTATTTAGTTTTATAACATTATGGTCACATTTATTTTGAACGTGACTTACTAAATATATTATTGCCATTGTCACTTCACAGTATCGATATTAACACTTAAAAGATACGAAATATATTATTTAATTTAATCTCATACGACTTCAAATCTGTTAACACAAACAAATGGAACACTCTGCGAGATTCTCCTTGTATATCTAATTTAAGTACACTGGTCAAGTAATGTAACTTATTTTAGTATTATGACATCCTACGATATTACTTTTGGTTACCAAAACATTATTAAAGGAAATTATTACACTTGTTATTGATAAACAGGGTTCAGATAATTAGCTGAGTTCTCGTATGTTTACAGATTTTGAGCCCAAGGATATTTTAAGGGCATACAGAGCTGGTGGTCATAGTTAGGCATAAATACATACCATGTACATTAACCTTACTAATAATCTTAAGTTATTTTCTTTTTATTTTTTGGAACGCAGTTCCTTATCGCGCGTTGTGAAAGGGGGCTAGACGGTAAAAATTCTTACGAAATGTTGGCACGACATGTTTTGCTATATCTCTCTCTCTCTTATAGAAAGCAAGCGAGATATTTTCATTTTTATCATTATTTTTTTTGTATTATAGTAAATTTCTTAGTAGTTCTTTATTATTTATTTGATATTGGAGTTTGTTCTTTTAAGAATCAATTTGCAAATAAGACAGTTTAAATGAAAATAAAAATACAAATTTGTGATCAATTATACTCGTAATTTTTTGTAACAAGGCCATCTATTTATACCTTAGGAAAACATAACTACATCTGTTATATAAACATATCAGTACATTCATTATTTTCATTCATTCATTATTTTCGTTGTATTTAAAATAATTTCGTAACTTCACTTTAAGAGGTTTAGAACCATCGTTCAAAAGACTTTGAAAAAGTTCATAATGAAACTATGCTTCGTTTTAAATAAACAGATAAGAATTCAAAAAAGAGTGCGTTCTGGTTTTCGGAAAGATATTTGAAAGGAAATGTTCATGAAGTACATTAGTTACCTTCTCGATACATTCTTAATATAAGGGAAAGTCTTAAAATTTTTCAAATTAATGGGATATTACCCGAAGGCGTGGAAGGAGGGCTAGTGATTATTATTATTATTTTTTTTTATGTTTGTCTATACTGTTAGCCCTGTTGGCTATTATTGCGTCACCGGGGGTGGTGTTTATGCTGCTCAACTTACTAACCCCAAACTTGTTAACAGTTACAGGCCTATAACACTGCTCAGTGCATAGTCAAAATTGTTTGAGCGGATGACGTTTCCGCTACTCATGGAACACCTTAAACCGCGCCTAGAGCAATTTGGATTTCGCAGTGGGCACTCAACCAAATTGAGACTGAGCACTGAAGAAAAAAGAGAAAGCAGTAGTAGTTTTCCTCCACATAGCTAAAACTATTGACCGGTTCTGGAACCCGGGCCACCTCCAAAAACTAATCCAGGCAGGGATCCCTCACTTCCTCGCCAACTTTCTAAGTGGCAGAACGTTCTGAATAAGGGCCGTGGGGGCTCTATTCACTAAACACTTAGCAACAGCCCGAGTTCCTCAGGGCAGTATTCTGCCCCCGGCACTTTACTCGGCTTACACAAAGGATATCCCGGTCAGCCAGGGGGGCCATCTCCGCGTATTACGCCGCTTTAATAACTTCCTTATTTACTGCGAAACATGCAGCCCTGAAGCTACAAAGGTCTCTCGACCTCCTCCTATTAACTGGCTGGCCTAGTCGAGGTTGACACTCAATGTGGAGAAAACCCAAGCCGTCGGATTTGGGCTGAGCATATTTTGTTCGTGTAATTAAAGTTTTGAGAATTTCCAAATTGACTGACACATATGAAGATTGCTTTAGTTTATATAGATAGTGTAAAATGAGAATCTCGTAAACTACAGGTCATTTCCTTTGGGCTCCTTTCCTTTCACTCATTGAATTTAGAACATTTAAAATTATTAAAGTGATTCTTACAATGTTATAAATTCAAGACGTTAACAATGTGTTTCTTTTGTAGTCAAAAGTTATGACCAGAGTCAAACACAAAAGAATGTATGAAATATACTTTAGCCTATGTCAAATAACTTTAAATGAGGTAGATGAACTTTCCGGAGAACTCTATCCTTGAAAAGTATATCTTTTATTATATAGATATCCTCTTCCGTCCATAACTCGATTGTAAGCAGACGTGCGCAACATATTTAAAAAAAAAATGCAAATTATCTTAACGCAATTAAAACCTTATTAATCAACTATTAGAGTGATAACTGCGTGAAGTGTATTTTATAAAATTGTGGCAAGTGTTACGGGTCATTGGACGCTAGCAGCGTGAGTCACCGCGACAAAACGAGATAGTTGACATAATTGCTGACCTATTCCCTCAAAAGTGATCGTAAGCGATACGAATCTTGCAACGCATTCATTGCACGCAGCCACTTAGAGTACGACATTTACGTATATAGCCTACGCAATGGAAGCAACAGGTCTAAATAAATCGTCCTCTGAATCAAATGTGAACTTAATCACCGTTTCAGACACGACTCCTCCTAACTATGTCTCTAGTCGGATCAAAAGGAAACGAAGCGATGAACAATTTATAAATTTTGAAGAATTTAAGGAAGAAATGACAAACATGTTCAAGTCTTTCATAGATAAGCAAATAAAGGAAATAAAGAGCATACGACCATCAATTAGTGAGATTCGAGAGTCTATAATAAATACTGAAAAAAGTATGACCTTTTTAAGTGCTCACAACGAGGTTATGAAGAAAAAACTTGATATGATGGAGGTTGAAAGGAAAAAAGACCGCGACTACATAGCTACGTTGGAAGATAAGCTTGAGGACCTGCATAGAATATCCCGAAAGACGTGTATCGAAATCAAAAATGTCCCATATAAGAAAGAAGAATCGAAAGCAGATCTTTTAAAATATGCTACCACTTAGGATAATAATAAAACCATAGCTGTTGAACTAACATCAACGTTGATTAAATCAGAATTTTTAAGGGCCTGCAAATCTTATAATCGCAAAAATAATTCAGAAAATCTGAGTGTTAAGCATCTTGGTGTCACAGAGGATCGCGAATCGCCTATTTTTGTTACTGAGCAGCTGACTCCCAGGGCTTCCCGGCTGTTTTTCTTCGCTCGAGAGCTCACAAGATCACAAGCTTATAAGTTTTGCTGGACCAACTTTGGTAAGATCTACATCAGGAAAGACGAAAACTCACCAATCATTTTAATTAGAAATGAAGTACAAATTCAGAATCTTAAATGTAATTCCTCTATATGACTATTGCTTTTTAGTTTCTTTGCTATATTCCAGTATAATTTTTTTCAGTTATTTTTTATAGCTATGTTGTTAAATTTACACATCAGTTCACTCTAAAATGTTCACTTAACATACTATCTTGCAACTTAATACACTCACACACACATTTTTACACTTACCTACAGGTTACAAGGTCTAAATTATTATATATTATATTAGTTTTTCGCAAAATAATTCAGAATACAGAATAAACTGTTCTCTCACTATATATATTCCACAGAATTAAATGGACTATACGCAGACATATTAATTCCGCTTACCCTCAAATCTACGTTGATTTGCGTAATAATGGATAGTCCACTTACAGCCTTAAACGAAATAGATAATTTAGAGGTAGCTCAATCGGTTCATTGCAATATTGATGATCTTAATAGTCTTTTTACTGTAAAAAATGATGATTTAAATATAATAAGTCAAAATATTAGAAGTATATACAGAAACTTTGATGATCTTAACCTAAATTTAACTATGCTAAATTTTATGCCTGACATCCTCATTCTAACTGAATGTCGTTTAAATGCTGACAAACAAATTCCATCTCTTGCAAACTATACTTACTGTGCCACAAAACTTCAACTAAACCAAAATGATGGAGTTGTGGCGTATGTTAAAAAGGATTTACAAGTGAATAGTATCAAAGAGATTAAGCTCACTCACGCGTCCTGTATTCAGATAGATACATGCCACACCACTGTACTGGGTATTTACCGGTCTCCGTCTAATGTAAATGCAGAACAGTTTCTTATTTCTCTGAATCAACATTTAGAATCAACTCGTTTGTCTAAAAACATAATTATTACTGGAGACATCGATATTAATTTAATTTGTACGGACTTACAGCACACTCAAGAACGAAATAACCGGCTAAACTATTTGAATATGCTGTCTATGCATAGTCTGCTACCAGGACATACGCTCTCAACTAGGGAAAAAAACTGCTTAGACCATTTTATATTAAAAATAGATACCAGTAAATTTACTCCTAACAATTTAATTAAGAAATTAAAACGAAATTACAATAGAGATCTAATAGGCAATTCGGTGAATAATTCTAAAGTTTTATGGAGGAACATTAAATCTGTAACCTCTATGGGTAAAGAAAATAGGGATAACTCGATATTGTTAAATATTAAGTCATCGCCCATGGAATCTGTTAATCACATTAATAATTATTTTACTAATATTGGAAAAAAAATAGCCGGAACTATAGTTGAAGATGAGACTGTTTACTTAAACTCTACACGTGATGTTCAAATGAAACAATGCAACTCTTTTCTATTGAGAGAAACTGATATATTTGAGGTAGAAAAAATCCTAATGAGCCTTAAATCAACTAGCGCATCGGGTTGGGATCATATACCAACATTCTTTCTTAAAATGGCTAAAAACCTTATTATACCCATTGTCTGTCACATTTGCAATTTATGTTTTGTGCAGGGTGTCTTCCCAGTATATTTTAAAAAATCTATTGTAACACCAGTGCACAAATCAGGGGATGAAGGCGATATCAACAATTATAGGCCTATATCTGTATTATCATCTCTATCTAAAATAATCGAAAAATTAATAAACCTAAGGTTAATCAATTATTTAAATAAATATAACCTATTAACTGACTCCCAATATGGTTTTAGAATTGGTAAATCCACAGAGGATGCAGTTGGTGATTTAACTTCCTACATTGCGGATGAAGTGGACAGGGCCAAAAAATGCCTTGCGGTCTTCTTGGATTTAACTTTTTTAAATCGTTTCATACGGTTTGTGTTCCCATTCTTGTGCAGAAACTACAAGACATTGGAATAAGAGGCACACCTTTGGCTTTTCTTACCGACTATCTTTGTGACAGATCACAGAGGGTAAAAGTTGATGATTACGTCAGTGATGACTCTAGCGTTGAATATGGTGTACCTCAAGGAAGTGTACTGGGTCCGACACTATTTCTTATATATATAAATAATTTATGCAATCTTACAAATGCTAAAATTGTTTCTTATGCCGATGACACTGCTGTCATTTTCTCCGGTACTAGCTCCGTACAGGACGCGTATGGAAGCTGAGAAAGGTCTCTCTAAAATAGCTCAGTGGTTAAAGGAAAATTTACTTGCTTTAAATGTGTCCAAAACAAATTTCTTATGTTTTACCAAATATATTAGCACACAACCTGACAATTCATTTTCTTTAAAAATACACCAAAATTGCAATTTCTCTCTGAGTTGTAACTGTAGTGCTCTAAATCGGCTCTCCTCGCTTAAGTACTTAGGAGTTATGATTGATCAAAGACTATCTTGGTCTTCCCAAATTGACGTAATCAGCTCCAGAATAAGGAAACTAATTTGGATTTTTAAGACGCTAAGACACCTGGTGACACCGGCTATCCTCAACAGAATATACTTCGCCTTAGTACAGTCTTTAGTTGGTTACTGTATCACTATTTGGGGTGGAGCTGCAAAAACTAAATTAATTGATGTGGAAAGATCTCAAAGAACACTCATTAAAGTCATGTATTTCAAACCTTTTAGGTTTCCGGCTGAACAGCTAAGTTCCGTTAGCCAAATTTTAAGTGTGAGGAAATTGTATATTTTGTGTGCAGTCTTAAAAATACATAAAACCTTATTTTTCCACAAAGGCACCCTCGAAAAGAGGAGAAATTATAAAGTTATTACTGTTAAAGCTACAAAATCCACTTTTGCGAACAAGCAATTCACAACTCAAGCAGCCAACCTCTACAATCGAATTAATAAAATTCTAGATATTTATCCGAAGCTCTATAATGACTGCAAAAAGACACTAACTAGATAGTTATTAAATAAAAACTATAATGATATTTTCGAAAGGGCCGATCTACGCTAGATGCAATCGACGTGGTAGTCAATACTGCAAAGCGGGCAATCTCTGGAAACAGATGGAAAGGAGGTGCAAAGAAGTATTGCCTGGTTGCAGCATTAGATATTAAAAATGCCTTCAACTCAGCCAGATGGGATGTGATTATGAAAGCTCTTGCCAAATTCCATGTACCTAACTACCTGCAGAACATAGTGGCGAGCTACTTCACAGATCGTGTCCTTAAGTACGATACTGATACTGGGTCAAAACTGTACAAAGTCACTGGAGGAGTACCTCAAGGATCAGTGCTGGGGCCCTTGCTTTGGAATATCATGTATGACACATTACTGAAACAATCCTTTCCTACAGAAGCACGTCTTGTCGCATTTGCGGATGATATTGCGGTTGTGATAGTCGCCAAACACGTAGAAGAAATTAACTGGGCTTTTGATCAAACCTACGCAGTCATACAAAACTGGATGGACCAAGTCGGACTTAATCTTGCAGAGCATAAAACGGAGGCTGTCCTCATTACTAGCAGGAAGCAAATTGAGAAAATGACACTGAGGGTTGGCCAGCATACACTCACGACGCAACCATACATTCGCTATCTTGGAGTGATGATAGACAATCGTCTTAGTTTCAAAAAACATGTAGAATGCACTGCAGCAAAGGCAACAAGAGTGGTGACAAATCTATCTCGGTTAATGCCAAACTTTGGAGGACCCAAGCAAAATAGGAGGTTGTTGCTGACATCTGTAGTTACATCAGTACTAATGTATGGAGTTTCGATCTGGTCATTGGCCCTTGCCAAACAGGATAACCGGCGTAAAGTCGCATCGGTCTACAGGCTAAGCGCACTACGAACAGCTAGTGCTTTCCGTACCGTCTCTGAAGACGCGGTGGGTGTAATTGCTGGGATGATGCCAATAGATATACTAGCTGAGGAACGTAAGTCTCTATACTACCTTCAAAAAGAAAGCCCGTACTTGACGCTGGCTGAGCTGAGGAGTCAGGAAAGAAAAAGCAGTATACGTCACTGGCAGACCCGCTGGGACGCCTCAAGTAAAGGGAGAAGGACTCATCGGCTCATACCCGAAGTGGATAAATGGATTAACCGCGAACATGGAGAGGTAAATTACTACCTTACGCAGATGCTCTCAGGGCACGGATGCTTCCGAGTCCGATATATCAATGTTAAATTGCAGTGTTCTACCAGACAATGTTGTATCTGTAATGCTACAGAGAAAGGAGGCATGGGACGCAACAAATACATACGCGACGGAAGTGCTAATAGAACTACGCATCCAGGAAAGAGAAAGAGCATGAATGAGCGGCAGCCAAGCACAATTATGAGATAGTTAGAAAATAGCTAAGCCCTTCCCCCGTGAAGAAATACTTAACGGTGACACCATGGGGATAAAGAAGGAAAGGAAGAAGAGGCGGTTTTTTAGTCGGTATAGACCAGTCTTGGCCGAGTCCGACATACGGGGTCACTAACACCTAGACCCCATGATACGTAATAGTATTTTTCCCCTCAGATATAAAAAAAAAAAAAAACACACACACGCAAACACACACAACTAGACATAAGGAATGCTATACTTAAGCGCGTTTTTGCTTTTATGTAATATCATGCATGCATATTGTAATTGTTGTTTTGGAAGAGCGGGTGTCTTCTGGTACAGGTAAATTTTACTTAAGAGAAGGCCCCAGCCCTAACTAACAAAGTATTATTAGAAACTGAAAAAAATAAAGATTAAAGATTAAAGATAGATAACAATCAAATACTTATTATTTTATTTATTTAATTTAAAAAAATATATAAATAAATGTGATGATATGAACTTTATCACTTTAGGGAATGCAATTTCAAAATCCAACTCAACTTGTTTGAACTCAATCGATTCAAAAGTCGAAATAAACAGAAACTAGAAACAACTGCCGACTCCGACATCAACTCTACAGAGTAATCTGCAAGTTGAGTATCGGATATGTTCTGATTTATATTAGTAGTTCTCACAGCGAAGAACAAGATACAAGTTTTGTTTAAAGCTTATAACGTTACGACATACAATTTTAGTAAATTAACCTCTCTATTTACTTAGGTAAGAGTCTCTCTCTTTCTTAGATTTTCATACATTTTAAAGGATGAGTGATGATAGTGTTATGATTTGATTCTAAAGGTAAAAGTGGAGGGAAGAAGATGAGGAAAGAGGCCGGTAGACCATGTTAATGTACGTAGTATATGACGGAGGCAATTTGTATTTGTATAATTCCGCATTTTATAAATCGTTTGAAAACAGTCATCCGTTTGAAAAAAGGTCTCTGTTTTTAAAAAAGGCAAAATAAATCTTAAGATTTTAACATTGATAGTTTTAGAACGGTGATTACCAAAAAACATAGGTTATATTATCATATAGGTATCAGTAGGTATTTTTAATACTCTTTCATTGCATGTCATTTTTGGCGATCAAATGTTGAAGCATATTATATATTAATAGATCAATAATTTATAATAATTAATAATTTGCCTTTGGAATTTTTATCAGCGCGAGTATTTAAACAGACGATACCATATATAAAACACGAAATCATACAATTTGCCTACGACATATATACATTAATAATATAATCTTGATCCTTTATTTTTATTAATATATTATCATCATACTAATCTTGTACTGTAGATTAACCAAGCGCAATTTTTGCTTACTTGCATTAATTTTATATTTACATAAAACTTCAAATTGCAATGTAACATTTTTTAGCATTAAATGCACTAACTTAATAAATTGGCTCGATTCATATTGAGTTTCTGAAACCATTCAAATAGATTCAAATTGTCAAAATTAAATGAAAACCGCTTTCAATTCTCACAAAGCGTTTACACTATTTCCCTGACGACCCATTCAAAATTCATGAACTATCTTTGTTACAATGCTCCACTGTGTATTTAATTAAAAACTACATTACATTATTTTGGACCATATTTAAAATCGATACATTGATATATGGTTCCTATTTAATAACTAACAATGTACTTCAAGAGTTCGGATGTTATTTAAACTATGTACAAAAGGGTTTATTAGTAAGGTACATTAAAACTGTAAGGACATCTTCGATGATTTAATACTAACTCAGTTATTACATTCCTCGTTAAGTGAAGTGACTTAAAAATAATTGTTTTTAATCAAAATTAGAAACGAAAATTGCTTTTTATATTTATATATAATACAAATCAGGAGTGCTGTCTTTTTTTGTTAAATAACGAAGCCTCAAGGTCTTGCAGTTTCCAGTTCAGATTGAGTATAAAAATTAAACTTGTTTACTTTGCAATTTGAATCCATTTTTTGGTGATTATTATTGTCCATTTATTTAATCAGAAAGCTGCTTTATAAGGAAAAATATGAATGACGAAAATGGATATTACGTATAAAATTAAAAATGTTCAAACACCCCTTTTTATAATCATTTTCGTTTGTTAGAAGTGAATAAATCGTTATGCTCACAAAAATAAAGAAAACGGTTTTAAATTGAAAATGAGGAGGAAAAAAAGAGACCTTATAAAGAAACTTCGTATAGCCAAAGCCTTAGGCGATAATCAACTTAGTCACCAACTGTCTAGGGCATTGCGATCAATTCTTAAACTTATCCAAGGTATAACAAATCAAATAACGAAAAATCGTGATAGCTTTGATCGGGCAAAACATGAAGTAGACTTTGATAAAAATCCTTTTAAATACTCAAAAAACATTTTCAAAGATCAAAAAGGTAAGCTTCTCTTGACCAACGAGCAAATTTTCGACCATTATAAAAGCACATACGAAGTGCCAGAAAACCAAAGACTATATGGGGATCCAAACGAACACAAACCTGAGACTCCTACTGAAGATTTTCAAGCCAACCCACCAACTTTGGAGGAAATCAATAAAATAATTAAAATGAAACCATCTAAGTCAGCACCAGGTCCGGATGGTATCCCTTATATAGTTTACAAAAAATGTCCGTCGCTCCATAAACATCTTTTAAATATATTCGGTAAAATCTGGTCAAGAAAGCAAATACCGGTATCGTTCGGAAAATCCCTTTTTGTCCTCATTCCAAAAAACGACAATGTCAATAATCCCAAGGATACTAGACCGATAGCCCTAACAAATACAATTTCCAAAATATTTTTCTCTTTTTTACAAACTAAAATGACGCAATTCATGATTAACAATAGATATTTCAGGCCTAATCACCAGAAAGGGTTTTTGCCCGGAATTTCTGGATGCCTGGAACATAATACGTTAATATCGGAAAGCCTTAAAGATGCTAGAACTATCGAGAGACAAATTACGGTTTGTTGGATAGACTTAGAAAACGCCTTTGGGTCGGTACGACATGAACTAATGATGTTCGCGCTTAAATGGTATAACTTTCCTATGGTAGTTCGCGACATTATTGCATCATATTATTCAAAATTAAAATTCTCAATAATTTTTAATGAAAACCATTCAAAACCACTTAATTATAACGTTGGTTTATTTCAGGGCTGTTGTATTTCTCCTATTATATTTAATATAGTTATTAATATTTTAATAGACAAATTAATTAGAAATGAAAAAAAGTGGGGCTATCGGTTTAAGTTCAACAACAAATACACAGAATCCATACTAGCTTTTGCAGATGATCTCGCGATACTGACACGTAATCCGAAACAATGTCAGGTACTTTTAAATGTAGTTGAGGATTTCTGTACGTGGACGGGCGGATTGAGGACGAAACCAAGTAAATGTTTTAGTCTGTGTCTGGGTAGACGGAATACCAAATATACCTCTTACGATCCGGGTCTTATAATAGGCGGTCAGTGCGTTAGTACGGTTACGGAAGCAGCTCCGTTTAAATTTTTAGGTAAAAAAATCGATTACCAAGGCCGTACTCCATCGTTGGATGTAATAGTCGATAGCTTTTTAAACGATCTCAAAAAGGTAGACAACCAACCAATAAGTAACGTCAAAAAAGCTTGGATTTACGATAATTATTTAACATCACGTCTAAATTGGCCTTTCCTCGTGTATGATATAAATAAAACCCTTTTGTCAAAGTTAGATGCAAGCGTCATAAAGACATTGAAGTTATGGCTCGGGTTAGCGCACTCAGCGGACTCTTCAACCTTATTTAGAGACCGTAACAACTTTGGATTAAAATTAAAGAAACCATCGGAGCTCTACAAACATCTAAGAGTTACCAAAAGACATATCATCGGAAAATCTAAAGATGATACTGTAACTTCTCTCCCAAAAGACAAAGTTGCCTCAGAGCTCGAGTCACGACTTCAATTCCATAAAAAGTTTATGATAGGTGCTCAAACAAATAAAGTAGGGCTAGGATCAAGTAGGAAAGTTCAAGACATAGACATAACAAAATCTTTTATTCGACAAGACGAAAACGATAATTACCGACTCCACGCGATGAGCCTAGAAATTCAAAACGAATGGGTGACCATAGGAGATTTTTGTATTCCACTAGCTTTGAAGTGGCGCACCTTAATTTATGATTGGTCCCCAGCATTATTAAAATTCTATCTTAATGCATTCCAAATGACTCTCCCAGATCAAAGTAATTTAGTAAGATGGGGCAAAGCCACCGAAAAGTCTTGCAACATCTGTGGGGAGGCAATAGGAACCGCGAAACACCTATTAGTAGGGTGTAGGGTACTTCTAGATAAAGGTCAATACTCGCGTCGCCACGACAAGGTATTAGAAATTATACGGGAAGCGGTTAGTCTTTCAGTAGCAAGAGCGCGGAAGGGTATAACAACCACCGAACGATCTATAGAATTCGTAAAAGAAGGCTCCTCCAAAAAATCAAAAGCGAAGCCTTGTTCAATATTAGGCGCGGCTCCTGATTGGATTCTCATGATGGACACGTATGAAAAGCATTACAAAATCCCTGGGGATGTTGGTGTTTCGTCATCCAGACCGGACTTATTCCTGTATTCGAAACATCTGAGGCGCGTGATACTTGTGGAGCTTACTGTTCCTTGGGAAACAAACATCCCAAGGGATCACACATTCAAGCTCAATAAGTATTACGAACTAACCAACGAACTGATCAGGAATAAATTTATAGTTAGTTTGTACGCGGTAGAAGTGGGAGCGAGAGGTATAACAGCAAAATCTCTCTATAGCCTACTTAAAGATCTTGGCCTTTCTAGAACAAGCATCGGTTCATTTCTAGAACGTACTTCAAAGGCGGCATTAGTAGGTTCTTTCCAAATTTGGTTAGGTAGGGAGAGGAGTGTGGAGGGTGAAGGTGAGCGTTTTTGCGCATAATAAAGGGGCCCCTTAAACCTACTCCTGGGTCGCAAGTCCCAGGCACTGCTTGCACTCCTCTCCTTGCAACGCGATGGGCCCGGCACCCGCACGGTGAATCCATGGATTGCTAAGAAGCTTCGTCTTATTGTTTTCGCATGATCATTAAAATTTCAAACGTGTTCCGTTTGCAAACATGGTTCATGCAACGTTGGATACAAATAACAAGAGTAGACCTCACCACTGAAGTTAGGTAACATCGTTTATATTGCAAGTAAAAAGAGTATGTAGCCTTATTTTTAATATCTGTATTTAAACATTTATACACACTGTAGTGTTATTTATATTAGTGAATTTTGTAGTGTAAACTTAATTTATATTTAAAACTGCTGTAAACCTGCACTTTCACAATACAACGTGACATTTACTTATATAAGTTTATCGAAACCTTTGAACTTCAATTTTAGATAAAGCTTGTCAATCGCTTACAATGACCGTGTTTAAAGCTTGAGCGAACTCTCATCAGCGATAACATACGCATATACTACCTTTGTACACAAAGGTGGTCAGCATAGAGCAGTGTATTGGACACAGTCCAAAAAGGCCTTTCTGAATATTGACAACACAAGCAAATGAGGTTTTGAATATTTTCAATTTATACGAAAATCTTATGAAATCTGTTTTTACAAAAAAGACAAAAATATATATTTTAGAGATAGCGTTTACGATATTTTTTTAAACAATTCATGATATTGAAAGAAGTAAAATAAAAGCATTAAAACAATTATAAATGTTTACATAATTATTATTATCTAACCATATTTATAGCTAACTAGACCATCAGTTCATCACTTAAGTAACAACTTTAATATCCTGACGCAATCACTGCTGAAGTCTAATTGCCGTTTAAAGGAAGTCAGTATTTGCGAAGGATAAAAAAGAACCTCGTACATGTTTGAGATTATAAGGATATTTCATTTTTGTTTTACATTATTAGATACTGTTGCTGATGTTAAATTAACTCTTGACTAGCTATTGTCAGTTTCCTCTTCTTACATATAACAAAAATAAAAATTGTATTCTTGTTGAAAAAATATACCGGTTGAATTGAGAACCTCCTTTTTGAAGTCGGTTGATAAAAGGTTTAAATTAGGCTGGATTGTAAAATGTAAAATATGTTTTATATCTGTTTTTTTTTCTCTAGTCGTTTAGTTTCGCGAGGAACGATTTCATTTACTTCAAGGATTTTGAGGATTTTTGGTTTAGTTTGACCTTAGTACCCTAGTATAAGTTAGCACTAGATACACTTAATGTTATCAAAATTCGCGTAGCAGTATTATTGTTTTGTCTTGACCATAACAAATTTTGTGATTTTTCTTAAACATTTAGTTATTCCGGTATGTTTTCTAATATTATATTTATTGATAAGAAATAAAAAACATTTACCTCTTCGCTTTGTGACTGTTTACCGATTGTATAAACTTGTCTAACCATGTATTTCAGAACAACCAAATTGATATTAAAATTTATAATATAAACAAACTAAATAATAATATTAAAAAACACTTTATAGACTGAAATATTCTTCAGTACAATTGTTCCAAACATCTCGTAATTATATCTAAAGAAATTCAAGGACTAATGTTGCCTAAATTCGGCACCTTCCTGTCAGACCTGTATATGGAAATAGATTATGTAATAAAAGCGATGATAAAAAGAAAGTAGAATTGCTGAGTTCTTTGCATGTTTTAATAACAAATAACTAGATTTACAACAAATAATATAAGGAAGTGTGTTAAATAAATACTTATATAAAGATTAACAAAGATAAACTTATTGTTCTGCACATTAAACAATTCAGTCTCTGGTCTCAAGTAATAAATTTTATTTACTTTAACAATTTATACGAATTATTTAGAATAGAATACAATAGAATATATTAATTTAGCACACAGCACACAGTTACAGACAAAATGAAATGAACTTATAACTAAATTATAAATACAAAATAAAAATTGGCAAAAGAAAAAACAAAATAATAATAATTAAAAGCTAAAGCAAAAATCGTCGATAAACGAAACTAAAATAAAAAAAACAAAAACCATAACAATTACAAAAAAAAACAAATAATATGCAACTAGAATACCAGTGTGTAGCAACAGTTTTAGTAATAATTTTTTTCGTTTTTATTAAAAAAAATATTGACTTCTTTTATGTTTAAAATAATATTTATAGGTTGCTTAGCTTAATAAAATAGCTTAAATTAACACTGTGTTCACAAAGTACGCAAAGCACTCGACATATAATCGAACACTGCTTTAAATTCGCTGCCCGATGTGAAGTGTTCAGATGTGTGCGACAATAGTTCGAACATCTTGTATTTACAAATGTAAAAACCTATTTTTGGTGTGTATCTCACACGAACATAAATGACAAAGAAAATTATCTCTAGGTGGAAATTACTTCAATGTTCTAGAACAATCTTAAACTCATTAAAGTGCATTGTTAATATTATTTGATTAAGTGACATTCAGTGACAACTGGTGATGTGTTTGTTTCAATTGTGTAATTTATTTGTGGTTTATTTTTATTATAATAAACCATTGTCATGAGCGACCGAAAAGTTATTATTGAAGGAGAAAGCACATTTCCTATTACATATATGTTTTATTATCTGCTTCCAATTCACACTTGAACTTGTGGAGTTCGGTATCTATAACCAAGTATGTAGATAGCATTATAAAAATAAAGAAAATATAAACAATTGTGGAAATGAATTCTTGTATTGGCTATAGAAAAAAAGTATACCCAGTCTCCGTAAATATCTTTCGACTAAGTCATACATCTGGTTAGCTAAGGTAATTTTTTCATCGGTTTCTTCAAGAGCCTTCGTTTAATATCGGAAAACTCACTCAGTGTTAGCCTGCTTCTTGTTAATATCGTCTCGACGACAATTACCGAAAAGAGTAGCTACGCTCCCGTTTCTCTAATGTATCCATGTTATCTGCATAAAAACAAAATAATGAATTAAATCATTCATTTATTACTATTTACTATCAAAGAGAGCATCAAATTCATAAATATTTAATGTCAGAAAAAATATAAGATTTATTTAAAAAATAATTACATTGCACGGATAAGTCCATTTCTCGCATTTCCGTAAATCTATCCCTTAATTCTTGTGGTAAGTGCTCGATCACTGAAATCATAAGGTTTTATAATAATCTATACTAATAGTAATTTAATACCATACCCTTAGTTTTAATTTTGAATATCCCGGCAAAATAAATTGTTATAATTAATATTGTCAACTGAATAATATAATGGCAAATGGCGGTTCTATTGTCAATAGCGAAATAAAGAACAGCTTACTTTATAGATAATAGAAAAGAGTTGTGACATTTAAAATTCTAATTGAGGTTAGCACCACAAGTTTTCTTCCGCTGACTCTGTCATGCATCAGTCCTGTATCAACTTCTTTCATCCCCTTGTCATCATGCACTAAATCCATCCATCTCTTTTGTCATTTTTAGCCTACCTCTAGCGGCATATCGATCCACATACAAATTCATAACTCGCTTTTTATTATACTTTTTATCTCTTCGCATGCCCATTAGATCATACTTTTTATTTGGTCATAAAACGGAAAATTTAAAATTTGCTTTGTTCGCTTATATTTTCTTATGCATGCAATTTTCTTCATTCATTCAAAGTACACAAGAAACTTTTATGTGAAATTGGATGGAAAAAGAACAGAATGACAGGCAGTTTATTTCACAATGACACAATAGTAGGAGCTAACAAGCAATGTCGAGACTTCATTTTCTTTATTTTATAAAAAGACAACCCTGTCAAGTTTTGTTATATTATTATAAATAATGGTTTCCACAAGTTTGGTTTTATTCAGAGATAATATCTCTAAATCTTTCTAAGCTCGAAACCTATTAACACATTCAATATATAACTATTTCACTGATTTCCCATTCTGAAATTGTCACAATTTTTACTCGACAACTCAACTTTTTAAGGCTTTGCTTCATTAGGCCTTTGAAAGGCAATATGTAGTACGAACTGCAGAAATAGTAGAATTCAACTTCAACAGAAATATTTGTGCTAAAAGACATATATTCTGATATCGAAGTATTCTGATTCTTCTGTCAAAGATTTCGTAGTCTTTTGATGAAAAAAAATATAAAAATAAATAAGGCTTAAAATTATAATGTCTTGTTACCACTATGATATATTTTTACTGTCTTATATATTTTTTAAATCCTTGAAATCTAAATAAGTTTTTTATTGTAGCTTATAAATTATTGAGAACCTATTCAAAAACATTCATAGAAATTACACAAGAATTTCATTGTTTTGGAGCACATTTTTCATTTTATGAGTAAGATAAATACAGTTTTATGAAATAATAACTTTAATTTATGATGGTCGTATAATTAAGGGCATTTTTAGATTGCGAAAAAAAACAAACTTTTATAACCTCTTTTTGCCTAAGAGTCATAATATGTCCTCGTCGCATTTAAGGTTCTACATTAAAAAAGTTATCTTCCTCTTAACCAGTAAGAAACGAATGTACAATTTGTTTTATTTTTTATATAATTACTCTTTAAATGTTAAATAATATTATATACATTCGAAATTCCCGCCTTCATTCAGTTTGATTACTCTATGACATATCATTTCTTAGTCTATATAATAACTACTCTGTACCTTTTTTCAATTCACATGTTTTCTCAAATAAAGCAGTTCTATTAATATTGTTCTTTTTACTTTGACTTTGGAGTATAGATTCTCTATAATAACTATATATATAATACTAAAATTTCATTGGTTTATGGGCCCAGAAAACTCAATTTCAAAATGTAAATTGAAGATTGTCATAAATACGAAGATTGTAGCGATATACATAAAAAAAAAATAATAATAAAAAAAGACGCAACCAGCGTGCAACAAGTTCACATTATATTATATCTAAAAAATGGCTGAAAATAACGCATAAGCCGTGATCGAAAAGTTGTCAGGCCGAGAAAACTGTTCAACGTGGCGAACTATCAGAACTTATCTCCAGTATGAAGAACTCTGGGATTCCATCGAAAATAAGACTGACACTCCGCTAGATCCCAAAAGCGAAAACAAAAATAATCTTACTAGTTGACGCTGTAAATAACGTACATATTCAAGAATCAGAAACGGCTAAAGAAGTTTGGGAGATTCTGTCACGTGCTTTTAAAGATTCGGGAACTGACACGCCGCGTGGGACTACTGCGTGACCTCTACACTACTACCTTGAAATATAATATAAAGTCACTTTAAAAATAAATAGTTAAATTAAAATAGTATAAATATGAAGAGTGCCTTTCATATAACAAAAGTAATTTTTGCTGTTTTTCATATGTATGTATATATATTTAACTAGCTGTTGCCCGCGGCTCCGCCCGCGTTTAGGTCGCTTTTCGCGTAATCTGTGGAAACTACAATTATGCAGACCTATAATAGACTTATAGTTCATTCTATAGTATCCTATTCCCGTGGAAATTTTATATATATAGGCATTTCATTGCTACGATATCAAACTGAAAATAATAACATACATCCACATCACAAACAAACGCATTCAAAAATATTATCGCTGTCCACAACCGTTCCGTAAGGAGCCAACCACGCGCCTGTGCCGCGCGGCATGCTACCTCGCAGCTATCGACATTGTTAGCCCTCCCCTCTCAACGCGCCACACACCCTGCACATCAAAGTACGTGTGGTATTTACCATTACGTATTATTTTAAAACTAAAATAACTCCTTACTTATTGGTTAAAATCAAATGCTTTCAAGAGCAATGTTGTTCATAATTAAGTGCCTGTGATATTTAAATAATTTATTTGGATAAGGAATAATATCGTAATTATTAAAACACCTTCGAAAGTTTATATTATTTTAGAACTAATTTCATAACCATATAAAAGGTTATAGTGAGTCAACCTTAAAAGCTAGATATATGTTGTCGCGGACTTCTTTTTAGAACTTTTAAAGGGGAACAATTTCATAGAACATCATTTTTGCGTAATTTTCACCGTTCTCGCAGCGCACGCAGTTTTTTGTTTATTTTTTTACACCTTGCATTTAGTCCAGTCATTTGGTAGTTTTACCTGGAAAGTTTTCCGGGAGTTTTGAAAATTGGTTATTTTATAGATTTCGGTATGCTCTTTTCGAATTTCAATTTTGCCACCTCGTATCTCCGCCGCTCGCGCCGCCATTTTGAAAAAATGGCGGCCAAAACCAGTTTTTTCGAAATATCTCCTTTCCGATGCATTTTTGGAAAAAAATACTTATGTACAAAATTAAAGTAGAATAAATTTCCTACAATTTATGTATTTATATATTTTTTCATAATATCAATAGTTTTTGGCGTACGAGCGTCACAAAGTATCTTCATCTACACCACCACGTGTTTTTGGTATATTTTTTCTAAAATATTCTACTATTGCCACTGGTATTGAAGAAGCAGTGTGGGTCTTTGTGTTGGGTCCTTTTCTTTCGACTATGGAGACTACAGACACTGTATAGCCTCCATACTCTCGACTTTCAACGAAACATCTGTCGGTAGAAGTTACGAGAAGTATTTAGTTTAGGCGGAGTCATCAGTATACGTTTATATGTATGTACGTCGTACAGTGTTGTTTGTGTTCTTAGAGCCTAGGCTTCTAATACAGAAAATTGTTTTACTTCATTATGAGAAAATGAAACAGTTGAAGTAAAAGAAAAAGAATTGGAGACTTTTTAATTGAGTGTCAAAAAAAAGGATAATAAAGTAAAACTTTTGGCGGGCGTAAGATCGATAATGGTTCATGATCTGTGTGGAAAACGATATAATACTGAGAAGTTAATTGCTACATCATTGCGTAGAGGAAGTGATGCCACGAAACCTCAGCCACTACTGCGATCCTCTCACCCAGCATTCTCTTTTAAATATCATTGTTTTTATGTGCTGATGAGATAGCAGCGGAATTTATAGCTAAACAAATACAGACCCGGCTGTGCAAGCGTAATATAGTATAGTATATAGTATAGTGTGTGGAAATTGTCAATAAAAGACAGTATTTCAAATCTTGCTAGAGCTCGTAATGACGATTGGGGTCGCAATTATTGAGCGTCTTAAACATGTGAATGATTTGGCCACAGCTGATGCACAGAATGACAATTCCTGCATGAACAAATTTATATCAATGAGATAGATAGTGCAATGCATTTATTCTAACCTTAAACAGAATTTCGATGAGTGTCAGTTTTCCTTGGACGAATTAATGGACAAAAATAAAGGTGATTACCGTCCCCTCATAAAAAAAACGCAACTGCTCAAAAAATACGTTGATGATATTTTAATTACCGTCACTGCCAATAAGGCTAAGTTGTCTTAAATAAAACAATTTTCTATATTAGAATGGCTCTAAGAACACAAACAACATGGCTCTAAGAACACAAACAACACTGTACGACGTATATACATATAAACGTATACTGATGACTCCGCCTAAACTAAATACTTCTCGTAACTTCTACCGACAGATGTTTCGTTGAAAGTCGAGAGTATGGAGGCTATACAGTGTCTATAGTCTCCATAGTCGAAAGAAAAGGACCCAACACAAAGACCCACACTGCTTCTTCAATACCAGTGGCAATAGTAGAATATTTTAGAAAAAATATACCAAAAACACGTGGTGGTGTAGATGAAGATACTTTGTGACGCTCGTATGCCAAAAACTATTGTTATTATTAAAAAATATATATAAATACATAAATTGTAGGAAATTTATTCTACTTTAATTTTGTAAATAAGTATTTTTTTCAAAAAATGCATTGGAAAGGAGATATTTCGAAAAAACTGGTTTTGGCCGCCATTTTTTCAAAATGGCGGCGCGAGCGGCGGAGATACGAGGTGGCAAAATTGAAATTCGAAAAGAGCATACCGAAATCTATAAAATAACCAATTTTCAAAACTCCCGGAAAACTTTCCAGGTAACCCCCTTTTTTTCGCCCAAATGACTGGACTAATTAGAATATTCAAGTTTTAGTAATCATCCCTAATTTTTTGAAAATGAAACATAGCCTATGTCACTCGGGAATAGTGTAGCTTGCCAACGGTGAAAGAATTTTTGAAATCGGTCCAGTAGTTTCGGAGCCTATTCAATTCAAACATACAAAAAAATAAACAAACCTTTCCTCTTTATAATATTAGTATAGACTAGTATAGATTACATTCATTCACGAGACTGACTCGTACTCGTCCGTATTTTTTCATTTACTTAGAGTGTCTTTTTGAAAGAATATGAATACTATTCTTTAATGTGTACTAAGCTACAATACAATTGAGCATAGACTTAAAAATATTGAAGTCCGAATACAAAATAAGTAGAACAACCATTCAACCAACACTCGCAATAATTGTTAATGCTAGATAGAAAATACTTGGCGTTAGAGCTTAAACAAGATTACCATTTCTAGAAAACGAAATTTAAAACTTATAAAAATAAAATAAATAAAAACTATTATTAACAAGCGACTTTTTCACTAATAATTGATTTCTGCTATCTGGGAAATGTAAATAATAAATAGTTTATTGTTCATTGCTTAATTATTACTCATTTAATTTCATACCTAAATGTGAGAATCAATGTTAAGTCCGTTTTGTAGTTTTACATTTTTTAGCGCCCTGTTGGTCGAGGTCGTTAGCGCAGACGCCTAACGTGTCAAGGCGCAATGGGGCTCGGGTTCGATTCCCGGCGGAGACAGGCATTTATGTGATGAGCATAGCTGTCTGTGTTTCTGGGTTTGGTTGTTTATTATATATATTCTCAGTATTTAAATACGTATTTCTATGTATTTGTATCGTTGTCTAACACCCTTAGGCCTTAACACAAGCAAATAATTTGCTTACTTAGGGGTTAGATCAATGTGTGTAATTTGTCCTGATATTGTTATTATTATTTTTTTTTTAAGATGAACACTAATAAAAAGTGGGTATATTTTGTAAATGTTTAAAGTATCATTTGTTTTAATGCAACAGTATAAGGATAAATCAACTGTGAACCAGAAGTTACTATTTTAATATCAGTAGTACGCTTTGACACGTTCCGTATAAATTTGTTTCCTAAACCCAGCCAGCCCAAAGAAGGGTCCTTTGTAGCTTGCCTTTGATTTTGTTCGGAACATGAGGCCGTATGTTTGCTAGGCAATTTGCCCACCATGTGACTCTAATTTATAAGTCTATTATGTTTTATATTTTTGTATGTCCAACAAAAAAATAAAAATGGAACGTAACATAATTTATAAAATTGTTTTTGAACAGTACATATACATAACATAATATAAGCACTATAACGTTAAAAATATGGGGATGATGGTTGGTTCAGGTCCACGCAGAGAGGCGGCCCCCTCCTGCCACCACTGTGACGAGCCCGTGGACACGGCTCGTCACACCTTGGCGGAGTGCGCAGCCTTGGACCGTCAGCGTACTGAGCTGACGGCCGTGGTTGGCAGCGACCTCTCGTTGCCGAGCGTTGTTTCCGCGATGCTCGACGACGAGAGGTCCTGGGTCGCTATGGCCTCCTTCTGCGAGCAAGTCATTGCCGCGAAGGAGGCCGCGGAGCGGGACAGAGAGGCAGCCTCCTCTGAACCGCTCCGTAGGGGTAGGCTGGGTCGAAGGAGGCGGGATTACGCCCGCAGCCTCCTTCCCCAGCTGTAGTGCCTGGACGGGAGAGGGGGGTGACTTCTCCCGCCCGCTACGAGGTGAGGGTGTCCCTAAGTTGATCGGGGCCCCTCGCAGGGGATTCCGCCGGGGCGTCACGGTGAGTGCGAAAGCGATCCCGTGGCGCCCCACTAAGGCGATGAGGTCAACCGTTGGTTGGTTCAGGTCACTGCGTATGGTCGTGTTCTCAAAATATAATTAGCTTATATATTTATAATTAGTGTTAGAATCTCTTAAATATTGATCTTAAGAGTTAAAGATGACGCTATCCCCTATCATATATATTAATAAAAATATTTAAAAAATTATATAAATTCCTTCTTTTAATCATTCTTAGGTAATAAACACAAAATAATGTAATAGTCATAATAGTTAACCTGAACCTGATTTTATAAATATTATTAACTTAAAGCCGGTATAGTGCCACTTTTGAGCAACATTCGTTCGAGTTCAACTGTCATTGTGTAAATTCCACTTCATTTCAGCGGATCATCCGCGTCATTCATGTTCCGTATTTGATTTTCATCTTTAATTAAAATTCAAGCGAATATCATTTTACAAATTGAAATGGTAGAGAGACGTTATTATTATTTTATATTTTTATTGTTTTCTTATCCTGTTGATGTTATTTGACGCGCTTTATTTAATTTATATTATTATTTCTCGATTATTTGTTTCTGTATTATGTTATTAGTTATAGATTTTAAGGTGACTGTTTTTAATCTTTACAAGTGACTGTTTAACGAACTGACTGGCCTAGATTTTTAAATTATGAATCGTATTTTTACAGTTTTAAAATATGTATCAGTTTACCTGTGTGTTTGTTTATCAATGAAAAAATCCTCACAAAAATCTTCTGCATGAATTTCGATGAAATTTGTTATAATAGCAAAATTATTTTTATTTATAAAGATAAACTTGAGTTTTTTATTTATTTGAAATACAGTTTTTGATTAACTTAAATTAATTACAATAAAACTAGAAGTGTATGGATTAGCATAGAAATGTTTGTATCAGAACTGCTGCTATGAAATAGGCAAACAGACAAAGTAGCTGGTAGCAGTTAGTATATTAAATTTAAGCCATACAATGTTTATTCAAAACATTCAATTGTGTACTATTTATAAATATTCATCTTTAGAAATAAAAATTCATAACACGTTATGTTATACTATAAAGATATATTATACTATAAATTACTGTTTTCATTTCGAATCCATTATCCACGTTGTAATATAAAACAAAACAATGCTAGCATATTTTTAATTATTTTCTTTTTAATATAACACTCATTTGTTCCTCAAAGAGGAATCCGTGATTCAAAAGAACTGAACTAGTCTAGTTGATTGGTCTAGTCGTGTTGATGAACGTTGTGTCAATTAGTTCGGAAAATACATTCTATCATAGAACGCGAAAGATATATTAACCTTTATTCTCTTACAACTTTCCTTAATAAATAGTGTAAAATATTTTCTCAAATGTCTTGGTTTTGGTTAGAAACTCTTCAAATTTACTTTATTATTATGTATAAAACAATAATACGTGAAACTATTACATTTGAATAATTTTCTCTTGTATACTGAGTAAAATATCATAAAAGTTATTTTGTTTTATTTGCCCAAGTACTATATTGAATCGTGCATTTAATCAAGGAATGTAGGTATGTAGCTTATGTTGTAGTAATAATAATAATAATAATATCAGGACAAATTAAACACATTGATCTAACCCCTAAGTAAGCAAATTATTTGCTTGTGTTAAGGGTGTTAGACAACGATACTAATACATAGAAATACACATACAAATACTGAGAATATATTTAATAAACAACCAAACCCAGAAATACAGACATCTATGCTCATCACATAAATGCCTGTCCCCGCCGGGAATCGAACTCGAGCCCCATTGCGCCGTGACACGTTAGGCGTCTGCGCTAACGACCTCAACCAACGAGGCGGTAAAGAAATGTAAAACTACAAAACAAACTTAACATTGATTCTCACATTTAGGTATGAAATTAAATGAGTAATAATTAAGCAATGAACAATAAACTATTTAGTATTTACATTTCCCAGATAGCAGAAATCAATTATTAGTGAAAAAGTCGCTTGTTAATAATAGTTTTTATTTATTTTATTTTTATAAGTTTTAAATTTCGTTTTCTAGAAATGGTAATCTTGTTTAAGCTCTAACGCAAAGTATTTTCTATCTAGCATTAACATTTATTCCGAGTGTCGGTTGAATGGTTGTTCTACTTATTTTGTATTCGGACTTCAATATTTTTAAGTCCATGCTCAATTGTATTGTAGCTTAGTACACATTAAAGAATAGTATTCATATTCATTCTTAAAGATACTCTAAGTAAATGAAAAAATACGGACGAGTGCGAGTCAGTCTCGTGAATGAATGTATTAATTAAAAATATATACATCCATATGAAAAACAGCAAAAAATACTTTTGTTGTATGAAAGGCACCCTTCATATTTATACTATTTTAATTTAACTATTTATTTTTAAAGTGACTTTATATTATATTTCAAGGTAGTAATGCAGAGGTCACGCAGTAGTCCCAGGCGGCGTGTCAAAGCACATGACAGAATCTCCCAAACATCTTTAGCCGTTTCTGATTCTTGAATATGTACGTTATATACAGCGTCAACTAGTAAGATTACTTTTGTTTTCGCTTTTGGAATCTAGCGGAGTGTTAGTCTTATTTTCGATGGAATCCCAGAGTTCTTCCTGCTGGAGATAAGTTCTGATAGCAAATCGCCACGTTGAACAGTTTTCTCGGCCTGACAACTTTTCGATCACGGCTTATGCGTTATTTCCAGCCATTTTTTAGATATAATATAATGTGAACTTGTGGCACGCTGGTTGCGACTTTTTTTATTATTATTTTTTATGTACATCACTACAATCTTCGTATTTATGACAATCATCAATTTACATTTTGAAATTGAGTTTTTTGGGCCCATAAACCAATGGTTTTAGTATATATATAGTTATATAGAGAATCTACACTCTAAGTAAAAAGAACAATATTAATAGAACTGCTTTATTTGAGAAAACATGTGAATTGAAAAAAGGTACAGAGTATTTTATTATTATATAGTATTATATAGACTAAGATAGGATATGTCGTAGAGTAATCAAACTGAGTGAAGGCGGGAATTTCGAAAGTATATAATATTATTTAATATTTAAGGAGTAATTATATTAAAAAAACCAATTGTACATTCGTTTCTTACTTGTTAAGAGGAAGGTAACTTTTTTAATGTAGAACCTGTAACTTTAATTGTGACGAGGACATATTATGACTCTTAAGCAAAAAGAGGTTATAAAAGTTTGTTTTTTTTTCGCAATCTAAAAATGCCCTTAATTATACGACCATCATAAATTAAAGTTATTATTTCATAAAACTGTATTTATCTCAAACATAAAATGTAAAATGTGCTCCAAAACAATGAAATTCTTGTGTAATTTCTATGAATAGGTTTACAATAATTTATAAGCTACAATAAAAAACTTATTTAGATTTCAAGGATTTAAAAAATATATAAGACAGTAAAAATATATCATAGTGGTAACAAGACTTTATAATTTTAAGCCTTATTTATTTTTATATTTTTATTTTCATCAAAAAACTGCGAAATCTTTGACAGAAGAATCAGAATACTTCGATATCAGAATATATGTCTTTCAGCACAAATATTTCTGTTGAAGTTGAATTCTACTATTTCTGCAGTTCGTACTACAAACCTATTGCCTTTCAAAGGCCTTTATCCGTAATAAAGCAAAGCCTTAAAAAGTTGAGTTGTCGAGTAAAAATAATTATGTGACAGAATTCAGAATGGGAAATCAGTGAAATAGTTATATATTGAATATGTAAATAGGTTTCGATCTTAGAAAGATTTAGAGATATTATCTCTGAATAAAACCAAACTTGTGGAAACCATTATTTATAATAATATAACAAAACTTGACAGGGTTGTCTTTTTATAAAATAAAGAATAAAGTCTCGATATTGCTTGTTAGCTCCTATTATTGTGTCATTGTGAAATAAACTGCCTGTCATTCTGTTTATTTTTCATCCAATTTCACATAAAAATTTCTTGTGTACTTTGAATGAATGAAGAAACTTCCATGAATAAGAAAATATGAACGAACAAAGCAAATTTTAAAATTTTCCGTTTTATGACCAAATGAAAAGTATGATCTAATTAATGGGCATGCGAAGAGATAAAAAGTATAATAAAAAGCGAGTTATGAATTTGTATGTGGATCGATATGCCGCTAGAGGTAGGCTAAAAATGACAAAAGAGATGGATGGATTTAGTGATGACAAGGGGATGAAAGAAGTTGATACAGGACTGATGCATGACAGAGTGAGCGGCAGAAAACTTGTTATGCTAACCTCAATTAGAATTTTAAATGTCACAACTCTTTTTTATTATCTAGAAAGTAAGCTGTTCTTTATTTCGCTATTGACAATAGAACCGCCATTTGCCATTATATTATTCAGTTGACAATATTAATTATAACAATTTATTTTGCCGGGATATTCAAAATTAAAACTAAGTGTATGGTATTAAATTACTATTAGTATAGATTATTATAAAACGTTATGATTTCAGTGATCGAGCACTTACCACAAGAATTAAGGGATAGATTTAAGGAAATGCGAGAAATGGACTTATCCGTGCAAAGTAATTATTTTTTAAATAAATGTAATATTTTTTCTGACATTAAATATTTGTGAATTTGATGCTCTCTTAGATAGTAAATAGTAATAAATGAATGATCTAATTCATTATTTAGTTTTTATACAAATAACATGTTACTATTTTGTTTTTATACAAATAACATACATTAGAGAAACGGGTGCTTACCTACTCTTTTCGGTAATTGTCGTCGAGACGATATTAACAAGAAGCAGGCTAACACTGAGTGAGTTTTCCGATATTAAACGAAGGCTCTTGAAGAAACCGATGAAAAAATTACCTTAGCTAACCAGATGTATGACTTAGTCGAAAGATATTTACGGAGACTGGGTATACTTTTTTTCTATAGCCAATACAAGAATTCATTTCCACAATTGTTTATATTTTCTTTATTTTTACAATGCTATCTACATACTTGGTTATAGATACCGAACTCCACAAGTTCAAGTGTGAATTGGACACATATAAAGTAATAAAATTTAAACTGTAAAAATACGATTTATTGCATAAATCTAGGCCAGCCTATTTAATAAACATCCAGTATTAGAGAGTAAAAAACAGTCAATTTCAAAAAAAATATATAACAACATAATACTAAATAAAAGAAATAAAAGAAAAGAAACAAAATTAATAATAACAGGATAAAATACTAGGAATATAACATTTTTTAATAACCTCAACCTATTTTTTTTATAAATAAAATTGCTAATACCCCTCTCTAACATTTTAATCTGTAAAATGATATTCGCTTGAATTTTAATTACGGATGAAAATCAAATACGGAACATGAATGACGCGAATGATCCGCTGAAATGAAGTGGAATTTACACGGTGATAGTGTAACTAGAACGAGTGTTGCTCAAAAGTGGCAATATGCGCACTTTTAAGTTTAGAATATTCAAAAAATAAAGTTCAGATTTACTATTACCGTTATATTAATTTATGTTTAATACTAAGAGTACAAAAAAAGATCCTTATCCATTTGACCTAAACATTATAATTATTATTATTGATAGATCAATACCCTGCGCAGTGGATGATTGTTATAAAATGGACATAAGATAAATTAAAAGTTCCTTTTCTGAATAAAAGAAGATCCAATAAAAGGTTTTGATTCCAACAAGTAAGAGAAGACTTATCTTGTAAAAGATTTATTTTTTCATCAATTTAAAATGACATCTAATATAAATTATTTTTCCCTTATTTTTTTATAAATATACTAAAATATGTAATATATAAAGAGTAAGTTTTCACTCTAAATAGATATGATTTAAAAAAAATATTATTTAACCCTAAATATAAGTTTTAGAGATGTATGTATCTTTAAATCTTTTTCTGTCCTCGTAGCTCCAAACAGTCAAACTCTTTTATATTTCAAAGTACCGACCGCAAACGTGATCTATTGACGGCGCTCGTTTGTTAGGATCGACTTGCTATTTACTGATGGACAGTAGCTTGATTCAATCTTGAATAATATCTTCACTTTATTAACCGACTTCTTCAAAAAGGAGGAGGTTCTAAATTTTTTTTTTATTTTGTTTTTTTTTATGTATGTACATCGATTTCTCCGAGATTTCTGAACCGATTTACGTAATTCTTTTTTTGTTTGATGCGGAATAGTTTCGAACTGGTTCTATAAAAATTTGATTCAAGTAGGCCTATTAGTTTTTATTTTATGAGCATTTTTGTCCAAGTTTTGAACTAGCTCCTCTGGAAGGAAATCAAAAGGTGCTGTGACTAATGACATCTGTTGGTTTTGATTACGTGAAGTGTGACGAGCTGCTGCTAGGTGGTTCTTACATTGCTGAGCAGACTCGGTTGCTGTACGGCTTCGCATCACTTCTAATCTATGAGCCCTCTGCTCAGTCGACTCTTTTCTAAGCGCTCATTAATGAGGCCAAGTCTATTAGCTCTCTGCTCAATATACTCATTCGCAAGACGCTCTTGGCTCTTTCCGAGTCTAATTATGCTGATCAAGAGTTTTTTGACATAATCGTTATTTCATATATGCCTTCATGGCTAACCTACGTTTTTCACGATCTTTAATTGTCTCACAAGTACGTGATATTGGGTTTCGAAGAGCTTTTTTACGGAAACGACTACTTTTATCGGTTCCCATTTCTTAAGATCTTTATTTTTTAAGGCGTGCAGCACCTTTTGTAGGTCTCCCTTTGGCTAATTGATAATGTAGCAATAAACTAAAAAGTATTAAATAAAAATAACTACGTTAAAAAAACCGACTTTAAAACTAACAAGTAAAAAATAATGAAGATTTAATATTATTTATATTATTTATATTAATATTTATTTATAAGCAGAATTTATAAGCGGCCATGAAATTGTATAGGACAATTTCATGGCCGCTTTCAAGGTATTATGCCATAAGAAACAATTGATTTTTTGGGTAAAGTTTTCGAAGTTCGAAACAAATGCTCTTTGTACCATAAAATAAATTCAACATAACACAGTGTTGTACTAAATTTGTTTTCTTAATTATTTTTCTTCTTATTAGAAAATTCCGAAATCTACTTTATAATGTTAAAAATTTAAAGTATCCTAAAATCGCTACCTATTTTAGGTTGAAACCTGTATTTGAAAAGACTTGAGCAATGTATTGTAATAAAAAATATATATACTCTAGTGTTTAGAATCAATATTTTAAATGCTCTTATTGCCTTCGTCAACGAAATAAGAAGTAATTACAATTTTTAAATAAAGTTGTTTGCTAGTTTGTTACTTTTTAAGTGGAAAGAAACTTTTTAATGTAAATAGAACTTCAACTTTAATGGTGACGATGAAAGGAATAAGTTATGAGTCTTAGCTAAAGGAAACTAATTAAAAGTGCGTTAAGTTTTCGATTTTATAAAAAAAAAAACCTTTCTACGGTATACGGCAGTCAGAACTTCAAGTTTTGTTTTTATCAAATCTGTCTTACACATAAAATCTATACATATAATAAAATTGTCACTGATCCATTTCTGTATATGAAAAATATTAAAAAACATCATAGGGGGCTTTATAAGAGCAAGAGAACCCAAAACAATGGTTTTTCAGTTTGTCTGTATGTCTGTATGTCTGTATGTTTGTGCACGCTAATTTCAGAAACGGGATTTGATTCACTTTATATTTTGTTTTTTTTTTAACAATCGGTTAACAAATAAAGAAGTTAATAATCTCTTATTGTCGTACCATTGCTGCTTATCAGTTTGAAGGTTTACACTTTTTACATACATTGGTTAGCACAAAGGATACGTTTTATCAAAATCGAAACCTACGCGTACGAAGTCGCAGGCTCAGCTAGTGTTTTAATAAAATATGTTTTATAATCTTATTTTTCATATTTATTAAAATAGGTTATGTATTATTACTTATTTCTCTTTTCTTATGTATTATTACTTAAATCTTCTTCAATATTCTCAAACGCACAACAAAGAAAAGAACATGGTCTCGATATTGATTTTTTTTTTGTATGTCTATACTGTTAGCCCTGTTGGCTATTACAGCGTCACCGGGAGAGTGGGTGGGTCAGAAGACCCACCCTTAAAAAGGGGGGGCCAGATGGGCCCCCATGGGGAAAGACGTCCCGAGGGCTTCTCTGATTGAGACACGGACCTCGGCTCGGAAATTTAAAAAGCTAAGGAAATTTGGACACTAGCGTCCTCCGACGGCAGAACGCCGGAGCAACGGTGCACTTACTCAGTTGGGACCTCGTCTATACCGGTATAGACGGTGTGTGTCTGTATGTTGTGTGGTGTCACTTATGCCTACGCGTACACGTTATTACCTACTATCAACGCTTCGTCGGGGTCAACGAGTACCGACTTGGGTCTTCTTTTTCTGACTAAAGTAGTCTTACGTGGTCTATACTCTGTGGCGTCAGCCACCAGTGGGTTCGGGTGTCGCTCAGCACGTTCAAAGTACTTTTGGGAAAGCCCCTTGAAGTACTGAGCGATGGTCGGAAGGTCTAAATCTCTATGGAGATCGATGTTGCGTACGAACCACGGCGCCCCGGTTGCAATCCGTGTAAACCTGTTCTGAATCACCTGAAGGGGTTTCAGATTAGCGTGCGCAAAAGCGGGACTCGCATAGGACATGACGGAACGTATGCAAGCTTTGTAAAGTGTCACCTTATTGCGAAGAGACATTTTACTCCGCTTGCCTAACAGCGGATATAAACGACCTATTATGTAGGCCGCTCTGCTACGAACGGTCCTAATATGCGCAGTGAAAACTAACTTTCTATCTAACGTTACTCCTAGTTATTTTGCCTCGTCTTTCCAAGATATCGGTCTATCAAAGAGTTTGATTCGCGGAAGGATCTTTGGGGGGCCCCGTTCGAAGAGCACCGAAACGCTCTTCTCAGGGTTTACCTCGATCCGCCATTTCCGCAGCCAACTCTCGAGGGAGTCGACTGCGGATTGGAGACGTTGGTATATCTCCCAGTGATCCTTAGAGGACGTGTAAAGCGCGGTATCGTCCGCGTACATGGCAAGGTGCACTTTAGATCGCGGCCTAGGAATATCGGGGGGGGGGGGGGGAGGAGGGTTGACAAAACGCCATCCACTCTGTAGCGAAAGGAGCGATTCGACAGGTAGTCCCGTATGATGAGTACGAGTCTGTCCGACACCTTGAACTGGTATAGCTTGTACACCAGTCCATTGTGCCAGACCCTGTCGAACGCTTTAGCTACATCGAGGAAGAGCGCTCCTGTCCTATGCTTCTTGGCCCTCACAGTGGCCCCTATCAGTATGTGCTCCGTGAGGCGTTGCACCTGATGGGAACGTGAATGGTTGGCTCTAAAGCCGATCTGCTCATTTGGGATGATTTTGAGTCTCTTGACTTCCAATCTAAGTCTACAGAGGATGATTCTCTCATATACTTTCCCTAAGGAACTAAGAAGACTAATGGGACGGTAACTACTAGGCAGATACCGGGGTTTGCCCGGCTTATGGATCCCTATCACTATGGCCTCTTTGCACTGGGTCGGAAACGAGCAACCGGCCAGTAGAGCGTTAAAAATGGTAACCAATAGATAAATTAAAGGAGGCGGAAGGAGTTTTATCACTTTGTTAGTGATCCTATCGGGACCTGGGGATTTCTTGGCGTGAAGCGCCATGACTATGGACGTCACCTTGTCTAGGTTCGTTTCCTTGATTGGCGGACGGACCGGTGGCTGAGAACACATTATATTGACCGATTTGTCGACTATTTCCTATTTCGACATGATCGCGATCGCGACATGTCGGCTAAGCACTCAGCTTTGTCAGGGTCGTCAAACGCGATGGCGGAGTCAGGTCCAATCAAGGGAGGCATATCTGAGACAGTGTCCGCCTTCAACGCTCTCTGCAACCGCCAGAATGCCTGGTACGTTGAAGAGAGCGCCGCAAGGGTCTTATCCCAGCCGCTATCTCTGAAGTCGTCGAGAGCTTGTCTCCCTCTGGAGACGGCGCAGCCTCCGTCGGTTGTCATCTGTCGGGTATCGGTCGTGGGCTCTAATCGCGGCGTTTTTACGGGTGATGAGAAGTCTAATGTTCGGAGGAAGTGCTCGTTAACCCTCGAAGTTCACTCGGACCTCCCTCGAGGACTTTCCTATGCTGTCTACCAGATGTTCTATGAAGTTAGTCGCGGCTGAGACAGCGTCGTAGACCGATGTAAGCTGGTCAGGAATTTTGTTGATGTGCGTTGATACGGGGGAATGAAGCTTTGTCCAGTTAATAATTGATTTTGTCGCGGGTTCCCTAGGGGGGGGAAGTCCTAGCTGAAATAGGACCGGTCGATGGTCAGAGTCTAGCTCGGATAGCGTCTCGATAGAACGTAACTGGAGTGTCACGCCCTTCAAGAGTACTATGTCGAGCACGTCGGGTCTGTCATGTCGGAAGTCTGTGTCGCAGTATCGCGTGGGAGTCAAAGGCGCGGTGATCTCGAATTCGAGACCAGCCTTGAAACTTAGCCTATCAAGGAGATTTCCTCTACTGTTTGCGACAGTAGAGTTCCAGCGGGGATGTTTGCAATTTAGGTCGCCGGCCAGAATGGTTGCGTTACCTAATTGCTATTTGAATACCTCTCAACTAAGGCTTTATTGGGAGAAAGATAGACGGATGCTAGTACGATTGACTGATGGCCGGTCATACCCACCTGACATAATGACGCTTCTACGTTAACTAGTTGGGGCGGATCGAGCGGATCTCGATATTGCTTGTTAGAAACTAATATAGAATCATTGTGAAATAAATTAAATATCATTCTATTTATTTTTCGTCCAATTTCATATATAAGTTTCTTGTATTAATTAAAAATATTTAAATAGACAAACAAATATTTATATTTAACGTGCAATTTTAATAATATTTTTTTTTATAGACAAGGTGCGAATTGCGAATTTGGTGTGGTAAGAGAATGCTAATAGATAAAAACAATAAGAATAGACGATTTATGAAGTTTTATGTGAATGCCAAAAAAAGCTTTCTAACTATCGTTCGGAAACAGCCGTTTAGAGCCAATCCTGTTTCTTGAGAGGACTTGTTCTCGTCGATACTATCTCTCTCGAGAAGTTTGAGAGGGCCCTGAAACATTTCAGGGGGAGCTTGAGTATCACTGCATTATCCAATCTAGCAACCTATCAATGTGTATTTACTGTCTTTTTCCCTAGACAATGTTAACTGGTTACAGTTTCCATACTTATTTTACCTTCAATCCATTACGAAGCACAAAAAATAATAAGAGCTTGCGGTGCATTCATTCATTCTGATAGCGGTCCTTCACCACCTCGTGATCGGAAGCATCTGTTTTTATCTATCTATTATTAATTTCGGTTACAAGAACCTAGCAAAACATTATTTGATGTATTTTTAACAAATATTAAAATAGTTATAAATGGGTAAATTAATTGACTTTAAATAATTTTTCATCAACCTATATAAACAATAATAAAATTCGAATAGCCAATGTACGTCGTATCCGTAAAATTTACTTCCTTTCCTTACATATACTATCAGTCCCAATGGATGGCAACGCATTTACGATATCCATACGAAGGCATAACTCACCATTAGATGGACTGTCTCGCAATCCCTTTGGTATTGATTATAAAGATTTAAAGTATTTTGCTTAGTTTTATAGACTAACTGTACCAAGGAGCAAATTAATCATATTTTGAAACTCTGAACTGATTTGTTTACACTTAAATACTCTTAAATAAGGTCCTTTTACAAAAATGCTTTTGAAAATATCGAATGATCCAATCCATATATCACAACATGGATGGATCAGGTGAAATTAGTGAACTTTCACACAGTTTTTCTTTGTTTTGTTATGGATTATATATAATTACTACAAGCTCCATTAAAATATTTATATTTAATTATTATGTATTTATTCCCCGTACCTTTCTATGAATATGACAAGTTTGTAATATTGTCGGTCTCAAAGGCATTTAATCCGCTTGTGTTTGAGAGTGTGTAGAGTGGAAAGAAGATATTTTATTTAGACAAGACTTTGTTTGAAACTAAGCTAGTTGATATTTTACGTTAATTCGTGTATAAAATCCGTTAATTAAAGCGAGGATTAAAAGTATTTAATCGAACATTTAAACATTTTATAAATCTATATATATAAAAGAAAGTCGTGTTAGTTACACCACTTATAACTCAAGAACGGCTGAACCGATTTAGCTGAAAATTGGCAGGGAGGTAGTTTAGAGCCAGGAGAAGGACATAGGATACTTTTTATCCCGTTCAACAGCATTCCCGTCTGACTTGACATGAAACGTCAGTTACTATAAAACAAAAAAGAATCAGACTTGGAATAACAAAAATCAAATCACAGCTATGTAATTGACGTATAATAACAGCTATGTAATGAAGTATGGATGACAATTAGATATTTGTAAGAAATCAATAATAAAACTATTTCTATTAAATGAATTATTAACAATTATAATGTAATGAGAGTGCCAGTATAGTATATAAACAGTGAAGTGAAGTGAAGTGAAGTGAACTATAAAACTCTGTATGGTTGAAAATTTGAGTTTTTAGGTGAAGTGAAGTTTAATTAATAATGCCGCGACCAAGACGATCGAATCTTTCCCGACAAAGCCGTAATGCAAGAAGAATACGAAATACTGCAAATGAAAGGACTGAAGAAGAACAAGAAATTGCACGTGAACAGTGCCGCGATAGTATGGCTCGACTTCGTGCTTCTCAAACACGAGAGCAAAGTGAAGCAGCCCGTGAAACAGCTCGGTTAGCAATGCAGAATCGTCGAGCGAACAACAGAGGTCAACAAATAGATAATTTGCGACGCAGAACAAGACATTTATCAAGTGCTGATTTGAATCGAGCAGCGTTTCAATACGATTGCAGCATTGATTACAGCTTGCATCCTAGCGTTAGCAATGGGCAAATGGACGTAGTTTGCGAGTATTGTGGTGCATTAAAGTTTTCCGGAGAAACGCCTGGATTATGCTGCCTTAATGGTAAATTGAAATTGCCATTGTTGACTCCGCCACCTGAGCCATTGTATTCATTGCTTTGTGGCGAAACACAAGAATCACGCCACTTTCTTGCAAATACTCAAAAATACAATGGTTGTTTCCAAATGACGTCATTTGGGGCACATATTATCGAAGAACGAGGATTTAATCCGACATTTAAGGAATTTATTTTTGTACTTATATACAATGTAGTTAAAGAATATCTTACTTTATCTATTGGTACCTATGTAGTATATTGCTAATCCTGAACTCTACGCTCTCACTGAAAAAAGTGTTTATAACCCAGTTAATACTGTCTGGTTTTTATTTTGTAGATACAAGGACAGATTCATCATAAAATTGGATCATTACTACCTTTCGAAGATACACAGAATAAATTTTTACAAATATATTTCATGGGCAACATGGAAGAACAACTTGATCGACGCCTAGAGATCAATGCAGGAATGAAGCGAGCAATTCTTCAAGACTTGCAGGGGCTGCTTCATGAACATCATGCGTTGGTCAGGTCAGCACCTGGCAAGTGATGACTTTAAAATTGTCATCAAAGCAGATAAACGACCCTCTGGAACACACGAAAGGACATTTAATGCTCCAACAGTAGACGAAGTTGCCATCCTGATTGTTGATGAACAATTAGAAAAACGCGATATTGTGCTTACACGTCGCGATACTGGGCAACTGCAACGAATATTTGAAACTCATCGATCATATGATACATTGCAATACCAGCTGATGTTTTGGCAATGAGAAGATGGATATTATTTTAATATTAAAATGAAAAATCCATTGAATGGTGAGTATCAGTATCATAATTTATTTCATTTATTTGTGAAAGACGCTGATTTAAAATAATGCTTATTAAAAAAATGGTTAATGTCGGTATTGTTTGCCTTTAAAGTTTGCCTTTCAAATGGTTAATTATCAAATTTTTCATTTCAGGTGAAGAAACTACAAAGAAAGTTAGCTCAATGAATTATTACGCATATCGCTTGATGCTTCGTCAAAATGCTGACAACTATTTGCTGCGGTTTCGTCGATTGTTTCAACAGTATTGCGTTGATATGTATGTAAAAATAGAAACGGAACGTTTAACATTCATTAGGTTGAACCAAGCCAAACTGCGTTCTGAGGAGTACATCCATTTACGTGATGCAGTTAGTACTGAAGGAAATGCAGCTAATATTGGTCGATTAACTATTCTGCCGGCGACATACATTGGTAGTCCACGTCATATGCATGAATATGCACAAGATGCAATGACATATGTTCGTCATTACGGTCGGCCCGATCTCTTTATTACTTTTACCTGCAATCCAAAATGGATAGAAATTACTCAATTGCTGCTTCCCGGACAAACATCAAGTGATAGACACGACATCACAGCACGTATATTCAGGCAAAAAATTCGGTCCCTGATGAACTTTATTGTTAAACAACGCGTCTTTGGAGATACTCGATGCTGGATGTATTCAATCGAATGGCAAAAGCGAGGCCTGCCGCACGCACACATTCTTATTTGGTTAGTGGAAAGAATTCAACCTGACCAAATAGATAATATCATATGTGCCGAGATTCCTGATTATGAAGTCGATCCAGACCTACATGATGTTGTTACTACTAATATGATTCATGGACCGTGTGGTGCCATCAATCCCCAATCACCTTGAATGGTCGATGGAAAGTGCTCTAAACGATATCCACGAAAATTAACGGAGGAGACTGTCACTGGCAATGATGGTTATCCGCTGTATCGGCGTCGATCACCAGATGACAACGGTCGAACTGTCCCAACGAAAGTGAAAAGAATGGATTTCGTTGTCGACAACAGTTGGATTGTTCCATATTCGCCACTTATTTCTAAATCGTTCAAGACACATTGCAACGTTGAATACTGCAATTCAGTTAATTCCATAAAATATATATGCAAATATGTCACGAAAGGCAGTGATATGACGGTTTTTGGACTGCAATCCTCGAATACAAACGATGAAATTTCACGCTATCAAGTTGGTCGTTATGTGAACTGTAATGAAGCGATTTGGCGTATATTCGCATTTCCCATTCACGAACGTCATCCTACTGTTATGCATTTGGCGGTGCACCTGGAGAATGGTCAACGAGTATATTTCACGGCTTCGAATGCTACGCAACGTGCTGAAACACCTCCAGCAACTACATTGACCAGTTTTTTTGCAATCTGCCAAAGCGATCAGTTTGCACGAACTTTGCTTTACTCGGAGATGCCACGTTATTATACTTGGAATGCTTCATCGAAGAATTTTCAAAGACGGAAGCAAGGCGATGCGGTTCCTGGGTATCCAGATGTGCGTTCTACTGATGCTCTTGGTCGTATGTATACAGTTCATCCAAAGAATAATGAATGTTTCTATTTGCGGTTGTTGCTGGTAAATGTGCGTGGGCCAACGTCATTTGAGTCACTACGAACTGTTAATGGTGTAATATTCCCAACATATCGTGCTGCATGTGAAGAATTGAAGTTATTAGAAAACGATAGTCATTGGGATACGACAATCGCTGAAGCCATTATCTCTGCATCTCCAAGTCAGATACGCACATTATTCGCTATCATAATTTTGACATGTTTTCCATCAAACCCATGTAACCTGTGGCACAAATACAAGGATGATATTTCAGAAGATATTTTACATCAAACTCGTGTCAGTTCCAGAAATCAAGATATTGAGATGAATGAGGAGATACATAATCGTGCTTTACTCTTGATCGAAGATATGTGTTACCTCATGTGCGGTAATTTATTAATCAGGTTAGGAATGCCAGCACCATATCGTGAAATGAATGACGCATTTAATCGAGAATTGGAACTTGAACGTGAATATGATCACCAGGAATTAGATTTAGTTATTCAAACGAATGTACCCCTATTGAATTACCAACAAAAAGAAGTTTATGATACTTTAATGAAGGCAATCGATGATGAAAATGGTGGTTTATATTTCCTAGATGCCCCTGGTGGAACTGGCAAGACATTCCTCATGTCATTAGTTTTAGCAACTGTTTGGGCAAGATCTAACATAGCGGTTGCAGTTGCTTCTTCTGGAATAGTAGCCACATTGTTAGAAGGATGCCGTACGGCTCATTCAGCATTCAAATTACCGTTAAATCTTCAAACTATTGAAGAACCAACGTGTAATATTGCAAAGCACTCAGCAATGGCCAAAATTTTAGCGGTATCGAAAATCATCATCTGAGACTAATGCACAATGGCGCATAAACGTGCATTAGAAGCACTTAACCGAACATTAAAAGATTTACGCAATGACTCGAGATGTTTTGGAGGAGCAATGATTTTACTCTCTGGCGATTTCCGCCAAATACTGCCAGTAATTCCAAGATCCACGGCTGCCTCAAATCGTCAAATCGTCAAATCGCTTGCCTCAAATCGTCAAATCTATGGCGCTATGTGAAGAAATTACAACTGACAACAAACATGAGAGTTACATTGGTTAATGATATAACTGCAGAAGATTTCTCGGAGCAATTGCTGACTATCGGTAATGGTCAAGTACCTGTCGATGAATCGAGCGGATTAATATCATTTCCAAATAATTTCTGTAATTTTGTCTCATCAAAAGACGAACTTATCAACAATGTGTTTCCAGAAATTATTTCTAACTACAAAAATAATGAATGGTTGAGTGAGCGAGCAATTTTAGCGGCTAAGAATAAAGATGTAGATGACCTAAACTACATAATTCAAAATAAGATCATTGGAACAATGCATTCATTCAAATCTATTGACTGCGTCACAAATGAAGATGAAGCCACCAACTATCCTATTGAATTTTTAAACTCTTTGGACGTGCCTGGCTTACCACCGCACAATTTATGCCTAAAGGTTGGCTCCGTAGTAATCATGCTTCGAAACATAAACCAACCAAAACTGTGCAACGGTACGCGTTTGGTGCTTAGAAAATTGATGAACAATGTAATTTACGCTACGATAATGATAGGAAAATTCAAAGGTGAGGAAGTTCTCATTCCGAGGATACCGATGATCCCAAGCGATATGCCGTTTGAATTTAAAAGACTTCAATTTCCGATACTTCTTGCATTTGCCATGACCATCAACAAATCACAAGGCCAATCCTTAAAAGTTTGTGGTTTAAATCTAGAACATTCATGTTTTTCCCATGGTCAATTATACGTGGCATGTTCACGGGTCGGAAGACCATCTGCGTTGTTTGTTTTTGCGCCTGATAATAAAACAAAAAATGTTGTGTATCACAAGGTACTTAAATGAAGAGCAACCTATGTACTAAAATAAAGAAATAATTATGAATGATTAATGTAGGTATTTCATTTTTTTGTATTTTTTCCAATTAAAAAATAATTTATTGCCATTAAGGCGGAACAAAGTTTGCCGGGTCAGCTAGTAATTTAATATTTGTAAATGTCAAATCTATATTGCTTGTTCGTAAAATAAAACATATATAAAAATAAACATATATAAAAATAAACATATATAAAATATTCTTAGTTATTAATTAGAAAAAGAAAGATTCCTTACATTAGATAAATGCCTCACAAGAATATGTTTTCATTATGTCGTAATTTATCTATATTAATGTATTGTTAACCCGTGACTCGTGTATAATATATATTAGCAGACATTGAATATTATTCGTGGAAAATATTATATACTCTCAAAATACTTTTCTTAAACATGCGCGGAAATATTGTCATTACTTTTGATTAAGAAAACGCGAAGTATCATATTTACGTAGACTGAAATACCAAAATTACTTACCGGCGCGTTTTTTGAATTTGGAACGAAGAGCACGCCGGCAATGTTGTATGAAACGGTGTGCTGTTTGAATTTAAAACTCATTTATCTATCGTACACATTGCGTTCTCGTGGCTATATAACCACAGATGCGTTTACCTTTCAGCACAAACTAAAAAAAAAATGGCGGTAAAGCGGAGTTCCTTGTTATTTTGTAAATAAACAATGAAAATGAGTTTCGGGATAGCTTAGCTTTGAATTCCTTTAGATATTATTAACAAAGATTTAATAATTGTATTTGAGAATATTTCATTCAAGAAACTGTGCTTGATTATCAATAACTTGTTTTGTTTATATCAAAATTATTATACGTCACTTTTGTCGCAACTAGTAGCAACTTTAATATCCGGCGTGACGCAATCAGCACTGAAGTCTAAATGCCGATTTACGGATGTTGGTATTTGCGAAGAAGTAATATAGAAAACTGTAGCTTCGGTACAGTTTATAATTATAAAATTATTGAGTTTTTGTTAAACATATTACATATTACAATTGTTTACATATTACAATGTTACTGTTGCTTCTATTCTTGAATAACTTTTACAATCGATCGTATCTGCTCTTTCTCCACCGAATATAATTTAATGTTTTATCAGATTATACATATTTCTATACATGCATCACGGGAAAACTTCTTCAAAGATTTTGAGGATTTTTAGTTTATTTAGAACTTACTTCCCTAACATAGCTTGTTAGCTGTACAAAATTTCATTAAAATCCGTCCATTAGCTTTGTTGTATTATTATTATCGCCATAACAGATTCTGTATCCTTCTGTGAATATATTAAACGTAGGCAAAGATAGGAAATATTCACCTTTTGACTGCTGAATCTCAACCAACAACCCATTTTTCCATTTATATATTTTATATGATGACACACCTCATTTGTTTGTATTCCAAACAGGCAAAATGACCACATTGGACTGCGTCCAATAGACTGCTCTGTGCCAACCACCTTTGTGTACAAAGGCTACAAAGTATATGTGTGTTATTGCTGATGAGAGTTCGCTCAAGCTTGAAGGTTTTCATTGTAATCGATTGACAAGGATGCTTTATTTAATTTGTATGCAAAATTGAAGTTCAAAGGTTTAGATAAACTTTGTATCGTGAAAGTGCACTATTAGAGCGGTTTTAAATAAAAATTAAGAAAACATTACAATATTAGTGACTACGGTGTGTATAAATGCAGATATTCAAACTAAGGCTACATACTCTTTTTACTTGCAATATAAACGATCTTACCTAACTTCAGTGGTGAGGTCTACTCTTGTTATTTGTATCCAACGTTGCATGAACCATGTTTGAAAACGGAACACGTTTGGAATTATAATGAGCATGCGAAAAGAATAACGTTATTTATTTCCTTCTATTATTAAGATAAACAATGATGTCTGAATTTTTATAAATATATATTTAATTTTCATTTTAGTAATTTAAATTTTTCCTTACAAAACGGATTATTTAATAAATAATTGTAAATTATATAAGTTTTATTATCTTATTCTCAGTCTAAACTGGAAACTAAAGTTATTGAGATTTTGTAATTTAACGTATTATTTTAAAAAAATTCTAAAATTTATTATTTAGTTTAATAGTTAAACTTGTGGAGTTTATTGTCATTTCTTTTGAATGGTTATTTACCAAAGGATATGTGTAACATATAACCTTTTATTATTGTTCATCAACCATCAATAAAACATTAACTTGTTTTACTTTGATTATATTATTAATTTTATATCTCTTAGACAAATTGTATGATTTCGCATTTACATAATATGGTATCGTCCACTTAAATTCTCGTGCTGTTAACAATAGCAAAGAGAAATTATAAATTAATGTGTTATTTAGAGGCCTAAAAATAAGTTTTCGCTGTTTGATAAAAGATAGCGCCACTAGTTAATTATGGTCGAAACTAATGATGTATTAGGTGTTATAGTTAGGCAGGAAAATTGTGAACAAGATAACCTCAAAATATAAGGGATTATTTATAACTGTATTATTCCTTTGTATGCGAAAATGTCGACTTTTGAACCTAATAAGCGTAATTTGCGGGAACTTTTGATTTATCTCCTTAATCTGAAGAAATCTAGAGCTGAGGCCCATCGATTGCTTGTAGAAGCATATGGTGAGACTGTCTTAAGTGATATAAGTTGTCGTGAGTGGTATCAGAAGTTTAAAAATGGTGAATTTGACATCGAAGATAAAGAACGTAGCGGAAGGCCAAAAGTGTATGAAGATGCGGATTTGGAGGCATTATTGGATCAAGATTCGTGCCAAACTGAAAAGAACTTGAACTTACATTAGAAGTCAGTCAGCAAGCAATTTTACATCGGTTAAAATCATTGGGGATGATTCAAAAACAAGGAAATTCGGTTCCATATGAACTGACACCGAGAAACATTGAACGCCGATTTTTCACCTGTGAAATGCTGCTTGCCAGGCATAAAAGAAAGGGTTTTCTTCAACATATAGTAAATGGTGATGAAAAATGGGTCCATTACGATAATCCAAAAAGGAGAAAATCATGGTTACCACCTAGCCATCTTTCAACTTCTAAAGGTAAGTAAAATATTCATGGGAAAAAATTCTTGTTGTATATTTGGTGGTCAGCGTGGTTCAGCTTGGTGTCGTGTACTAAATGTTGCTTAAACCCAACGAAACCATTTCTGGGGCATTTCTACCGAACTCAATTGATGAGTTTGAGTCAAGCACTCAAGGAAAAGCGCATCCACTACTACTCAAGCACGACTAAGTTATCCTATTGCATGATAATGTTCGTCCATATGTTGCGGCACCAGTAAAAACTTATTTGGAAACCCTTAATTTTAACTGGCAAGTTCTATCCCACCCGCCCTATTCACCGGACGTTACTTTATCTGATTACCATTTATTCGGTTTAATGGTACATGGTCCTTCTAAGGAACACTTCACATCGTATGAAGAGACCAAAAATTGGCCCGATTCATGGACAGCAGCAAAAGATGAAGAATTCTTCCGACGAGGCATCCATATGCTGCCAGAAAGATGGGAAAAGGTTGTGGAAAGAGATGGACAATATTTTGAATGAAACATCCGTTATGTTTTTTGACCATAAATGCCCTATTTTTAATTAATAATTCATATATATATATATATGTATATGTACATATAAATACTGAGAGTATTTGTTTCTGATTTTAATACATAGATAATAAGAAAGATACCTACGAAGTAGAAATGTTTATTTACTGAAAATTGAACAAGACTCGTATCTTGTTCCTCGCTGTGAAAACTACAATTAATATAAATCAGAACATATTCGATACTCAACTAGCAAATTACTTCGCAGAATTGATGTCGGAGTTGGAAGTTGTTTTTAGTTTTTGTTTATTTAGATTTTTTAATCGATTGAGTTCAAACAAGTTAACTGCATTTTGAAATTGCATTCCCTGAAATTATAAAGTTTATTTCTTCACGTTTTTTTGTTTTTTAGAATGAAATGCAAATAAATAAAATAGTAAGTAATTGGTTGTTATGTATATAAAAATACTTAGATATATATTTCAAGGACACAGGTCTTCAGAAAATCATCTACCTTATTTGATGTATTTATAATAGATATGAAAACTTATTTGACATAGGCTAGAAGTATATTTTTTAATATTTTTACGAGATTCCTATTTTGGCAATAAATTAGTTAATAAGTAAATTTAAGTAGTGGCAGTTAATTAGTAAAAGTGGTAATTCTGAAAATGTTAATTATATTAATTAACAAAATATTAAAAAAAAAATCTTAATAACTATCTTTTAATAAATACCTTAATTGTTTTTAATAAAAAGAGAGTTTTCGTTTGACGTGTCTACTTAATGAGTGAATAAATTATTCGCAAGCTAATTGCCTTTAAAATAGTTTTATTTAAATTATAATCTGTCCATCTGTCCATCGTCCAATGTATACAGTAACGATGCACAAAAATATCTGTTACGTAAAATGTCTGTTTTCAAAAATTAATTTACCCATGTTTTAAAAGCCGCTAGAGAATAATAATTTAAGATTATTAGTAAGGTTAATTTACATGGTATGTATTTATGATTAAATATGACCACCGACTTTGTATGCCCTCAAAAGATCCTTGGGTTCAAAGTCTGTAAACACACGAGAACTCAATGTTTGAAAATATCTATAAACATGTATAGTCATGTTAAGATTATTTAAATTTATATAAATATAGAATGAAAAATAAACCAATACTGGCAGGGATTCGAACCCGCTACTACTGGGAAACCGTCCCGTCGCTCTATCAACTGAGCTACCGTATCGCTGTCCGTCTCGGTGAATTAAGTATTCTATATGTGGTCGTCTTCGATCGACCAGTATTCGCGGGTTTGAATCCCTGCCCGTATCGGTTTATTTCTCATTCTATATTCACTAAGTTTCCACTTAAAATCATCATCATCTATAAAGATTTAAAGCATATTAGAGCATAACTTATTCTGACTCAGTTTGATCGCCTCACTGAACCCTAATTTCAATCTGCACATAAATTATGGATTTAAATAAAACTTCTCGCAACTAAAAGTGACGATAACCTAGTAAGATTTAGGATCTGTATTCATTGCAACAGCTTTATTATACAAAAATACGAAGTACATTCTATAATAAAATTAAATATTTTTAGATTAAACTTACCTTCCGGTGTTTAACTTCAATTGCTTCAGAATAAAAATACCGCTAAAGATTAAATGTAAATTATTCTGTTAAAAATATAAAACCAAATTAATGTTTTTAACATATTTGAGTTATATAGTGTTTATTGGTGTTAAATTTCAAGATATGGTATAATACATATTTGTATTAAGGATTACTATAAACAAAACTATTAGAATTGATGTGATACACTCAAAACACTCGCATATAGCTTGTAATGAAATAACTTTTCAGCTACAATCCCCGCTGTTAAGTGTTCAAATGTTTGCTAGAATTCGGACATATGACCGCATTCGCAATCGCAAATATTGACTTAAAACTAAAACTATAAAATTGTCAAATATTAGAGAAGATTAAATACTGAATTAATACTGAAAACAAAATATATAACCAATTACCAGATACTGGCAGTTAAAAACGTCTGTAAAAATAATTTTATCTCAAAATGTAGTACTCGTAAAAATCTAAGAAAATATTATTCAAAATATTAAAATTGAAAGGTAAATAGTGTTAAGAACAATATATTTAAAAGAACATCAAATATATCGTAGAAATTCACCACAACTCGACTTCTTACTAAAAGTAGAAATTACTAACAATGCACTCACAATATTTGTTAAAAGTAGATCTCAGAGAAAGAGTAAAAATGTAAACACTCGTGTCATTTTCTGCACGACGCGACGCCATTTAGTGAGCGAAATAGGACGCCGAGTGAACCTGTCTTGTATTTTTCTGTTTGCTATCATTCTTTAAAGGTTCTTCATACACAGAACTGTACTGAATAGATAAGACAAAAAAAAAACAATTTTCCTTGGGTTTCTTTCAGCTATTAGTCAAGAAAAAAATCCTAAAAACATCTTTCCTTGTAAGACAATGAAAGAAATTTTGTAAAAAAAAAAAATAGTTTTAATTAATATTGTAAGACATGCTTCTTTTATTTTTTTTTAAATAGATTATAAAAAGAGGTTTTATAACTTATAAATAAAACAAACTAATCTTTACTCTTTATAAAGTTAGAATCATAAGTAAAATGAGGATTTAATTAGCAGGGATAATCTCAAAGAAAAACCAATTAAAAATTGTAAGTCAAGATTTTACAATTTATAAATAAAACAAACTAATCTTTACTGTTTATAAAGTTAGAATCATAAGCAAAATGAGGATTTAATAAAAACCAATTAAATATTGTACATCAAGATTTTACAATTTATAAATAAAACAAACTGATCTTTACTCTTTATAAAATTAGAATCATAAGCAACATGAGGATTTAATTAGCAGGGATAATCTAAAAGAAAAACCAATTAAAAATTGTAAGTCAAAATGTCTAAGATGAAACTAACGCTGAGATTAGCAAATAATAGCCTATTGAAATCGCGTAAGTAAAATACATAACTGCTCGCTTCTTTAAATATATTTATACATAAATATCAAGCTTTAAAACTTACTTACATGTCTCTGGTGTCTGTGGCATTCTTCGTTCATTCTGCAAACAATTCACAATCAGCTTGTGGCTTTGCCTTATAGTAAAATGTAAAATCTGTCGGCAAATAATACTTCGTACTGAAATAAGTCAAAATTTCAAACGTTACACTAATTTTGTTTTAAAACTTAATGTGATTCTATGACATGACCAATGACAGTTACAAAACGTATAGAAGTAATGATTATAGAACAGTATTTATCATTAAAATAAAACTAAATATCTTGGCTGGCATTAACGATTTAACTTATCATTAACCACGGGATTTATATTTGACGAAACCAGTTAAACAAGTCACTGCAGCTTCTTTGGTTTTAAAATTTAAAATACCTGTAAAACGTCATCAAAATCCACATATCCAGGTTTTAGATATATTTGTATTAACGCAATAAATCATAATAGTTAGGAGGATAATTGAATTAGTATCGTTCTATTTCTATAATACAATAAAAAAATCCTAACATATAATAAGTAAGTTTATGTAACTATTTTTAATAAAGTTTATTCTATCTCTCTTAAAATGAAAATCTCTAAAAAGTATCATAAACGTTCCTAGCGTTCATGGTATCTGATGGTATCATAGATTTTCAAATGTCCATAGAAAGTGAACATTAACCCTTACATCGTCATACACACACACACACATATATATATGTATGTTAACATATATATATATTATGATATTATGAATTATTTATCAAACAAAACTTTATTGTAATCCACATGGACATGAGATCACAAGTCGATTCCGGGGTTAGAACCAACTCATTAATTTCTACCCGGATTATCCCGGTTATTTATAACCAACGACTTGAATTTGAATACCTTTTTTATTGAATTATGATTTTAATTAATAACTAAGGACAGGAATAAAATATTAAATGATTATTATCATAACATTAATATTTCTACAAACAATTTTATACAAAAATATTTTACGTAAACTGTTATTTTATTTATAAAACGTCATATTGTACATGTCATTTTTTTAAGAACCGTCAAACATGATTCTTTTGATATGGAGTCTCAACTTATTTTCTGTTGCATATTATTATTATTATTATTGTTTAGTTCCATGACTATTTTTTATGAATTCTTTAGTGCGCCACATCTATCTGTTTCAAATTGGGTTCTTCATCAGGTTTAATATTTACTATTTACTTTAGACCATCACCAACTGTTAACTATTTAGCTTTCGGTGCAATCAATATTATAATGTTGTTAGTATTTATTGTTTTGAACCTTACCTGATGAGGATCAACTGGGCTTGGGCAGAAAGGTGGGTAAAGCTGGTTATCGACACGGGTTAATACGAGCTTATAAAGCAAGAGCAAAATAAACTTATTTCCATTGTTTTTTATTAAAAGATATAAATGTAAAATATTTTTTTAATTACAAATTAAAAATATTGTTTTCTAGATATACACAACAAGATAAATAAACTACAACAACTTGTCATATCTCTTCTATAAATCAGAATTCTTATAGATCCACCATCTGTCTCTGCTCTGTATCCTTTTTGGCCGATAAGTAACGAGTGTAAAAACTTCCTCGGGTAATAGTCCGGGAGCCAGTGACAGATTTTCATGACCAATTTCCTCACAAGCGAAAATTTGTAAAATGCAATAGGAAGTTGTGTTATGAAACTTTGCGATCGTCAGCTGCGACTCCGGTGGTGGAGAAGGCAGTGGCAGCCTCTCACGCACGAAGAAAAAAAATTTTTTTTAATCATTTCCTCCCTTTCTAAAATTTCTTGAACAATAGTTTATCTAATATCTTGAAGGGAAAATAAAGTCAGCTGATCATAACATGGTGGATTATACGTCAGCTGGCCGCTCGAATATGAAAAAAAATAAAAAAAATCAATGATTTCCTCTCAACTAAAAATTAATCTGGTGATAGTTTATATGTTACTGTGAATGAAAATTAACATCAGCTTGCTGTATATCAGTGGAAAGTTCGTCAGCTGGTTACTTGAAATGTGTAATGTAGTAGCATTTATCACCTGCTGAATCTTATCAGCTGACGACTTTTCCTTTTATTTATAGCTAGCTGATTTATTTTATTATTTACTAGAGTATATTAACTATACTCTTATAAATTTTCATCCAGGAGGAAATCACTTTTCTCTATTTATTTTTTTTTCTTATACAAATTTAAGTAATACATGAGCCCTTTTTACATTGTAGCTAGATTGTAGATTCAAATTACCCTCTCCAGATTTTATGCTATAGCAATGCGTAAAACACACCAACGAGAGGGTAAGTTAAAATTATAATGTGACTCGAATAGAATGTGAAAGATTCCATGTTTAGGTCAGTCGAAGATAGTGTTATTATAGTAACGGATAATTAAAATTAAAAATGTCTAACGTGATACCTTATTGCGTCTTTTGTAAAAAAACTAATCTTCATTCAAAATTATTTAGTGAAGATAATTTAAATAAGTGTAGATCTATATTAAAAATACGAAAACTTAATAATCTAACCGGTCAAAATACTGTGCTTCCTACACAGCCTAACCATTTTCAGCTGTATCACAGTGAGTGTTATCGACGTTATACTGCTTTGCCGCAAAAATATTGGAAAATAAGAACGTAGAAGAAGAAGAACGAAGAAGAAGAAGAAGAAGAGACACCTTCAACATTAACGTAAATTTATGGATAGAATGTTATTTCTTTCTACTATTTCGATTATAATTTTTTAACAATTCAATGTAAGAAAAAGTATAATTTAGTGTAATGCATTATTTGCCTCATGTATTCCAACTAGGGAATTATACTTTGAGAACTTCTACAGTAAGCATATACATGATATATATATATAATTTTTACTTAAGCAATAAGTTTATATGTGCGCTGTTATCAAACAAATCAATGTAAGAAAAAGTATAATTTAGTGTAATGCATTATTTGCCTCATGTATTCCAACTAGGGAATTATGCATTGAGAACTTCTACAGTAAGCATATACATGATATATATATAATTTTTACTTAAGCAATAAGTTTATATGTGCGCTGTTATCAAAAGTAATAATAATAGTCAATAGTCATTTATTCATAAATATACATTACATGTCAAACAGTTTTGGATACATAATTATTTATATGTCACAATTACACATATGGTTCCATTGTAATTTTAAATTGTATACATGTCAAAAATATTATTCATTATATTATGTCAAAATTTTATAAATTAATTAAAGATAAAGATTTTTTTTTATAAAAAAGATTATTCAATCTCTCGTATTATCTTTGAATGTCAATTTAAAATGATGTTATATATTTAGTCAAATTTTATATTTAAAAATTAATTGTAGCTGTAAAAAGACTCCTCGGCAAGCCACAGTTTAAATTTGTGTTTGAATAAGTTAAAACTCAATGCGTTCTTAATAGAGTGAGGGATTCTGTTAAAGACTTGGGAACCCATGCCCAAGGTAGTTTAAATATAAATTACAAAAAATTAATTATTAATTAATTAATTAATTAATTATTAATTTTTAATTATATATGGTCGCAGCGGTGGGTGCAAAAGGAAATAAGACATACTTAAAATTAATGTATTTTATAATTAAATTACATTCTATATGATTCTAAAACGGCGCCGATGCGACTCAAGCCAAAGCGAGAGCGAAAATGAATAACCGTTGTTAGTATTTTTATTCAATATATTAAAATAAAATTTCATTATTTTATAAAATTATGCTTCAATAAATTATTGATTAATTAAACTTTAGTTATAACTATATTTTCTTCATTATTAAACTGCATATTTATTATCAAATCGAATATACTGCCAAACAACCAGAGAAAAGTGATTTCCTCCTGGATGAAAATTTATAGGAGAATAGTTAATATACTCTAGTAAATAATAAAACAAATCAGCTAGCTGTAAGTAAAGGGAAAAGTCGTCAGCTGATAAGATTCAGCAGGTGATAAATGCTGCTACATCACACATTTCAAGTAACCAGCTGACGAACATTCCACTGAGATACAGCAAGCTGATGTTAATTTTCATTCACAGTAACATATAAACTATCACCAGATTAATTTTTAGTTGAGAGGAAATCATTGATTTTTTTTAAATTTTTTTTTCATATTCGAGCGGCCAACTGACGTATAATCCACCATGTTATGCTTTATTTTCCTTTCAAGATATTAGATAAACTATTATTCAAGAAATTTTAGAAAGGGAGGAAATGATTAAAAAAATTTTTTTTTCTTCGTGCGTGGGAGGCTGCCACTGCCTTCTCCACCACCAGAGCAGCAGCTGACGACCGCGGAGCTTCATAACACAACTTTCTATTGCAGTTGACAATATTCACTCGGGAGGAAATTTATGATAAAAATTGGTCACTGGCTCCCGGACTATAATTTCGTCGATGATAAATTGTTAACGCAACCAGACTCCTGTTTTTTTGGTTTTGTCTAAAGTTTTAGTCCTAAGGTTAAAGACGATAGATATTCTACGTCTACTATTATCTCTTAATATTAATTTACAAAAAATAGAGTGCAATATTATCATCATAATTTAATCAAATAAACCATAATTTACCTTTTGTATAAACAGGAGTAGCACCAAAAGCTCAGGGTTAGAAAACCTAATAAAAGTATTAGTACTTAGTTATTAAAGGATTATAACAAACATCAGGACAAATATTGTTAAACTTAAGTCTTAAAACTGAGTTACTTCTTCGTAATGCCATATTCATAAATTATTAATAGGTGAAATTAAATTTCTTGAAACATTCATATGTATTGTACCTAATGTAATAAATCCTAATCTATATATATATAAAGAGGAAGTTTGTATATATGAAATCGATGAACTCCGAAACTATTGGACCGATGATTATGAAAATTGGTATGTATATGTATTTTTCCACGGAGAAGGTTTATATGGTATGCCCATTGATGTATTAAATATATATATATTTTTTTTGTTTGTCTATACTGTTAGCCCTGTTGGCTATTACAGCGTCACCGGGGGAGCGTAAGAGCGTAAGAGCGTAAGAGGGAGCTTAACAAGGGGGGCCAGATGGGCCCCCATGGGGAACGACGTCCCGGCGTCTCAGATTGAGACACGGACCTTGGCTCGGGGCGTCGTTAGTCAGGAGGGAAGCTAAGGAAATTTGGACACTAGCGTCCTCCGACGGCAGAACGCCGGAGCAACAGAGCACTTACTCAGTTGGGACCTCGTCTATACCGGTACAGACGGTGTGTGTCTGTGTGTTGTGTGGTGTCACTTATGCCTACGCGTACACGTTATTACCTACTGTGAAAGCGTCGTCGGGGTCAACGAGTACCGACTTGGGTCTTCTTTTTCTGACTAAAGTAGTCTTACGTGGTCTATACTCTGTGGCATCAGCCACCAGTGGGTTCGGGTGTCGCTCAGCACGTTCAAAGTACTTTTGGGAAAGCCCCTTGAAGTACTGAGGGATGGTCGGAAGGTTAAATATATAACTAGATTATTTTACGTAGAAAAAACGGATTCATTTTTTTGTTGGTAAACTAGCGAAAACAACATCCAAATCTAGTCAGAAGAACTAGTGTAGCAAAACAACTTATGAAGGTAAAGTCTTCTTCTTTTATGTTGGATGTCGTAGCGAATAACCTCATATGCCTAAAACAAACTGTACTCATTCTTACTTAGTGTTTTCTGGGTTGCCATTGAACTGTTGTGAAAATCTTATTATAAATAAAAATTAACTATGTAATAAAAAAATCAGAAACTTTAATTCTAAAGTAACAATTCTGTCGTATTTAATATTAAAAATATTAATGCCTTATTTAATATTAAAAATATGAATAATTCGATTTTAAGGAAAGTTTTACCATTTTTAAGCTAATTTTACTTATATGTATAAAAGCGATAGAATGAAAATAATTTAACAAACTGTATGAATTTACATGTTCTTTTCATCAACATCAGATATTGAAGTACATATTTATTATGAAAAAAACGAATGCCCAAAAAAATCTTTTTAATTTATCATTTTAACATTAACACTATTTATAATGTTCAAAGATTTAAAGTCCAATAAAATATTTGGTATAAGTGATTTAAATATTTTATATCATAAGCAATAGTAACAGAATTGTAACTTTAGAACCCTGTTACCTAAGATGTTCCATAGAATGGGATGAATGGACTTCATCCTAATTATATCATAAATGATTAGTTAAATCAGTTAATGTAATTTAATGGACGTGACTTTGCTGATTGTCCACCAATAAAAGCATATCTTCTGTTTCGCAGTAACGTATCCACTGTTCGTTTAATAGTTGGTTAAATATTTATTTATTATTTTAATTTAAATAATATTTTAGAGTTTAAAAACGATTTTACAAAACACGAATCGTAGTAGGTTCGTTTAAACCTATAAAAGGATCTACCTTTTATAGGTTTAAACGAACCTACTACGAAAGGGTTTGGAAAATACTCATACAAAGAAGAAAACTCGTTAAAAGTTTTAATGTCACCACTCTAAGACTTTTAAATTGAGGAAATGTTTGTTTTTTGTGCTTATTTGTGGAGTTCATTGTTTAAAAAGAAATTAAATTAAAATATAAAAAAACCCCGATACAAAAACACCTCTAAAAAGAATAAAAATAATATTATTATGTACTTATTGAAGTCGTTGCGTCGGGAGACCGTTGTACGTACTTTGATAGTGTATATATTACGAAGTTAATCATTGAGGATTTGATATCAATAAGTACTTAATAATATTACTTTAATTCTTTTTAGAGGTCTTTTTGTATTTTAAATTTGTATTTTTTTTTATTTCTAAGGGTTTTTTAAATTTGTAATTTTTTTTATTTCTGCTAAAGTTATGTTACTGGTTTCTGAATTGTACTAAATGAATCTACAGACACACAAATTGCCAGTTGTTTAAGTATTTCTATTAATCTATCCTAATATTATAAAGAGGAATGATTTGTTTGTTTGTTTGAATTGATTAGGCACCGAAACTACTGGACCGATTTAATATTTTTTTTTTACATTTAGAATCCTACACTATCCCTTTGATGAACATAGTTATATTTAATAGAAAAAATAAGGACCCGCGTGAAAATTTCGACAATGTAATAAATTATAAATGTAGTAAAACTAACATGATTCAAGACTTTTTCATATAGGTAAGTATATACGAATATTAATAAATATAAACATTAGAGTTAAAATTGTTTACAATACCTAATAACACTATGATAAAGAGATTAATATTATCACTAGCTGTTGCCCGTCATTCTTTATAAATACGATAATAAGCCATACAAATATATTTTTTAAAGTCTACGTGGACGCAGTCAGGGGCAACAGCTATCCCTAATAAAGTACTTTACCTGAGTAAATAATAAGTGTAAAAACCATTTGGCCTACGTAACAAAGGCTTTTTTTCCTTTACAGCGAGGGCGAAGCCCCTAGGAACAGCTAATTGTTGCATAATAACCTTTCACCAATAAAACGTTAATATCTTGAAGACGGCTGTTTCTATTTCGACCAATCATAGCTAAGAACCATCTCGATAAACACAGCTTAAGATTAAAAAAACCACATTCAAATCCGTCTACGCTTTTGACCGCTAGATTGCCACAGACAGACATACAGATACACAGATAAACAGATCGACAGGTCAAACTTATAACAACCCTCTTTTTAGTCGGGGGTTAAAAATATAACAATTTTAATATCGATGTTTTTAATTTTTTTTCAACAATGTTTTTAATTTATATTTATACAATAAGATAATTGCGTATAAGTTTTGTAAAACACACGTGCTAGAAATACATTTGTTTTTTTATTTTTGATTCTAGTAGTATTTGAATTTTTTTTTTTTTTATAAACATACAAGACAAAACAAAAGGACATAATTGTCTTATAATTATATGCACATATACAAGACTATACTAATCTAGGTGTATTTTTGTTAAAATAATCTTATATTTTCTACAACCTCAATGAATTTATAGAACATAGTAACGCTGGTTCTAAAGTAAATGTGTCACGATGCATGTACTGCCTTTTTAGTAGCAGCGTCTCGCTCAGTCGTTAGCGGCAGACTAATACAATTCATTACCACTTTCAACATTGTCTACTAAACTTGCATGAAATTTCCATAAAAATATTAGTTCCATGAAATTTCTATAAAAAGAAATAATCTGTGATGTTGTTATCATCAAAATGACAATGACCTTAGCAGGGAATAATTTTTAAGATTCCTGAACGTTAAGTTATAGTAAAGAAAAATAAAATCTCACAATGGTTAATATTCAATTTTATTCCAAGTTGAACGGCAAATGCGGTTAAATAGTTTACATGTCTTTAAATATGAATTAATGCAGGTATTACATATAAAATAATGCATTGTTACAGTTGGTAAATGGATAATTGAAGGCAGTTATGTAATACAAGTAACAAATAGATGTATATACTTTATAATCATATTGTAATTATTATATACGAGGGGTCAGAATCGTCAAATCATTATCAGACATGATGAGAAATAAATCTGCAGTCGTTCACGTCAGAGATTTACCTCCCTCATGCAATTACAGGCACTTCAAAACAACTTTGAATTAACAAGGTTGAGCGCAATTCAGATGGTAACGCAGCGAGTTTGTCCGAACAACTTCTCAGTTTTGTCACTAACGTGCTAGCTCTAGCTAATAGCTTGATGTTGCCAGATAGTAAATAATAAAATATAATTATAATAACATCTTAATTGGATCTTCAAGCTTTTAGTAGTTATATATCGGTAAGCATCGGTTCATTTCTAGAACGTATTTCAAAGGCGGCATTAATTAGTAGGTTCTTTCCAAATTTGGTTAGGTAGGGAGAGGAGTGTGGAGGGTGAAGGTGAGCGTTTTTGCGCACAATAAAGGGGCCCATTAAACCTACTCCTGGGTCGCAAGTCCCAGGCACTGCTTGCACTCCTCTCCTTGCAACGCGATGGGCCCGGCACCCGCACGGTGAATCCATGGATTGAATATACATCAGTCAAGTGTTATATTTTTTATAAGTATAGAAATGAATTCACAATTTATTCGACAATTAAAATCATATTGAGAGTCTAACATTATAGCCAACTAGCTATATTCAAGAAATCTTGAATATAAAATTAAAATCCTTTCACAATAATTGTATAAAAATAGTTTTAATTAGAAAAGTATTTTCTAAGTTTTTTGCTTAAGTTTCCGCAAGTTGTTTAAAAATAACCGATTGAAAATAATGCTAAAACAAAAAAGCTCTACCAGATACAATTAGCAACTTGGTTATTAGATGTGCTCTGATGCATGCGAATTAACATTAACAGTCATAAATATTGTCTTTTGCCATTATAGATATTAAGTAATGTTTATTCATCGCCACTATGTTTTCACATTGAGTCGTAAGAAAAGGAAAAGGGAAATAATCAAACTCTTCGATTGTCCTTGCAACACAATTACACGTCACGACGTTGACAGATGTTAGAAGTTTTAAAGTACAGCGGAATCGAGACAGTTGACAATCTCGATAGATTTCTTCAAAAGGATTTTTATTTTTCTTATTTGACATTGGTAACAATTTCTTGCTGAAAGTAAAACAAACTTTTTAAAATATTTTTTTTTTTTATGTTTGATATTAAACTTAAAAAATAAATTTCCTCTGAGCAAACCTAACTTTCTTCTGAGTGCCATATTTACGGTACCTTTTACAGAGTAAAGTTTATTTAATGAAGTCGTAAATAGAGTCATTCACTCTTAAACTTGTATATCTTATAAACTTGTATATATATTGTATGAATAATAAAGTACAAGTGATTACTTTAAAAGTGACATGAGGAAAATTTGGCTATAGCTAGTCCCAGTAAACTTATTAAGGGAACATATTGATTAGAATTCATATAAAATTGAAATGAAAAAGAGGGAATCTAATACTGCAAATTATAGCTAAAAAATAGAAGAAGAAATCTTTTATGTTTATATAGTTTTCTTTTACGCTAAGTTTTATTATTAAATAAATCAAAACCTTTACTACTGTAGGCTACTTATTTAGTTTTTCACGCTAATATTAATTTTACAAATAACTACACAATTTTAGTGTACTTATCAATCCGTCTATACATTTACAAATTGAAATGAATACTTCTATCAAAAAACAATGTGTTATTTTAATGTTTTTAGAAATGAAAACAAATTAACTAGAAATCTTTATTGAACATTTTTCTCCATTGTTGAAGTTAAAAATAATACGTTAATAATATATGTTAACTATTATTATTATATTATTTTCTATTGCATATGTTAAATTTCTTTTATATATTTACACACTTATCTAGTAGAATAAGTAGGACATATTATTTCTTATATAGTATAATATCCATTTCTGACCTTATTATACAGTCTCAAATAAATGATGATTTGATTTGCCTACGCTGTTCTCTAATATAAGGTAGGAACAATGACGGTTATTAAATATATACAATTATTATATAAAAACTTTTATCATTCAAACAAATCTAAATCTCTTCAGTTGATAGTAACCATTTCAACAAACATCAGCTAAATCACGATAACATATAACATGGATTTGGAAAGGTTTTTTATTCAATATGTTACCTCTAACTGCGGTTTTTGGATTATTTACGTTATAATATTTCAATAGTCAATAGATAAGAATCACAATAAAGGGAAAATCACAACAATGTAGAGGTAATGTTTGGAGCGACTGAATTAATGAATATATATAGAATACTTGTTGAAATATAAAGTGAGATTTAAAATTTGTAAAACCTAATGCAAAAATCCTTAATTGTATCTATCTAGTGGTGGGCATGTTAGCAAAATCCGACCATTTTTTTTTATTTTTATAAGGAATCCCTCTAAAATAATGGCATTTGTTTAAATTTGATTCTACAACGTCAGGCGAAAATCTCCTTGTGCTGGATATTTTAGTTAGACTATTACATATTATTTATTGACAATGGGTAGGTATGTATTTACATCAAATAAAACAATTAGTGGGTTATAGGTAATAAAAATTTTACAGTTTTTCTTTTAAAAACTTATATAAGCGCTAATGTATTAGATCAGACAATTAAATCTTAACCAAACCAAATTATGATAATATATTAAAAAAAAAACTTTTTCTCGTTGCTAATATTATTAAAAAAAGTTACAAATTTACCAGATAAACATATTATATCTATGTTTGAAAATATGTGTAAACATGTATAGCCATGTTAAACTTTTTTTATAAATATAGAATGAAAATAAAACCAATACGGGCAGGGATTCGATCTCGAGACCTCCGGGAAACCGTCCCAAAGTAGAAATCTCTGGGAATAAAGTATTATGTTAGAATCCCTGCCCGTATCGGTTTTATTTTTCATTCATATATATCTATATTATATTTTTATAAAAAAATATAATAAAGATATATATTTTATATATGGGAAAAACCGAACGCTTAGAAACTTCTATTTATTTAATTTTTATCACACTTTTGCTATTTGTCTATTTAATTTATGTTTTTCCGAAATCTACTGTGACGTCGGTGTACGTTTCCTGTCTCTTATTCAATTGGTGACTATTTTTTACAATAGTACTGCGTCCAATTGTAAATGTAATGTAAATGAAATTTTAAGTCTTTGGTCTTTTAGAAAAACAACAAGTGCTGCTTTATAATTAAATGCATATTATATAATAGAATATAAATTTTGATGCAGATATCATTAAAATAATCTTATATTTTCTACATTCAAAAATTTGGAATTCATATAACACTGGTTCCAATGTGTCGCGATGCATGTGCCGTCATCTTTCGCTCGAAAGTTAAGTTCAAAATGATGCTATTTATTTCCACTATTCAATATAGTTTACCAAACTTGCATGAAATTTCCTTGAAAATATTATTAACACTATAAAGAAAAATGCGGTGTAATTATCATCAAAATAACGTTTCACTTTTAAAAAAACAACTTTCACAATAATTAATGGTTGACATTATTTTTGTACATTGTTGCAAAATGTAAACAAATCCATACAAATTATTTATAAATTTTTTATATTCCCATAGATCGTGGGATCGCTAAATATACATTTATTATATTGCCATGCATCGTGGAATCGCTGTTTCGACGACGCGATGGTGCAATATATCAAGCATTGTTCATAGGAATCCAAGAGCGGAACCCTAAGATATCTGAAATCTTATTGTTCTGTAATTCTTTTAATTAATTTCATTTATTTAAATCAGTTTTGTCTCCAACTTTGAGCAAGTAACACGAAGCTTTGTAAATTAGTTATACTTATTAAATATTAAGTCAAAAATTTGTATTATTTTGGATCCTCCGGTTGTGACCGTCGTATTAAGTAAACGTATTTGTAGTCATTACAGTGTAATAAAGGTATATCCAATAAATTTTAACAGCAAGTAGTTAAAAATACCAAATGATTGTGGACCTGTCCTTAATTTTTATGATTACCGTAAATTACTAATGTAAAATACAATGAGTTTTATTATATGAATTAGATGTGTATTTTATATTTATATTTGTTTTTTTGCTCTAAAACTTGGTCAAGTTTGTTTATGTCTATAAAACTGTAACCTGCTTGAGCTATATTATTTTCATAAACAAAGGCATAGTCTAGTCTATGATTTACATTCAAGTCAGTGGAAATTGTTTGCATGTATGAGTAATGTCGCCATTAGAATATGTGGCACGTGTGTTATGAGTATTTGTATGAGAACAAATGAAGCATTGTGTGTTCAAATGTTCATATTGCATGGCTATCAGACTAACAGCGTAAAGTGTGTTGAACTAACACTCTCCTAAGACTTTTTAGAGTAAATTGATTTATTATTTTAAGGATAAATAATATTTTTTTAAATCTGTCAGAGGAATACAGTTATTATAAATATTATAAACTAACTCTTTTTCACGGCTAAAAACATTTGAATAGTGAGCTCGCACACGTTCAGGAAGCACTAAAGAGAAACGGGTACAAAGCAAGTAAAAGAGGTCCAGGTCGTCGTGGCACACGTACGAAACATCCAGAGGTTGAGCGCCAGCCAGCGTTCTTGCCTTATGTCAAAGGCATAACGGATAAAATTGGATCAGTTCTCAGAAAATTCTCCATTAAGACTGTATATGTTCCGTTCACCAAAATTGCAAAGCATGTACGCACGCCAAAGGATGTAATACCGTACCAAACACCAGGTGTTTACAAGATCGATTGCAGCTGCGGAAGTTCTTATATAGACCAGACGAAACGCACCATTGCAGAGCGAGTAAAAGAACACATTGCAGCTGTTAAGAATCGCCAGACGACGAAATCAGCAATAGCGGAACATCTTATGACCACCAACACCAACCACTGGATTGAGCTCCATCAACCCAAAGTTTTATCCACCGATCGCCAATATTACCGCAGAATGGTTCGCGAAGCGATTGAAATTAAAAAACATAAAAATTTTAATCGTGAGGATGGATATAAACTGTCTACTGCATGGAGTCCAGTTATAGGAAAATTTAATAACCGCAATATTTCGTCAAGTAAACCCGAGGACAATGTTAGTGTCGTGTGTAGTGACTTTCACAATTATAATCCACAAGTGAGGGTACCTGAAAAAGATACCTCCGCTCGCAGTCGACGGCGCCGCACACCGCTAGTCTCCCCGTGACCACGGCTGGTGTAACCCAGCCGAAACGTCGGGTAAAATAAAGTTAAAGGTAAATAACGCGTTAAGCCCCGTTTTATTTTAAATATTTTAAAAACATATATCAGAGCTAAAAAAATCATTCTTTGTGGATGAAAACATAACCTACAAGAAATGGGCTATCACATGTTCAAAATACAAAAATACAAACAATTTATAATCCAACTTGGAACTCTAGAGACAAGCCTTAAAAAAATTATCCTTCAAACAGATGTCACCGTCTTGGTGCTAAGAGAAAATGTTAGTGATTATCGTTTAAAAGTTCATGAGAACCATTATATAGGTACGGTCGGAGCAAATATTTAATGTTTTACTTTATTTCGTTCTAATTTTTTATAAAAAATAGTGTCAATGGTATTATTATTCTGTTTAATTTTGGTACTAAATTTCGACGCAACATAGTTTCTTATACAGTATGTCACAAATATATTTGACCATTCTATAATGTGTAGAACGACATAATTAATAAGTTAAAATAAAATGTACTCTAATAGTTTTACGTTAAAGTTTCTTCAAACTATTATTAATAGTAACCGCCCATATATATATTATATTGCAGACCACAGGTTTTCTTGTTTTGTGATTTACATGTCATGTAATTTTGAGTAATGTAGGTTTTTCATCTGTCTGTATATTTTTTCACTAACCCGAGTCGGACAAACCTCATCGGTTGATGTTTTTTTAATTCTCCAATCTTAACAGAGACAGTTTATTCCTATAAAGAAAAAAAAAAAGTAAACGTCTTTTGCAAATTTCAAAATTAAAATAATAAAAAAAAATATATAAAATTTGTTATTGTTGTTGTGAAAAATTTAAAGAAATTCAGATTAATGTGAGCCTTACTTATCCTCACCGCCTCTTTTACCAGCCATCGTATTTTTGATGTAAGAGATATTTTGCCGATGGTTGAATACATATATTCAGTAAAAGTGTAAAGTGTATTATATTGTACTATATTATTGTAATTCTTAATAATATAATAATACTTAATCATGTTTTTGCAAATTTAAATAGGATAACAATTTTTATTTTCCCGTATTTATCTGATAGAAATTAATTATATTCACCCAATATCTCGTACTCATATATTATCAAACCCAATAACTGACCGATGGATTTATATGCATCAATCAATGGATGATTTCAATCTCCGATTGTATATAAGTGATTAATTTCGGTTTTGCAATGTTTAGTGACATTTTCATGTAAATAAAAAATAAGTGGCAGATCTATTTATTTGGCTCTTGGAACCTTATATCTAAATAATAATTTGAATGTGCTTTTATTGTTTTCTTTACATCTGAAAACTAGAGCATAGTGATGTACCCAAGTAAATATTTTAAAAAAATAAATATGTACTTTTTTTTCTGTACATACGTTTTTTTTAGTTTCGTATGACAGAGTCTGTAACCAATATATATATACATATATTGGACAGACAAATGTATATATATTTATACATTTACTATGTAATTTTACTTAAACCAATCTTTATGAGAAGCATCGTAATATTCATAAAGAGGTACTTAAAACTGTTAATATATGAGAAGTAAAAATAATTAGAATATAAATTAATCCTCTGTTCCGCTAAAGACAACTATATATAAACATATATATATTAAATTATAAATTAAACACATACATATATTTTAATTTATAATAACATGCATCGAAGCGGTTACAATACGGTAGATCAATTGTTAAAGCAAAGGGAGGAAGGTTTCCAAGAGGTATCGGTTTAAAATGTTGTCGGTAAAGATTATTTACCCAAACCAAAGTAAGCAATTTCAATACAGGCAATTCCAAAAAAATCTTATTGAATATTTAGTTATTTAAAAGGATTTAAAATATAATGATATTACATTAGCAAATTTATTTTACATTGTTTTAATTCATACTGGCTTACTCACATATTATACTCTCTCGTCTGTAAGCTCTGAATAGGATATTTGCCATCTGCTTAATACATAAATACTTCAGCATAAAATAGACGTACTATTTAGAATTAAAAGGGCTATGTACGTTACTTACCTGAGAGAGTAGTTAAATATTGAAATAAAAGTTTAATGAATATTAAGAAGTATAAATCTGAATAAAATGTTACCATAATTTAGAACTACTTCATTTTACTGTGACACGTTAAACAAGTTATTTTATTCTTCTAGGTTGTGAACATTTATTAAAATATTAAGTGTAATTTATTCTAGATATAGAATACAAATGCCTCATCAAAATAAATTTTGGCAATTTATTAGAAATAATCAGGGTCAATCCCAGATACATGTTTAGAGTCATGTCATGTCATGATGCCTTCTAATTATCAAGAAACATACCCTCCCAAATACAAAGTTGTCAGACTGCGGCAAATGTCTACAACTCCCTCCTAGTATTAATTAAGTCGTGGAGCACAAATTACTTTTTTTATAGAATTTTATCAGTAATTTTTAATTAGATCTACGGTGTTTCAGTATCATTGTTTTGATAGGGATAAATCATTTAATATTTTATTATAAATGTATATTTATAATATGCCTAACATTTCAGTTAATAAATATTAAAAATTTTATTACATAAAGATAAAATATCAAATGTAAATACATTTTTGATTAATAAATATCCTTGCAATACGACACTATCTTATTATAGGTACTTAGTCTGGCCATAAATACTGTTAAAATAAAAAATAAAAAAATATTACATTTGAAATTGGAATTTGTCATTTTTATACGATTTCTCATTGAATTTTCTCATTTTGGCGCCAATACATTGTACAATATTTTGCGATATTAAAATGGAGTGAGGTGATCAAGAAAACAGAATCGCTGTGATTGCATAACACAAAATAGGTATTAGTCAAATGTTTGTGTATCGGGCTATTAATAAGTACATTGAGACTTCGTCTATTTGTGACAGAGAAAGATCTGACCGTCCACGTAGTGTTCGTACGAAAAAAAGTGGTCAAAGTAGTAAGGAAAAGAATTTGAAGAAATCCTGTCCGAAAGCAAAATATTTGATCTAGGAAAATGAAGATAGCACCTAGAACTATGTCGCGTATTTTAAAAGAGGACTTAGGACTTGCAGCCTATAAGAGACGCACTGGTCATCTCTTAACTGATTAATTAAAGATGAATGGGGTGGTAAAATCGAAACAACTACTGAAGCGGTACGCAAAGGGAGTTCACAAAAAAAATTGTTTACGGATGAGATTTTTTTTGCAATTGAGCTACATTTAAAAAAAAAAATGACCGTATTTATGCTCAAATCACCAAACGAAGCTTTCCAATTAGTCGACAGAGTGCAACGTGGGCATTATCCGACTTCAATGTTGGTTTGGAGGGGTATTAGCTATGAAGGAGTGACTGAGCCATATTTTTGTGAAAAAGGTATCAAAACATCGGCACAAGTGTATTAAGATATAATTCCTGAGAAGGTAGTTCAGCCCTTTAATAATGCCATGTTCAATAACCAAGTATGGTCTTTCCAGCAAGACTAAGCGCCGGGTATAAAGCTCGGTCCACGCAGTCTTGATTGGAAGCAAACGTCTCGGACTTTAATAGAGCTGAAGACTGGCCGTCTTCTAGTGCTGATCTTAATCCGCTGCATTATGATTTATGGTCACTTTTAGAGATTACAGCTTGCTCTAAACGCCATGATACTTTGGACTAATTTGGACTACTACTACTAATTTGGACTCCCTAAAACAATCTATACGATTGGCAGTGTAGAATTTCCCCATTCAGGTCGATACTAATGATCCATAACCTTAAGTTGCTTAAATATAATCTTTAAGAAAATAGTGCTATATATTCGTTAGATATGTGGATTGTCAATAATTTTGCGACCATAAATTGAGATATAAACTTACCTGTCTATCAGGTTAAGTAACTCAAAAAATGGCAGTCACAGAATATCAGCGTTGAAAAAATTGTATTCAACATACTACGCCTAGTTTCCAACCAATTTGGACGACAAAACTTTGGTTGTGTTATTATATTTCTTTGTTTTTTATTATGATATTTTTTTATTTAATTGTTTTACCTTTAGAATTACTTTTTATAATCTTCTTTAATTTGTTACTGATTTTTTTAATTGTTTCTTCCTTTTTTGTTTTATATGTTGATTTGAAGTTGAATCAAGTTGCAGACAGTGTGCTAAATGTGATTAAAATCGGTTCAGTAGTTTAGGAGTCTGTCAGAGTAAACAATGGGACATCTAATTTTGATATACTAAAACTATATTATTATTTAACATATATCCTGTTCCTAATAAGCTAAATCCAGCGGTAACCACATGTAAAGAGATGAAACAGAAATTCTTGTTGTTACGTACTTCTGTATTCATAAACGTTTCTATTGTAGTAAAGGATTCAATCCTTTGTTAAATATAATTTATCATGACTATAATTAGTTTGAATATTTACCTTTTTAATAAAAGTGTATTCAACACTAATTAACTAAACCATAAAAACAATAAGAACGTGATTTAGAAAATGAAGTGAAAGTGTTTACCATCGGAATGTACAATTTATATTAAACTTCCATTAAAATTACTAAATATTCTGTATGACATGTTAAGTTTGTTAAAATAGGATTTGTTTTAAAACGTAAGCATTTGGTTTTAAAATTCATATTCCCAAATAATATTTTATTATTTAAATGTGATTAAAAATAATAAATATAATGTTTTTAACTACATTTGGTACTAGATTTTTTTATTTTAAATAATCAATTCTGTGTTTTTTTACACTAATGACGCAATTATTCGCATTTATTAAATTTTACGTATATAGCACCTGATGTAGAATTAATACGTGTGAAGCTTAGTATACGGTAGTTGAGATTTATTTTAGCTCCTTAAGAAACAACTAATCTTTGTAGATATATATATATATATATATCTATGTTTCAAATTATATATTTGTAATTTGAGAATCATCAATATTATCTAATAAAGAGCTAGGATACACATTTTGTATGTTTTAATAATAAATTTAGTTTTTGTTAAAATAATATGTAATATATGATGTGATGAAAATTTTAATATTAGTTTTAACAAAGTGAAATCATATAACACATATTCAATACACATACATGTTTACTCAGTGGGATTAATGTAAGTAACTACTACATTTATATTGTGTGAATATTCGATGAAGCATAAACAACTTAAACAATTTATCTAACATACACTACCTTGTGCTGCAAATAGATTACGTGTTCCATATTCTAATGAACTCTCCACTTACATGTTATATGAACAATTCACTCAGTAAAATAATAGAATGTGTCTTTGAGTATGAATGGAGTCGAATTACACTCATGCAGAAATAAGCTCTTAGACGCCGCTTATATAAACCTTATGAATATCTCTATCCTGGTATTTGTGTTTCTTGTTCTTTGTGTTCTTTTGTGTTACTATATGTGATATAATTATTTTAATTAAACATATTATTTTTTTAATTATTTAAATACTATATCAAGAATGATATCAAAAATTATAAGTTTCTAGAACTAGTAGGAATTATAGTTTGGTAACGAGTATGTGTAGTGAAAAAATACAGACAATAGTATTCATTAAAATATTTCTAAATATATCGATATTTAAATGGAAGGGAAAACCTACAAAACATTGACATTAAAAAGACGGCGGAAAATGCTTTTGATAATCTTGAAGGTCAAGGATCTTCATTAAGTACAATCGACTCTACAGATGCTATAAAGGAAAGTTATATAATACTATCCAGACATATTTTCTATAAATTTCCGCTAAGATATATCACAAAAGGTTTACATAGGTATAACTTTATTTTTTTTTTATTATTACACACATCTGAAAGAAAAGATCACTTATTATATTAAAATCGTCAACCTAAGAATCATTTACCAAAACAAATACTTCATATATTTTTCATAGATTCAACTAGCTGTTGTCCGCAGCTCCGCTCGTGTAGGTCGCTTTTCGCGTAATCTGTGGAAACTACTATTATCCAGACCTATAATAGACTAATAGTTAATTCTATAGAATCCTATTACCGTGGCAATTTTATACATATAGGCCTTACATTGCTACGAATTACGATACCAAACTGAAAATAATAACATACACACTTCACACACACAGCCAGGATATACGTAATAAAGCATTTAAAAACGAAATATTTTTTACCAAATATTATGTTTTTGAGTAATGTTCAATTAATGAATTTCTTTGTAGGATTTCAAACTGCGATACGATATGCGAAAACATAATCATAGCGAGTTCTAAAAAAAGTCAGCACTATATATTGAGATTTTATGTAACTATATTTCAAATGAGCATATGCTCATATTTAATTTGTTATTTTATTAAAATTCAGATAAAACAAAGTAGAAATTCTAGCTTTGTCTAAATGTAATATATTTATGTAAACCGCATTCAATTCTGTTTAAAAGTTATGAAACAGAACTTGAAGTAAATTTACAATTGACAATAACTTCTTTTTCCCTTAACCGATTTTGGCAAAACAAAGTTCAGACAACGCTCCATATTATATATAATCCATTTTTGAAAACTGCATTCAAATCTGTTTAGTAGTTTCGAAGTTGTAACGTACCAGACAGACAGGCAGACAAAACATCCAAAAATTGTTTTTTTTTGGATTCTGTTACTCGTCTTTAATCGCCTACTATCAGCTTTTTGGATAAATATTTAATGTATAGACACTCGATTTTTACTGTCTTATTATAAAATATTTGAGATTTGAGATATAAATACTTCGTCAAAGATAATATATTGAAATGGTTTGCGATATTATAAATATCACGCTTATACACTTATGGTTAGTAAGTAAATACTGCTCCTCCAAATGTCTTCATTTCCTTCTGTTTTTCGCAAGAGTCTCGACCCCCGGTTATGCTGTAACAGCCAATAGGACTAACAGCATTTGTCCATACAAAAAAAAATGCAAGAGTTTTGCCCAGCTACTTTATGTCATCCATTCGATATCGATGTCGTTGCAGTCTGCCGTTTTCTCTCTTTGTACCTGGGCCTGTCTTCGTCTGGATAACGCCATCTGGATAACGAGCTACGTGTCCTACCAACTTCAATTGATGTGCATGTGTTACTGCTTCTATCAAATTAGCTTCGCTTTTAATGGTTCTATTCATTTTGTCTACGAATTTGATGCCAAGAACACTTCTTTCCATAGTCCATGCATGAGCGGAGTTTTGATAAATTATTTATGGTGAAGATCCAGGTTTGAACGTCGCATGACAAGCAAGGTCATTCAAGGACTTGAAACCATTACTATTTTTTCAGTTTTTGTGAGGGTTTTGATATTTCTTTGTAGCTCCAATATTTTTTTCTGGTCAATTTTCTATTGTAATATTTCCACGTGTCTTGTGCTTTTAAATGATATTTGTTATCAAAAATAAATAAAGCGCTCTACATATTCAATAGAAATATGTGTTATTATTATTGGACTTTTCCGTGCCATTGGTGGTTATTCTTGTCCTAAGGTTTCGAAGACCAATGATTTCGCAGGCAATGTTAAGTTCTGTCAGCATTTGCTTACCAAGGTTTTTTTTTAAGTTTTGGTGAAGAAGATACCTTTCTGTACAGTTAACAGTCGAAATACGACCTCCTATACTTATACAGTGCATTTCGAGTATAATAATTATTATTTTATAGTTATTCAAATATGATAGTTAATTATATTATGTTTTAAACTAAATAACGAACCGAAAATGTTATACGATTTGTTTTTAAATAACCTTAGTACAAAGGTAAGTAATGAACCTAGTAGCCTGGGGTAAAGAGAACTCAATGTTATTTTTGAGTTCACGACTGCCTTTGATAATGCCATAATTACAAAAAAAAGCTTTTAGTAAATGAGAGGCACTTGTGCCTTTCAAAGTGAACTCAAAATTTAACATTCTTTTGGCTTTTTCTTAACGAACTACTTCTTTAATTTCTTTCGACTTTTGACTTTTTTTTTTAAAATAAGTGAATTGAAATTGATACACATAGTTTCCTGAATGTTTCTCTTTCTCTTGACTTAAGAAGCAGACCGATCTATGTTTAGTCAAAGTATCTTGCTATGGGACTTAAATATTGTATTCTATTCTATTCTATTGTATACTTAAATAAGATTTGCTTAAGAATTGCATATTTTATATTCAATACATGCATATGCATAAATACAGAAGAATGTATTTCTACTATATGCATAAATACATACGCATACAGTAGAAATACGTGGGTGCAAAGTAGCTCTTTTTTTTAATAAAAGATTATAAATATAATTCACAATTATAAATGAGAATGAGTCATCCATTCAGTGTTCATTTTCAGTATTTATAATTTAACTAATGACAATATAATAATGGCATTCGTAACATACTTTTAGTATAATTTTATATTGTAATGAACTTAAAATAATAACTAATTCCTTGAAGGTGATTGTTAGATTTCTAGAAGAATTAACTTAGCCAACTACGACTTATAAAAATCAAATTTTTATATAAAGTCAGATTACCGACCACGTGTTTTTATTCCTAAAATGAGCCGCATTTGACAGATATGATCGTGTAGTATTACAAGATTTAAAGAATAATAATTTTATTGTAGTCCTTGTGAGTGTGGGCCAAGCCTAAAAAGTGCCGAACCCGGGATTAGATACGAATCATTTATTTCTACATGATATCCAAGGATTATCATACGAATATACACACTATGAAAATACATTTGTTAAGTGACTAGTATAATATATGTGAAAATGTTCAAAGTAATAATAAGTCAAAAAATAAGTTTTCAGTATAAAAAATATATTAAAAATAATATGATTTTTTCAAAATTGCAAGATTGAATTCAGTTTTCTTATTAGGTATGTAACGCTGTATGCAGCGCCATCGGTGTTTAGTGGGTTTAGAGTCGTGGTATTGTTAATTGGAATTTAGAAATAAAGAAGATATTTCTTTTGTTCTTGATTAGAGTAATATAATAGAATAACTATTGAAATATAATAGTATAACTTACATGTTATAAAAGTAAGCAAAAAAAAGTAATCAAAAAATTTACGTATTGAAACCCCCGAAAATATTCTAGGCAATAATTATGAAATAAAAAAAAAACAATATTTTTCAGAAAAACATACCTGACCAGTTTTATCTATTATCGTCACTACTCTTGTTAAACTATGTTTAAATTTGTAACTTTGGTCATAATTTACTTATTATGAAAAAAGTGTCAGCTAATGGGCTGACTCTAATATTTTCAAATTCAAATATCTTTTCAAGTAGGCAAGTAGATATTCTAACACGTGCTTTTGAATCGTCAATGGTTACATTAAATTGGTCAGTATAGTCAGTCCTCACTCAGTCAGATTTCTCAGTCAGTCAAATATAAATTTATATTATAGGTACTAGACGTACTTCTTTTAAAGACAGGTATTTCTTTAGATTTATACAAGTAAAGCTAAAGAAATGAGAGCAACTTATCATTACTCTGGTATAAATCCCACCTTGGTAGATCTGCCATCTGTTTTGTTTAAGAATATTAATAGTAAGGTTAAGTCTAGTTTAGTCTAGTCTCCTCTTCTTCCACGTCTAGTACGTTTTTATTATTTAACTAGCTTTTGCCCGCGGCTTCGCAGGCGTTAAATTCGTAGTAAAACAATTTCCACTTGCCTTTTTTTGTATTGCCTTCTATATGACCTATTTTAAGTGATACAATCAAAATTACGACATCGGCAGACATCGCTTCCTGTCAAAAGTATATTTAAAGTTTTAAATAAGTATACAATATTAGGTACTGTAATTATTTTTATACCTCTCTTGTTTTTACTTAAACGTCCATTTAAATACTTCTTAAACAGAGTACTTCTTAACCAATCTAACTATATATCACACTTACAGATTTTCATTGAACATAATCAAAATATTACCATGTAAACTTGAGGAATTCTGAGCTACACAATCGACGTTATTTTCACCATCAACTTGCAGGTCTAGTTTAAAAAAAAAATGATAAATATTCAGTTAGCTATATGTATAAACAAAATTTTCAATACTGATCATTCACAAAAGCCATTTTTGAGACGGTTTGCACGGTTCCAAACCAGAGTGCGCCGGCCGACTGTTTATTTTAAATCTGTAATATCTTCGAAAATATTGATTTAAATTACATGATGTAAAGGGCTATATTGTTCGATATTAAATGTAAAATGTACTTAAGTTACTTAATTAGATAGGGATTTCCTAAAATCTAATTAAGTTTCCTAAAACCTATTATTTTTCGTAAAAAGTAAATGATAAAAATTTGCTATTGTGGGTTATCCCTAAGAGATAAACATATACCATCGCGGATTTTCTTGTAGAAATTTTTAAGGTATACAATACTTAGTACATAATTTAGATCTATCTCGTAGAGTTTAGCCAGCTGCAGCGTTTGCATTGTAAGCGCAAAACAATTTTTGTATTGGGTGCACAACTAAAAGACAAACAGATAAATAGACAAAGATTTTAAAAATGCTGAAAATGGATTCTATTAGTTATTACTTCACATCCTGGTATATTTTTTAAATATTTTTAATATACAAAGACTGCTCCTCAAAGATTTATTACATGTATAGAATAAGATTTTCATGGTACCTATTCCGTCACCGACATAAATGATCATAACTTTTTTATTTCTTAACCGATTTAGATGAAATAAACACTAAATGTTAAGTGAAGACTATGAAAATATATTCCAGACAACCGCATTCAAATTGGTTGAGCCGTTTTTGAGATTAGCGTGCACAAACATACAGACCTACATAAAAACAGAAAAACTGAAAAACCATTCTTTGGGTTCTCTTGCTGTTATATGGCCCCTCTATGATGTTTTTTTTAAGTTCCATGTACATGAATGGATCAGTGACAATTTTATTATATTTATAGATTCATTCTTATCAGGTATTTTAAAACACTCTTCGAATTAGAATGTGCAAAATTGGTAATTTGTTTTAAACCCTCAATCGTCACTTCATTAGTATAAAAAAAACAATATTGGTAAGATTTGTTTAAAAATTGCGTCCCTATGTTATACTCAATTAATTGCATGAAGAAATACATAAAAATATTTTATATATATTGGCCACTTTAACTGAATTACCTTGTAATGTAAATTAGCCATTTTATTATTTCAGTGTAAAATGTCTAATTCTTGTGACAGTTCAAGACATAATTAATATACTGTCATTTTAGGAGCAACGTATTGCTCGGACGTCATTAGCCTCAGTGCAATTTTTTATACCTTCTACTTTTTATACAAAAGTCGCTACGCTATTAATTTATACGTATTATCTTTTTATAATAAGTGTAATGTACTAATTATGTAATTAGGTTTTTATTTCACAAATATACAATATGCAAACTTGAATATAGTATACGAAAGATCCGAATTAAATAGATATGGTGAAAGTCGGATAGTCTATTTTTTATTCTTTTATCCAACTAATAGGATTTGAAAGTATTCGCAGGATCTTAAAATTGTAAACAAAATTTGAAATATTTAAATCGGATACAAGATTTATAAAACCATACCTAACAAAGAAAAAACAGCAAAACTACATGAACTGCAAGTTTTATATGAACCTATACATAACATTTTATTAGAAAAAAAAAATTGGTAATACATTTAATTGCTCATGTTAGTTCAGCATCAGAAGTGACTGTATGTATGTATAGTGTAATATGTTAAGTTTTTGACTGCTGGTTGGAGAGGGATTTGATCTGGTTGCACTTGGGGTAGAAAGTGGAAACTTAATAAATTATTTATATTAGACTTTGTTTGAAAGGGTCTCGTTAAAGTTTAACGCTAGTTCATGTTAACTTTACTATTAAAAGTCGTTTAAAATGAAAAGAGAAGCTCTATTTTGTTTGCAAGTGAAATTAAACAACTTATTGTTTCTAGTTATCAATTAATAGAAATACTTTCGACAATATATACATGCAATAACTCCTCCATAATAAATAAGTAGACGTTTTTATTTTAATGGGGGTACTGAATGGTAATTTGACTACTACGTTCATCCATAATTCCCTTACAGAGGATCTGCTATAACACTAAAAACTCTGAATGGTCATTTGTGTTGTTACGAAGCGCGCTGAATATTAACGACTTTCGTGATTTAGGCATCCTAATGTTTTTATTGGTTTTAGTCAAATGTTTTCTAAAACCAAATATGCCATCCATTGATTACAAACAATAGTGAAATTGGTAATATATATTTTTTGATACTAATATTATAACAAACAAGTAAAATTCTGAGCTTAAATTTTGTAAGCTTATGCTAATATTTTCGAGAAAACGAGAATCTGCGATATTATTAAAATTATGTATATCTGAAATAATCACATCTAAAATTAAAACCGCGAAAATAAATTAGAACTCATTAATGAAAGTCATTTTCATCATCAAAGAATTAATAATTTATGTCGTATATTACAAGCTCTGCTATTAATAATAAGTCATTGCAGATTATTGCTTCTATAAATTTACGCATTAACAAGATAACATTATTTCGTAGTTTTCTCTATTTCTAAACATTGAAATTACAATTTACAATCTAGTTCATAATTTATAGGTAGATTGGTAGGATCAATGGTAAATTTTGACCTTGGGTTAGATATCGTTTATCTTAATATTCGATATCTAAATATAATATTCTTATATAATAACAATAACTTTCCTGGCGCTTTTTCTGAACAATGTATGTTTTGGCATGACATATTTCGTGCGTTTGATTTACCAAAGCCACTGTGTCATCAGCGTCATCAAATTGAATAATGTAATTACCACTGCATGTTTTAAATAACCATCTAGTGTTATTTTATCGATCTTTAATTAGTTTACTCTTTGTGTGGTATATCCTAAAGGTCAAAGTATCTGCGGGGCTTCATGAAGGTCCTTTTGTTTTTGATAGCCCATCTTCCATTGGTAATAGATTGTCCTTAACATTATTTTTTAATTTTGTTTTGTGTTGACGTTAAGCAATAATGTAGTCTAAAATGTGACACACTTTCCTAGAAGATCAACAAGATTTCCATCAACCATGGTTTTTAAAATGGCTAGGGTATAATTTTCAGGAAACATCAATGCTGAGTATTAAAGTTTTGTCGTCCTTACATTTTTTTTACGAAACACTTTTTTTACAAGGCCTTGGCACTTCTTCAATGAGTCAGTGTGTTCCTGCCGAGTTTATTGTTTTTTGTTGATGGATCTTACTACGGGTTGTTTAATCAATAATATCGATTTTACGCCTCTTATTGATGTTGTATTTAGCTGATCTGTCATCGTTATCGATAGTGACGTATACATTCCGGCCTAATAGTTTTCTGTAGCACCGGCTCGAACGTTTTATCGTGCTGTCATCCTCATATCAAAAGATAATGGCTTTAATGATTCGGAGCGAGCTGTGAACCTTGGAGGGTAACGGCATTCGAATATCATTCAATGGCTTGGAGACCTTACACGATTCGCTTCGATTAATTTAGCATTGTATAGATACAATCGTCTTTATTGAGACGGAGGTGACATTTATTAGGTTTCTTTCAAAAATCCTACCCTCTATAACTTTTTTTCAATCAGAAGGCCGATTGTCCTATTAATTAGTCTATTATGTTAATCATTTATCCGAGTTTATGTTTCTTTGTTATTTGTTTTAAATATTGTATGTGGTCATTTTTATAATATTTTTGTGAACTAGAACATGCACTACCTAGAACAATCAAACTTTTAACTTTGGTTTATAAAAATCTAGTTTTTGATTTGAAATCGGAATAGAGATAACGTGTTTTTATTCTTAAAAAGCGGCATCCTGCCGATATATATGATTATGTCGTTTTATAGTATTTATGGATCAAATATATTATTGTATTCCTCGTGAGTATGGGCCCAGCCTAATAAATAGCTGAGGCCGGGATTAGATACGACTCATTTATTTCTACAAGATATCCAGGGATTATCACACAAAATGTAGTATCACTATGAAAATGGATTTATGTAACTAGTATAATATTTTTGAAATGGTTCAAAGTAATAATAAGACAAGAAATCCTTAATAAATAGAAGAAAATACAATTCACTACATAATAATATAATATACAGTAAGAATATATGTTTTTATAAAAAAAAAATATTTTCCATTTTAATTTTACAAATTTGCAACATTGAATTCACTTCTCTTATTAGGTATATAACTGCCATCGTCAACGATCGTGAAGGCCGCTTCGTGAAGCCCGGTCTATAGCTTTGTATTATTGTTAATTGCAGTTTAAATTTGGTTTAAGAAAAACGGTTATTAAGGTCTTTCTTCTGCACTTGAGATACTTATGGTATCTATAAGAATATTTATGGAAATATATTAGAATAATTTGCATGTTTTTATAGTAAGTAAGCAAAATGAAGTTATTTAAAAATATTATCGTATTTTAACTATTAAAACAGAACAAATCTCAGCAAATATTACTTGAAATAAATGTTAGAAAATATTGTAAATATATTCTTAATACAAAATTTGCTTGGGTTTTTATAGTTCCAATAAATAATATTTGAGTCATCATTATACTTAATTGGAATGCGCAGATTTATAAAATTGGAAATGCAATTATTATAAAAGTATTTTTTTTCTGAATTAATGTTTAAAAATTAACATGGTACTCTTAATTTTGGTGTAATTAATGTTAAAAAAAATAACTATTTGATGTATATTATGAGACCGCAAAGCGTCAGAAAATTTGGTGATTTTCTTAAAAACAACGACTGTTCAGGAAGCTAATCATCTTTCGTACAATATATAATGAGAAATTGCACTACGTTATTAATGTCTATCCTTTTCTTTTGCAACTTAACTATAATTTAAAGAATCTTTTATTTTTTAAATCATTTTATTATTATTATTAAAACATTAAATTGCACAAAAAGGATCATGCCTTTCCAAAATATGCGTTTTCTAGTCTTTACTGGTTACTTATATTTGATTGTATTTTTTTTAGTAATTTTTAATTATTTTTGACTTGATTAATTTCACAAATATTTTTTAAAAGTAAAACTCTGGAATAGTCAAGTACTAAAATAACTTAAAAGCTTTACAATATTCCTAAAAAACAGTCACAAATAAAGTGCATATACCTACTTATAACGCCCGGGTTAAACAATATCCTGTAGTAAATTGTAGATTTTAATATATTTATGATAAAATCAATCAAAAACTGATTTGTTTTATAAATTATGAAAATAACGCAAAATTCGAACTCAAGGGTTAAGAATCTTAGTGAAAATTATCTATATTATCCTACCTACATTTTTACTTACAATTTTATTCACTTTAGTTCAAATAATATATTATGTTATACCTACAACATGTTACCGACTTTAATAATATAAATTATAAACTTACATATTTTCATACTAATAGTTTGTAAAGGGTAATATGAAATGTTTCACAAATTTATTTAATGTATAAGAAAATGGATTGTGATTTGACACCGAGACAATTTTAAAAATAAAGTCGGTATGTTAAGACATTCGTCTTTGAACTACTGTCGAGAGTGCTTGTAAATGTAAATAAAGTCAATTATACTTGAAAGTGTTATTATTTCTCTTCAATAATTATAGTACTGTAGTGATTGAGTGAAATGAATTGTTCCGTTCGATCGTCTTAAAGGACTGTTCTACAAACAAGAAGTGGGATTGCACTGAAATATTTGTTATTTTGGTGTAATCCTGCGCTGCCCACATTCATTTGAGGAAATATTGAAACAAAAAGTGTAAGTATAAGTTCAATAATTTATTATTTATATCTACCCTATTTTAAAACCACTAATGTTTAGTTTTGAAAAAGTGCTTAATTAATGAAATATACTATTATTATGAAATTTTGATTAATTTAGAAGACAAAAACACCTGTGTTAAGCAATTATAGGTCGATATTAGTAAATGTTTTTTTTGGTTTTAAGTTGCGTTTCTTTTTTTTTATTGTTCAAATGAGTCATTGCGTTTAATTTGTTTGAGGTTTACTACTGTGATGCCTAAACGAAGCAAAAGAACACAGTTCACTGAGAGTGACTCTTCACAAAATAGTAATCATGAAAGGCATTCAAGAAGACGCAAGTCTCCCAGGCATCGCCGCTCAAGGCATAACAGTTCAAGTACATATCCGAAGCATCACGAACACAACGATGAAAGACGAGAGCGGCGGTCACCAAGTAGCAGATCCCACACTCTAGCAGCACGGGATGCTGGGATGACACACGAAGCTGGCGCGCCGTCACCGGCTAATGTGGAGCATGTTGCTGGTTCATCTCATGCGAATCCTGGCGTTTCTGACTTCAACAACGAATCAAGGTATGCGGATTCACAGCAAATATTTTTTGAACAGTTTATTAATGTAATACAAAGTATTAAGGATAAGAACACTGTAGGACGTGATAAATTTCCAGTACTTAATAATGTTGTACCTGAATTCGATCCGTTATGTAAAGAACAAACAATAGATTCATGGATTCATAAGATAGAGGAATGTGCTCAAATATATAGTTGGGATGAGAAACAAATTATCCACTATGCTTTGCCTAAATTGTCAGGGGTAGCAAATTGTGGTATCAGGGGTTACCATCTCTATTATTAACTTGGACTGAGTGGAAGCTTAAGCTTCAAGAATCTTTCCCATCGCGAGAAAATTACGCTGAACTTCTTACTGATATGTTAGGCAAGAAGGCTCGATATGGCGAATCACTTGAATTATATTATTATGCCAAAATAAACCTTCTTAATCGTTGTGACATAGAGGGTAGGCGTGCTGTTGATTATTTGATGTTTGGTATAGAAGATTCGTTTAGGAGCGCAGGCCATAGACTATACCGAACCGGAGCAAATTCTTAAATATTTTAAAACTATAAAGTTAGGGCAAGAAAAGTACGTTTCCAATGACTTACGAAACAGAGATAAGCGAACTCATTCTAATAGTAGTCCAAATTCTTTAACTGACAAACCGACTTTACTGAAAAATAATAATTATGCTCATATAGTTTGTTACAACTGCAATGAAACAGGACACACCTACTTTCGTTGCCCAAAACCCAAATTGCAATGTACAAATTGTAACTTAAGAGGTCACACTATATCTAATTGTCCAAAGAAGAATCCAGATAATTGAAAAAAAGTTTTAAGCATTGAAAGTAACAAATACACTAGTTTAAAATACAAAATGCCCTTAAACTAAAGATTGCACTAAAGATATCACTATTCCAGCGGGAGATATTAAGACCGTTTTAATTCCTAGTGGCAACCAACACTCGGGGAAATTTTATGTAAATGGGTTATTAGAGCACAAACATTCAAACAATATTATCTACTCTCAGGTGAATACTGTATTAGCGAAGGCCTAGGAACCATTTTAGTGCACAATATTGGTCAACATACTGTTAAATTTAAACTCGGTGATCTCATTGCTCTTTCTCTGAAAATAAACGATGGCTTGCGGGTTAATCAAATTCAGAAGGTAAATGATTACTTCTTGGATGAATCATCAGTTAACATTGGTAATAAAAATGTCCTCGTTTTAACAAAATTTATTAATATTACAGCTGTTAAGAATACAAAATCTTCCATAAGCATTAAAGTTTTTTTAAGGAACATTTTAGATAAGTCCTTATCGTATCAAAAAGGTCCTTCCAAATGATAGATTTGTGATCGGAGACACTCCTATTACTAGAAAGGGTAAGCGGTATGAATCATGGCTAAATTTTACGCAACCAATATCTTCATATAATGAGCACTCGTCCGATAGTGAATCCATGAACAATGTTTTAGATGAAAATGTAAGTAATAATGTAATTAAAAATATACATAAATTACCACTTGATTTTAGTTATGAAATAACTAGGGATGTAAACAAAAATAAATTTAGACAGATATTATCATATTAACGCGAAAATATAATTTAAAGTGTACTCTTTTATACATTAGTACGTATGTTATAGGTATTTGTGTGTATATTTGTGTGTATGTAGTACCTATTATTGCCAAATAAATATAGAGGCGAGCAATGAGGCTCATAGGAGATCCCGAGTTGGTCGAAGCCGACCTCCAAAGCCTTGAACACAGGCGTAGAATTGCTAGCCTCTCAGTATTCTATAGGATACATTTTGGTGAGTGTGCGCAGGAATTACACGATCTAATTCCCCCGGCCCCCTTCCATCATCGGACTTTCCGACGCACGGCAGGAATCCATCCTTTTGTTGTGGACATTCCACCTGTCCGAACGAAGCGCTTTGCTTCGTCTTTTTTACTGCGTACAGCAAAGGATTGGAACAGCTTGCCTGCGTCGGTATTTCCGAAAGAATACAATGTGGATAAATTCAAGAGAAGAGTGAATAGGCTGCTAGGGTAATGCGCCTTACCACCTTAGACTACATTCCACTTACCATCAGGTGGAACGTAGTCAAGCATTGCCCTAGATTATATAAAAAAAAAAAAAAAAATAACGAAAATTAAGTATGAGTTATTAGTAGTAATGTTGATAATAAAATGATGTTATGGTTATATATATATATATATATGTGATATGATAGATTACATGAGATGAGAAGTCGAGCGACGATGCAATATGTGCAAGTCAACGTCAAGGATTTGTACATCTCTGAAATGATCAACGTCAAGGATCAGATCGGAGGCATGTTGACTGATCAACGTCAAGGATCAGCTAATGTGTTATTGATAAGTCGTCTCTAATACGGCCGATCAACGTCAAGGATCCGCCGAATTTGATTATGCTGTCAAGTATAAGTAATTAACGTCAAGAATCACTTAGTTTCTTAAATTTGCCTTATTAAGGAATTAAAAGGTTTAATAGTATAATATTTATATATTCATGTAACGAATATGAAGCCAATTATTTCTATAAAAATAGTATTTATTTTGATAGTATAGAGAGACGAAGCTTCTTAGCAATCCATGGATTCACCGTGCGGGTGCCGGGCCCATCGCGTTGCAAGGAGAGGAGTGCAAGCAGTGCCTGGGACTTGCGACCCAGGAGTAGGTTTAAGGGGCCCCTTTATTATGCGCAAAAACGCTCACCTTCACCCTCCACACTCCTCTCCCTACCTAACCAAATTTGGAAAGAACCTACTAATGCCGCCTTTGAAGTACGTTCTAGAAATGAACCGATGCTTGTTCTAGAAAGGCCAAGATCTTTAAGTAGGCTATAGAGAGATTTTGCTGTTATACCTCTCGCTCCCACTTCTACCGCGTACAGACTAACTATAAATTTATTCCTGATCAGTTCGTTGGTTAGTTCGTAATACTTATTGAGCTTGAATGTGTGATCCCTTGGGATGTTTGTTTCCCAAGGAACAGTAAGCTCCACAAGTATCACGCGCCTCAGATGTTTCGAATACAGGAATAAGTCCGGTCTGGATGACGAAACACCAACATCCCCAGGGATTTTGTAATGCTTTTCATACGTGTCCATCATGAGAATCCAATCAGGAGCCGCGCCTAATATTGAATAAGGCTTCGCTTTTGATTTTTTGGAGGAGCCTTCTTTTACGAATTCTATAGATCGTTCGGTGGTTGTTATACCCTTCCGCGCTCTTGCTACTGAAAGACTAACCGCTTCCCGATCAATTATATACTTAATTTAAATTTAATCTAATTAAGTATATAATTGATATATTTAAGAATAACAATTGATCATTGTAAATATATTTTGTTTACGAGAGACTCGTAAAGGTGACGGATGGCCGAGTTGTTACCGACTTTAATAATATAAATTATAAACTTACATATTTTGATACTAATAGTTTGTAAAGGGTAATATGAAATGTTTCACAAATTTATTTAATGTATAAGAAAATGGATTGTGATTTGACACCGAGACAACTTTAAAAATAATGTTGGTATGTTAAGACATTCGTCTTTGAACTACTGTCGAGAGTGCTTGTAAATGTAAATAAAGTCAATTATACTTGAAAGTGTTATTATTTCTCTTCAATAATTATAGTACTGTAGTGATTGAGTGAAATGAATTGTTCCGTTCGATCGTCTTAAAGGACTGTTCTACAAACAAGAATTATCATCAAAAATCAGTTTGTATAATTAATCATGGTTATTTTGATGAGCGTTAATAGGTACTATGTCATGCTGCACGTAGCACTATTTTAATACGAACATAAAATTTATTACTATGCTACTTATTATCAAATACGGCCTTTTAAGTTAGCAGCAGGTTATTTGAAAAACAATATTCATGGCTCTGAATTCCTTTACCTGTAAGTTAAATAAAATCCAGAGAAGAGATATGATCTTGAAAAATATTAACTTAATAAAACATTAATTCAATACTAGTAATAACTCATTATATTCATGAATATTTACTATCTATTCTGTTCCTGACAAGTTGAATCCGGCAGTAACCACATCAAGGAAGTTGAAACAGAGGATCTTGGAAAATTCAAATCCAAAATATCTTTATTTAATTAGGCATCTTGCTAAGTCTTCTGAACAATAATTTGCTTAAGATACTTAGTTCATTGGATGCAGTTCCATTTTAGATAAAATATTTTTAATACATAAAAAAGACATTTCGCTCCTTGAATTCAAAAGGGACACAAATCGAAATCCATAAATTTTACAGGACAGGCAAAACAAATTTTTGAAACTGTTTTTTATAATATTTCATATATTTATTAATTAAATATAAGATGTAACTATATCATTACATGCGTATTTTTTAGCTCTATCTATCTACAATATAAACTTTGTAATAGCTGTTACCTATTAAGAAAAAAAAGCATATAAGTCCCTTTTGCATTCAAAATTTGAACCAATATTATAAAAAATATGTCAAAAATTAAACCCAATTTTACAAATAAAAATGATTTATTGTACCTTTTTGGTAAAAAATCATATCAAAAAGTTTAATATAGCAAGACATAGCAAGGTTATAAAGAATAACTTGCAAACTCGAATGCGTTGATCGATTTTCGTGAAATAATATGCGTGAAATAACATGGATGTACCGATACTTTGGCTCAAAGTTTGTCATAGGGTTGTATATAAATTGGCTCTGAACGTTTACATCACCAGTGTCCCAATAGGCATTAAATATGGCTAATCGTTCCTCAATTAAAAATAAGTTTTGACATTTAAATTTACACTAATCGCCCCGTTGGTCGAGCAGTTAGCGCAGACGTCAAACGTGTCACGGCGCAATGAGGCTCGGGTTTGATTCCCGGCAGAGACAGGCGTTTATGTGATGAGCATAGATATCTCTGTTTCTGGGTTTGGTCGTTTATTAAATATATTCTCAGTATTTATATGTGTATTTCTTTGTATGTATTTGTATAGTTGTCTAACACCCTTAACACAAGCAAATAATTTGCTTTCTTAGGGGTTAGATCAATGCGTGTAATTTGTCCGGATATTATTATTATTACTTACCTGTAGGAACAGGTCCCATATTTTTGGCAGTAATCATTTTTTTGATTTAGACTTAATTGTGTGTGCCTTCCTGCTATTTTATCAGAGTCTTGGTTTTGTTTATTTTCCATGATTCTGGATTAGCTTATCTTTTCCGACTAAAACGCTGAGGATCCACGCTAGCTGTTTCACTGCCAATGCTGGGTGACTAAATATTCACACTAGGTGACTAATTATGACTGATGGATGGGTGTGTTTCTATAATAGGCATCTGAGTATCCAAATTGAATGGCAGATTATCATAGATGTGTAAGTGAGGTTCTACACGAGAAGGGCCCGGTTGGGGTGAAATACAAAATGGTTTGACAATTTCTTTTGACTGTATTTACCCTTCGGAATCAGAAGATCTTTTATGACTTCAAAACTGTCATCTGAAGAAAAATCTGCAATTGATGAACTACTGAATGTTGATGATCGACTGGAATTGGTATCAGAGTCATTATCAGAGTCGCTGAACTGCTACTCGAGTCACTCTGTTCAACAACTATTTTTGACCTATTTATGTCTTTGGTATTCGTAACACAGCTTACTTCACTGTCTTCATCCTCTAATATTGGTAGGTTAAGGTCAGGTTGACAGTCTGCTATAGAACTTGTATCTGAAGAATCAATGGGTAACGTGACGGGTAGACTGAGTGCAGCTGGAGTATTAAAGAAAGTTTTATTTTGCACATTGTTATTGTGGCCAGGTAATGCTTGAACTTTTCCGATTCTTAAACGGACGTTGCCATATTCAACATTTATCGTACTCTATTCATTTTTTCAACTGTAAAAAAATACATCTTTAACGTTTTATAACTAAAAAACATAAAATACCCACAGTTCTATACATATTATATTATACAGTCCTTAGTATATACACACGAAAGATACATACACTAAAACATACACACAATCAAATACATAACAATCCTTAATACGACATTTTCACCAATAACACCTTAATTATATTTAACAAATTTAAGCTACCACCTCATATTTAACATTTAAATTCACAGAAAATATGGGGCAATGAATTTTAGTCATATATTTTAACATTTAGGAATATCTACCCATATTACTATAGTTCCCTATAAACACTCAATGATATTATTTAAAAAACTTTAAATTAGTGTCGAAAGCTACAGCTAAATTAATTTAGTTAATATTATTAATTTTCAAACAAACAAATACATTTGTATGATTTTTAAGTTAAAAACCACTGAAGTAATAAGAATATAATAAAATTAACATTAAAATGGTAATTTTTATTTTTAAAATTATACCGAAAACTAAAATTATTATCATGCAAAACGGCCATTTTTCTGGCCTTCCCATTCTAGCACGCTAAATATAATTATTTATTCTACTATTATTTAAAGCAAAAGGGACGTATTTCAAAATATGCTACTGTTGTATTATAAAATATAATTATACTTAACTAATATTGGATTACAAAAAGGATGCATTTCAAATATGGCAATTTTGTATTTCAAAATATTATAACAAATACTTATGTTACAATGCAAAACGGACGTTTTCCAAAATATGGCACTTTTGTATTTTATATTATGGTTACAAATACTAATGTTAGAATGCAAAACGGACGTTTTCCAAAATATGGCACTTTTGTATTGTAAAATTTAATCACACTTACCTGAAATTTTGAATCCAACACAGAAGTATTTTGGATTGTGGCAGTTTTTCACGCAACCGAAGTGCGTTTGCGTTGAATCTCCGGGCGCAACTCACAAAATGGCGGTTTTGCACTGACATTACCTGTCAAAATGAGCTAATGCAAAAATGGCGGTAAGTCAGTGCACCCATAATATAGCCAAAAATGATGGGAGTTTTTTTTTACTATAAAATATAGTCGGTTCAGGTGTCATTTTTGCAATAAAACGATTTTCATTTTTTTTTTATTGTGGCCCTTTTGTATTCAAGGAGCGATTTGTATTTATATATTTTTAAATTAGACATTTTGTGCCATTTTTTATTGATTATTTGATGGAACAGGAAGAGAATGGAAGTGTAAAATTTCATTTGTATAATTTAAAGCCCTTTCTTCCTAAATCTAAATCTTAAAATATGTTGCCAAGAAAATACGAATTCAAGTCTGATATTATCCAGTAACGCGTGTTTGACGTAGATAACTGTGTCATGTTGCTTGTAGTATTTACCATTTTGAGTGCAACGTATCGCTCAGTCGTCGTTAGCTTCAAAATACTGCAATTGATTTGCAATAAATATATATTTTTAGAGCCTTCATTTGTTTGTATGTATTTTTTCTTTATATTATTTTTATAGATGTTAGATAATTTATAAATAAATAAGGACGTTCTTCAGTTAGATACCCAAATTATTGCTTTACTTATTATCGCTATTATTCTCTACTCTTCATAGATGCAACGAAATTGCAAGTCTTAATGTTTTGTAGATATCCATTAGCGAGTTCACCACTTACTATCAGATGGATACGATTAGTCAAGTTTTTTGACACCGACTCTCATTGAAAAGGTTCTCAATATATTCGCTGGTGCTAAATATTATGATCTAAATAAGAAAGTTATTTAGTATACCTCTAAATTCATGAATTAAATCTAATCAAAAACATTCAAAGATATTTAAACAAGACGAGTGTCGAGTCCTGTTAGTATTAAATAAACCAACCATTTCAATAACGAACAAAATATTTTACTACTTATAAGTTAATTCAGGCCTAGAGGTTACTGTTTGAATAGGACCAGTTTTTGAATGTCGGTCTGAAAACCATCTGATTCGGGTGCTGATGGGTAGAAGGTGAAAACCCAATAAAATATTTATACAAGACTTTGTTTCAAAGGGTGAAAGGGCTTAGGTAATACCTAATTAAGGTAAGTTCGTGTATTTTACAATAAAAAATTGCTTAATAAAGTTCATAATTACAAGTGGACAAATAAAATGACTCGCTAAGAACATCTTTTAGTTTTATGGTGTTTTATCTACACGCTGTGGTAAGTAGTTAATTAGTTAATATACATTTATTAGTCACTGGTAAAATCACTTATCTTACTTTAATTTGTGAAATGTTCAAAATGTTCACTTTAAACATTCAAACAATTGTGACAAACGGAGAGACTAGCACAGTTTACATTTTAAATTCTGGAAGCTTTCTTACAATATCTGTAGACAATCTCTCACATTAACGAAAGTAAGACAGGGAAAAAAAAATAAACTCACTGACAAATAAAATTTTCATAATCAATAATAACTAATATCTTATATTATGAATAGTATTTAATTGTGCTAAGACTTTTTGTAAATTCAATAATATTACATTCTATATTTTTGTGGTATATCTCTAAACATACATAATAATGACTCAATTTCTGCTACTAAATATTAAAATTACAATGTTGTTTATAAATTACAGGGGCCAATAATCAATCTATAAATCATTATTAATATGATATTCAAATGTTAAGACGTAGGATACTTAACTGAAATATTCTTAAATAATATAAGAATCTCTTATAAGAATATTATTAAAAAATAAACAAGATGACAGTCAGGTTATTTCTATAAAAGAAGCAATTTCAGACTTCAACATGCAATATCGAGTAACGAGGCCGCTTTGTTTTCTTTACTTAGTTTTATATTGTAAAAAAATATTGAAGATTTAATGTTTAAAATAACAATAATGTCTCAGTCTCATTATATCAGCAATTTTCTATATAAATAAAATAAAATTGGTACATCGCCTACGTATAATATTCCAAACTTGTAATTCGATTAAAAAAAAATGTTTAATAGGCGCACAATCAATATGTTAATAAGTGAAGCAAAAACTTTGGACCCATTTTTACGAGAATTGCGCGGATGAAGGAATATTAAATTTGGCACACTTATAGTTAACATGTAGAAAAAAAAAAGTTAACATGTAGAAGAAGTGCAGAACGTTGTAGTGTGTGTAGCACTACAATGCGAAACATTACATGTGTGTATTGTTTCGAATTGTAGTGTTACTACGATGCGAAACATTACACAGACTACTTCATTAATCGTTGTTAACGTTGACATGTACAATGTATATTTGTCTGAAGTCAAATAGTCATAGAGTGTATATTAATTCTATGTAAATAGTAGCACAGAGTTGATTTGACGTAATATAATAAAAAGCTAAAATAAATATGCATAAAATGGTGTTAGTTTTATAACCATTAATACTTTACGGTCTACTTTCGGTGGTTGGGCGACCACTAGAAAAATTAATTCTAAATATATAATTCTATAGTGAAACGTTTGAAATGAGAATAAAATAAGGATAGACACAAAATAATTGAGCTCTAGCACTTATGGCGGTATGACGTAGAATGATTGACGTTTTACTGCAAATGCAATCGGTTTATTTCCTAAAAACGGACGGAAAACTTTGAACAGGTTTAAACTAGCTTGCTAATTTACAATAAACAATTTACCTTTTATTTTTTATACAACAAATTCCATTTTTTATATATGTGTCGCAGATCACGATAGTTTAACGATAATTAGTAATTCAATATATATTATTGTAAAAGTGCGGTGTGAAGCCGTGACGTAAGAAGTCACGTGATCGGAATCATTTGGAGGGTACCTGAGACATTTACGGCCGGCCTTACTTATGAACAAGGTTTAACAATTTAAAACAAATATAAGTTCGGAATAAGGAAAATGCTTACTAATAAACTCGATGTAGCTTAAACCAAGCATAACGTAGGTTTAAAGTAGTAACAAATTTAAAACATCGTTATACCAACTCTCACCCTAGTTTTAAGTTTGATATAACTATCGTAACCAAGCAACCAAATAACCCTTTTTATGAAAGTACAAAATTCGCTGTTTTACATTCTATTGAATTTTCAAATATCAGAGTGTTCATATATACTAAAAAATTAAATGGCTTTTAACTCAATACAAGGAGTTGAAGAAGTAAATAACAAGGCCATTGAAATGCAACAGTCTAGGAGCAAAACAAAAATATGCAAAATAAGAGAAAATTCTTTTGATTCTGAACATTTACTTATTATAAAAGAAGAAGAAGTTTTGCGTAAAATGTCGGGCTTCTAAAGATGGTGCCTTATTTTTAGATCAATTGTCTAGTAGTGAAATAATAGTAGATAAACGGTGTTCTTTGCTTCAGATTTTAACAGTATTAAGATATTTGGGCCGCAATCAAGTAATATATAAATTATTTGTTTTTTTAATTTTGGAAATAGGAATGTTGTAAATATATCAGAAATTATGTCTTTCTTAGTTATTTCAGATACAAGGTGATGCTGCAAACATTCACGGATTATTTCACCTGTCTGTTACTGGAATATTGAGGCGACTTACTAAAGCAATATTGTCAAAAAGATTTCATTATATTAGAATAGACTGCACTCACATGAAAATGCCTAAAGTGCAAGGTTCTCAAGGCAGTTCTATATACATTGTAAAGGATATTATAATATTTGAATGTTCAGGTAGTCTTAGCAGAGATGTAAAATATACCCACCAGAACAAAATGTTTCACTCAACTATGAAACAAGTAGAAGATAACTAAGGATAGCACAATGGCTAAAGGCAAGAGAGATATGAAGGTATTTTTATTTATAACAACATAAGACAGATTTGTGTATACCGACAGGGTTCATAACTTCCTTGGAAAACATCAAGATGTAAATAGTAGCTTCAGGAGTGCTAATATAGAAATATAATAGTTGCAATTGAAATAAATACAAGAGATATTCAACTATCTGTTTTTATTTCTTATTAGACAATTACAATAAATCTGAAAAACCTAATTCTTGTATTGTACCATAATACGAGTAGGTACTATATAAATCACCAAAGTAAATTGTAATTGCATCTTTTAATTAGATGTACTTATAAAATTACCAAATGAAGGTTAAATATAATGTAATTTTATTAAATTACAACATAACGCCTAACAAAAGTTAAAAATATTTTCTCAGTTACTTAAGTACACGCTTTTAGTTTCGCCTTATTTGTGTTTGTATTTAAATTGTTATTTTCTTTAATTAATATAATGGCTCCAATATTTCTCTTAGAAGTTGCTTCAATTAAAATATATTACAAACAACGTGAAATACAATAAATAGCAAGTGTTGATTTCATTTATAATAACATTGTAATTATAACTTTTCTTCTTTTTTAGATTATTTCCGTTTACATTGCGTTCTTATAATTCTTATTGAATAAAATTTATAATTAATTATTAAATTTATTTATAACGTCATAATACCTCAACGTTGAAAGAAAAAGAAAAAAACAGAAAAAACATAACATTTCTTCTTTTCGCAAGAAAATTTCGTCTTTTCGTCTTTTCGTACGAATTCAAAATATTAATTTGGACGTTGCCGTTTCGTGCATTTGACATAATGATAGAATAGTTATGACAATGTTATACTGAGTTTAATAGTTAGAAATTATTCTTACATTATTCATGGCTTAAACCGAATATAACACAACAATTCACAGTTTAAGTACTATATAACAATCGCATAGTAATTTTTATAAGTAACAGGATTAAAGTATTGGAGAGCATCGAGTCGAGAGGGAATTCATGAGAGAGAGATATAGTCCGGACCCTCCAAACTGGACCGGTGGTTCACACAACTCTGATAGTTATATACCTAGTCTGATAGTTAACTACCCACATTTTATATAAGAATTGTCAAATTGTGTCTTTGTTTAATTGCCTGAGATTTACGCCTTGGATCCTGTACCAGATCACTCTATCAATAACGAGCAAGCCGCTAATATACCTTTATCTCTGCCATTTCATTTAATATTGTATACTCTTTTATAATTTATTATTTAATAGAATCCCTAAAAGATCAGTTATTTTCCATGTTTGGTATAGACTAAGATATACTAAGTCTAAGTTTACCTTTATCTCTGTCATTTTATTTAATATTCTATAATCTTTTATAATTTATTATGTAATAGAATCCCTAAAACACCAGTTATTTTCCATGTTTGTTATAGACTAAAATATCTTATACTAAGCCTAAGTTTACGAACATCGGAATATCGAAAATGTGACGTCATTGTCACGTCCGTAGCTCATAGTCTCTTAAATGAGGGTTTCGCTAGAGATAAGTGCGCGTATCGAGTTTCGATCCCAAACTGACTACAATATACATTTCATGTTACGTTATTATATTATATTATTTAATATTTATTTGATTATGTTTATTTAATATAATGGTTTAAATAATTTTATTTTGGTCAGACATAATACTTTTTAACATTTTCACTTACATGTTGAAATTACAACAATTTCAGGGATTTGCTTAAGTCACTTTTTTACCTTACTTTGGCATTTACTCTTTAGGGTTACGTGATGGAGGAATAATTGAATAACAATTCATTTACACAGGAACATCTACCTTTGTTTTAAAATTGTTACTGAATTTTTGGTTTTTACTGTTCGGAAAGACTCTTTTTCAAGAAATTAAATTCAATGAGTCGTAATTGAGCAATTTACAAGAAGCTGTTTCCTAAAAGTTATTAATTATTATTTTTAAACTGACTGCGCAATTATTTAGTACAATAAGTCGTTATTAAGTTGCCTCATACTTATTCTTCTAATAATATAGTTTTTTATTTGTGTAACGATATATGTACCTACATAGAAAGATTTATTTTTCTTTATCTAGAAAGAGTAGCTCTATTAATATCCAATGTCAAAGATTTTCTCTCTTACATAAACAAATATTTGAATAGGTTTGGTGTTTGCGTTTTAATCAGTTCTTAAATTAAAAATCCATTTTCTATAGGATTTAATTTAATTTAATCATAAACTTACTGAATGTTATTGTTGACTCAAAGTTATTATTTACCTACTTGAAGATACTCCAAATAACTTATAGAAATATTAAATACTTCACAAACCATTAATGCGGCTCATATAAAACTATGACTTTTGTGACAAGTCTCTGGAGTTCATTGAAAGGCTCAAAAAGAAATTGCATAAACTAAATATTAAATCTAATAATTGTGAGTTATAATTTGAAGAAATTGTACAGGTAGCCTTTGAAATACGGGTAACCTTTAAAACAAAACCACATAATAAAAAAGGTATATAAAACCATAACATTTAACGTGTTTTTGTTATGATAACAAATGATAAATATAAGAAAATCGAATACCTATATGGAAATAATATTTAATAGTAATAAATCAATTATCGTGACATTGACATCATTTATTAAGTAATAAGATATTTCTGAACTTAAATAAACGTTAATTTAGAGCTTTTAGTTAGGATATTAAGTTTAGTTAGCTTAGTATGATGATTGTCTTTTAAAGGTGACCCTTTAAGGGCGGGTGGAAATGGTAACGCCACCTTGTGGCTCTCATTAATAAATAGTGAATGAGTAATTATATGTGACTCCGCGATCCATTTCTTTCACTCTTCCTTAAATCCGTGCACACCAGCGCTTCCGCATTGCCACGCACGCCATTCAAGCAGCGAATATAGCTCTGATAGCATCGGCAGAAGACGCAGCCCTACATCTCCGTCTTCACCTCCAGCTTTCCGCCCGATCCTTGAGTACTGCACTTTGGGATCGTGAAGAGACATTGTAATAGTCTCCCGCTATTAAGTGGTAGTGCCAAAACTTGATCGCGAGTGTTATTGGACATCAGTGGAATAGACCTGTGTGTTTAAACGTGATTCTCCGTTACGCGCCTTCAACCTTCTTGGATTATCTTGCTGGAGCTGCCTTGGATTCTGAGGTTGGTGCACGCATGGTTTCCCATTTTATCCCATTACCCTTGCGAGTCACATATTTACGTTTTTACTGCTCCCCTGAGAGCGTGTCGAAGGTATATCAAATTGTTTAAATTGGCAACACCAGATGGTAAAGGTTGTATAGCGAATCACAATAAAGCACTGGTAAATAACAATTGTCAATCTCAAACTCAAACTTACTGAACGTCTTTTTTGAACCTACTCGTATTACTAGTATTTCCGCGACTTGTATTGATAATGTGTTCTGTCGCTGTAACATTTATGAAGAAACAGTAATGACAAATTTAAGTTCAGACCACTGTGGTCTAAAATTTTCTCTATTAATTAAACACGAAAGTGAAAAGCCCCAAAAGTTTACTTGTAGACCAATTACAAAAAACCGGGTCCTAACATTTAAGAATAATGTACAGCAAAAAGTGGGTAAAGTAAACATGAGCGATGATAATCCAAATAATTTATATAATAACATTTTCGGTTTTTTGTTACAAGAATTTAATAATGTTTTTAAGCCAAAAACTATGACTAAATACCTAAAACTTAAATTTAGTGATTGGGCTACCGTGGGAATATATAAAAGTAGAGATAAGTTATATGATTTATATAGTGAGAGGCAATGGAATCAAGATCCGGTATTCTTGAATAAAGTTAGGATTTTTTCTAAAATATTTAAGACCGTTTGCATACAAGCTAAGTCGATTTACATAAGAAATAAAATCTTAAACTCAGAAAATAAAATAAAGGCAACTTGGGATGTTTTATCTAGTGTTTCTGGGAAAAATAGGGCTGCTAATGGACCTATTAAGTTAAAAATTGATAATATTGAAATAAATTCAAATTCAACTGTGGCGGCTATTTTTGAGACTTTTTTTAACGAAATTCCTTCAACAGTCACGCGTAATTTAAATTCCTCACCATGTGATGCAATCGTCGAATTGACGAATAACGTAAGAGTCAGTAATAAATGTTTTGTTTTTAAACCTGTTACATCATATGAAATTGTTAAAACTTTTAGAAATCTAAATATGAAAAAAACCGGTGATCTTTGAGGTATATCAGTAAAATTACTAATAAGTATTATAAATGATATTGCTCCACAATTATCCTTAATTTTTAACAAATGTATTGAAACCGGTACTTTCCCAGATTTAATGAGAAATAGTAAAGTAGTTCCTTTGTTCAAAAGTGGCGATAGACTAATACCCGGAAATTATAGACCTATCTCTATTTTACCCACTTTAAGTAAAATTTTCGAAAAAATTATACTAAACCAAATGTCAGAATTTGTTTATAGCAATGAAATCATGCATAGTGAACAATATGGTTTCACCAAAGGCAAATCAACAACTGATGCGGGTGCCGCGCTTCTTAAGCACATTTACGACGCATGGGAAAAGTCACAGAATGCAATCGGAGTGTTTTGTGATTTATCTAAAGCCTTTGACTGCGTGGACCATCAAACATTACTTTGCAAACTTAATCACTATGGCGTGCGTAATGCTGCGCTTGATCTTGTTGCCTCTTACTTGAATCAAAGAGTTCAGACGGTTGATGTAAATAATTGTAAATCGGTTGGATCTCACCTAAAAATGGGTGTTCCACAAGGATCTATTCTAGGCCCTTTCTTATTTTTACTCTATATTAATGATTTGCCCTTTTACGTAAAAGGACTATGTGACATTGTACTTTTTGCTGATGATACCTCACTTATTTTTAAAGTTGATCGTAATAAACCTAATTTTGACAAAGTTAACTGTGCTCTGTCACGTGTTCTTCATTGGTTTGAAATTAATAATTTGGTATTAAATACTAAGAAAACTAAATGCATGGAATTTACACTTCCTAATGTAAAAAGTCGGGATTGTAGTTTATTCCTTAACAATGAAGTGTTAGAACTGACTGACTCGACAACTTTCTTAGGTATAACTTTAGATAAAAAGCTCCAGTGGAACCCCCATCTCTCGACACTCGCAAGCAAACTTAGCTCAGCCGTCTTTGCAATTAAAAAAGTAAGACAATTAACAGACGCTAATACGGCTCGACTCGTTTATTTTAGTTATTTTCACAGTATATTGTCTTACGGTATCTTACTATGGGGCAGCGCTGCCGAAATTAATTCTATATTCATTTTACAAAAACGAGCTATACGGGCTATTTGTAACTTAAAAGCTAGAGACTCCCTAAGAGAAGTTTTTAAAGAAATCGGTATTCTTACGGTCGCTTCTCAATACATTTTTAATAACTTACTATATATACGCCAAAATTTAAATGACTATAAAAAAAACAGCGACAGACATACTATCAATACAAGAAATAAAAATAGGCTTGTAACGCCTAAATTTAGACTTCAAAAAGTTAAGAAATCCTTCATGGGCTTGAGTATACGCATATATATATCGGTTCCACAAGATATCTTAGATCTTCCTTTTCTTGATTTCAAATCTAAAGTTAAAGGTATATTATTAAATAAATCTTACTATAACATTCAAGAGTTTTTGGTTGATCGAAATGTGTGGAACTTGGGTCATTGTATCATAAATCTTAGGTCATAAATCTGTATTGCGAATAGCTAGTAATCTCCGCAATTTGTTTTTTGTTGTAAATTAATTTTGCTTTATCGACCTTCTGCATCACACCGATTCCTTAGAAGTCACTACTTGCGGTAGCATCGGGAGTCGGGTTGCCTCCCTCCCTCAAATATGTGCGAAGGGGGTGATGGCTGGCTCTTGTGTTATGCTCGTGAACGAGTGCTGCTTGCGGTGACTGGTTGTGTGGCAGGCCGAAGATTTATATATATTTACTGTTATTATTATTTAATTTTCGTTGCCTGAAATCATTGGGCTTCTTTTCCGATTGATTGCGACGGTTCTAGTTGTTCCAAAATTGCATTTAAGTTTATAAAATAAATAAAATTGACTCATTTGCAGGGTTGATGTTATAATTTATAAGTCAAACATTGTTAAATTTTATTTAAAAAGAGCAACTGTTGAGTTTCTGGCCAGCTCTTCTCAGCAGAACAGCATTCCGAGCGGGTGGTAGCTTACTCACAGACTGACTATACTGACCAATTTAATGTGATTGACGATTCAAAAGTGCGTGTAAATGCCTACTTGAATAAAGATATTTTGAATTTTGAATTTTGAATCAACAACTTTTATAGTTAAATTCTGTAAGAAAAATATTATTATCTGTGGGTCTTTTTCACGTTCTTAACCACTACCTATGAATTTGGTTACCGGTACTGATATGATATGCAATAACAAATTGAATCACCATATCCTTCCTTTTCCTTCATCTTACTCAGTGGTGAAGTACATAAACTACATAAGAATTATTTAATTCGCCCAGGGAACCACAAACTTTAACCACATCCGACAAACCGAAACAAAAAATAATACATTACACAGAGTATTCCCACCTTACCTAAACTTTAATTTAGTTATTAATAAATAATAATATTTAAGAATAAAATATCAAAAATAATATTTTTTTCAAAAATGTTCAGTAACAAATCTTAAAATATTTTCAAATATAATTTGCATTTTCCCCGATCACGCATTTTTTGTCTTATTTTAAAATGGGGCAAATTTGGGCTTTTTTATATTACTTGTTTTATTTGATACAGTCAGAATTACGACATCAGTAGATGACTACAAACTGTCTAACTGTCAAAAGTCTATTTAAAGTTTTTAATAAATAAATAAAAGCTTTAAAATGTTCTTAATTTAGTTATTTCGTTCAAGCAAAAGTACCTATTTCAGTAAATCAAAACCCCTTTAGGCGACTTTATTTGCTGAACACTCATTTAATTAAAAACATTCAACATTTATAAAGTGATACTTACGATGGTGTCCATTTGAAAGGTTAGAAATTTGTAGTAAATTTTCTTTTGTAGTGGTTAGATATGATCAGAGTCAAATAAAAAAAAAAGGTAAATAAATAATAAATGTTAGTAAATATTAAAAGGACAGATCAGAGTATGTATGTACTAAGTGCGAATCATCGGCGATTTATTAGGACGAAAGTATCCTTAAAATGTATATCTATTATTATATCGATAACAATAATTACCAACTTTTTTATGTATTTTGCACTTTGTTATGAAAAAACCAATAATTGTGATGATGTAAACATTATCACTTAGGGAATGCAATTTCAAAATCCAGTTAACTTGTTTGAACTCGAAATAAATAGAAACTAGAAACAACTGCCAACTCCGACATCCACTCTGCAGAGTAATCTGCAAGTTGAGTATCGGATATGTTCTGATTTACATCTGTAGTTCTCACAGCGAGGAACAAGATATAAGGAACCAAAAACGAACTGTGTTTTCTTTTGCAACACGACCGCCATACACATCATTAACCCTACGAGTCGTTTCGAGTAATGCAAACAGAAAAAAACAAATGAATAACGGTTAACGACACAAATGAGTAGGTAATAGGTAAATGGCTGTAAAAATTTTAATTTGGAATTCCTTACCAAAGAGGAAAAGTTTAAGGAAAACGCCAATTTCATATGTAAGGACCTAATATAACCGGTGTATTTTTACGATTAACCTCTTAACAAAATTATTATTTAGACATTTTATAAGAAAGTTGATAGAAACACTAAACTGTTGCAAATGGAGACAATTTTGTCTTTTAGATTTATATATGTTACAAATTAGGAGCGCTACATATCTGCTATAAATATCCAAGTACAATGTACCAATTATTTGTTAATAGTTAATGAACAGTGCTAAACGTTTCTATGTTGTACATATTCCTTACTAAAGTAATATCTATAAGAACTAGCAGTAAACTCCATAGATATTATTTTAAACTAAACTAGGATCCGCAACAATGCGCTGCGGGAATTGAGCTGAGCGCTCTCCCCCTTTTTTATGCTACTAAAGTCGGTCCATACTGCGCCCAAGGTCTTCTAATTAAGTGGTCAAGACCGGAATGGTTAAGAGTAACGATTGGCGAGCGCGCTCTAGTTCAGTTAAGCTTAAGTCTATGGGAGATTCAGTTTTTTGACCATATCTTTAAAACAAAACAATATTTTTTTATTTTGTTTTTTGGAGTAGAAGCCCAGTTTACATCCTTGATATACGTGCTAATTTTGGTTAAAATTGGTTGTGTGGTTTTCCTGTCATGTTGCCTCAAAAAATTGATTCCCAAATGGTTAAAAGCCTCGCTTACGCTCAGCTCAATAATAACATTTTATTCAGTTTTAATAACATCAGTTAAATAACACAATCTCAAGAACTTCTAGTTTCGAGTTAAAATTGCATGTAAGAAAAATTATCTTGTGTACTTTAACATTAATTAATTAAAAGGTCGTTTATAAGGAGACATATGAAGGACTAAAATAATATAATTATGAAAATTCAGACATGACTGTTTTTTCATAATGATTTTTGTATGTTAGAAGTAAATAACGTTATTGTTTTTGCATGTTCATTAAAATTTCAAACGTTCTGTTTGCAAACATGGTTCATGCAACTTTGGATACAAATAACAAGAGTAGACCTTACCACTGAAGTTAGGTAACATCGTTTATATTGCAAGTAAAAAGAGTATGTAACCTTAGTTTGAATATCTGTATTTATACACACTGTAGTCGCTAATATTGTAATGTTTTTTTTAAATTTTTTTTACTACCGCTCTAATAGTGCACTTTCACGATACAACGAGACATTTACTTATATAAGTTTATCTAAACCTTTGAACTTTAATCTTAAATAAAGCTTGTCAATCGATTACAATGACCGTGTTTAAAGCTTGAGCGAACTCTCATCACCGATAACACACATATACTTTGCAGCCTTTGTACACAAAGGTGGTCGGCACAGAGTCTATTAGACGCAGTCCAAAAAGGCTTTTCCACCTGTTTGGAATACAAACAAATGAGTATGAAAACTAACTGCACCGTTTTTCATTATAAAAAAAGAACGTTATGTCTATAACGTCGGTTAAGATTCAGCCGTCAAAAAGTAAATATTTTCTACCACCTTCTTGGTCCAGTGGTTAGCGCAGACGCCTAACGTATAACGACGCAATGAGTCTCCGGTTCGATTCATGACAGGGACAGGCACGTATGTGATGAGCATAGATGTCTGTATTGCTGGGTTTGGTAATTTATAAAATATATTAGTGTTTATAATGTGTTTTCTTTATATTTCTATAGTTGTCTAACACCCTTGACACAAGCAAATAATTTGCTTACTTAAGGGTTAGATTAATGTTTATAATTTGTCCTGTGATATAAGTACTATTATTATTATTATTATATATACCTATGTATAGTATAAGTAAACTATAGCAGAATATTTTTTCCTGTCCACATAAAAACACAAAATCTGTTAAGGCTATAATAATAATAAAACAAAGCTTATGGACGAGTTGTAATGAAATTTTGTTACTAACAAATTTATTCTAGGGAACTTCTAAATAAACTTACAATCGTTAACGATGTTTTCTGATGATGCTTGCATAAAAAATAGACAAACAGCCAAAAATATAAGATTATATTTTATTGCTTTAATCCAGCTCAATAGAAACTTTGATTGTATAAGAATATCATCCTTATATTTTATTATATCTCTCTTAGATATATGGCTTACTATTCAAGTCGGTGGAGAAAGAGCAGATGAGATTGCAGGCAACAAAAGAATAGAAGCAACAGTAATACTGTAAATTGAAACTGTAATAATTTAGAATCTCAAACATGTTTTAACCGCCCCGTTGGTCGAGTGGTTAGCGCAGACGCCTAACGTGTCACGGCGCAATGGGGCTCGGGTTCGATTCCCAGCGGAGATAGGCATTTATGTGATGAGCATAGATGTCTGTGTTTCTGGGTTTGGTCGTTTATTAAATATATTTTCAGTATTTATATGTGTATTTCTATTTATTTGTATCGTTGTCTAACACCCTTAACACAAGCAAATAATTTGCTTACTTAGGGGTTAGATCAATGTGTGTAATTTATCCTGATATTATTATTATAAAAAAAAAAAAAACATGTACCGAGACCATTTTATTTTTATTACTCCTTCGCAAATACCAACATCAGTGAAACGGCAATTAGACTTCAGCACTGATTGCGTCAGGCAGGATATTGAAGTTGCTGTTTAAAATGACAAAAGCGATGTGTAATATTTTTTATATAAACAAAAAAAGTGATAACAATCAAACACAGTTTCCACAAATATTCTCAAATACAATTGTTTCAAATAATAAAATTTAAAGGAATTTAAAGCTAAGTAATCCGGACCTTTATTTGAATATAATTTATGAATTTAATTAACGTTCAATAAATAAAACTAGATGAACTGGCTAGAAGTGCTACGTTAATTTCAACATTTTTAATAACAAATAACTGAACTTTAAATAACTGAAACTATTAGGGTATCAAATAAATATTGTTACAGCTCGTTAAAAAAAGCGGTAGCCTTCCCTTAAGAAGTAAATAAGTTCATTAGTTTCAGTTCATTGTATGTAAATTTAAAAGTTGTCGTTTTTATTAGAAACAGTATTTTAAATCTTATTGATTTGACTTCAATAGAATAACAATGTCTTTCATATGTACAATGAGTTATACTTTCCTTTAAATTTAATTCAAAAGAGTCAATAGCATTCAAATTAACGCTTTATACGCAAAGGACGCAATGCGCTCGACATATAATCGAACAGTGCTTTAAATTCGTTGCCCGATGTGAAGTGCTCAAATGTTTGCGACAGTAGTTCGAACATACTGCATTTACAAACGCAAAATACCTATTTTTAGTATGTATCTCAGACGACAATATATGAGAATTAAAATTAACACAAAGTGAAAATTACTGCAATGCAATGGAACAAACGTAAACTCGTAAATATTAATATATTATTAAGTGATAAGTGGTGATGTATTTCTTTTAATTGATCATGTTATTATTTCATTTTAAAATCTGTCGTCATGAGCTACCGAGAATGTTTTATTGCAGAAGAAAGCAGCCCTGTTATTATAATTATGTCGTTCTTTTGGCATATAGGACTGTGTTGAACACATTTCTTAGCACATATTGTCTGATTTATTCCTATGTTCATAAAAGTTTTCATAATTGTTTTAAAAGTTCATAAAAACGTAGTTCTACGAATTAGAAATTTTCCAATCAAAAACAATTTATTTTATTGTAAATTAACAAATGATTCGTAATGAAATCAATAAGTAAAATCGAGAAGATTTTAACATTATAAATCGAGTTTTTTTTTGCTGTTTCTTATAGGACACATAACTAAACTTGTCAATAACTTCATGTTAATAAGTTGAAAACCAAAAATTTTTTTTCATTCTCTGTCTATTTAGAATGTAAATAAGCTTAACATGTCTAAACATATTTAGGGACAATCACAAAAAAAAACAAATTAAATATTAAGTATTTTTAGAAGACATAATATTTTCCACAAATAATATACAATGTCTTCCAATATATATTATATACAAGTCACGGGTTAGCAATTCATTATTATAGATAAATTACGACATAATGAAAAAATATTCTTTTGAGACATTTACCTAATGTAAGGAATATTTCGTTTGCTAGTTAATAACTAAGAGTAAGTTGTTTTGTTTTACTAGCAAGCAATATATATTTGACATATTATAAATGTTAAATTATTTATAAAATGTTTAAATGTTCGATTAAATACTTTTAATCCTCGCTTTATTTAACGGATTTTATACACGAATTGACGTAAAATATCAACTAGCTTAGTTTCAAACAAAGTCTTGTCTAAATAAAATATCCTGTTTCCACTCTACACACTCTCAAACACAAGCGGATTAAATGCCTTTGAGACCGACAGTATTACAAACTTGTCATATTCATACAGAGGTACGGGGAATAAATACGTAATAATCAAATATATATATTTTAATAGAGCTTGTAGTAATTATACAGGGTTATTTTTAATTAGTTGAGCACCTTTTGCAGGCAGCCTCTCTACATCAATCAAAACAACATTTGTTCTACGACTTTTAAAAATATTTATAAATAACTCAGAATAAACGAAACAAAAAAATTTTTGCTCCCTCGATTATTTATTACTCTGTATTTTGTCTTAATTTAAAAGTATTTACTTAATTTAAGTGTAAGCAAATTAGTTCAGAAATACAAAATATGAATACTTTTACAGCTCCTTAAAAACCGATACGGTTTATACTATACATACACACATTACCGATATAGATATATAGACTTTTCTCCAAACGGAGGAAAATGAATAAATAAAAGTAATATTGAACATCTTCAAATACTTTGAGTCTTTATATATTATACCAAAGGGATTGCAAGTTAAACGAGCAGACAGCACACCTGACGGTGAGTTATCCGTTGTAGGCATATCTGCAAAAAAAAAAAAAGATTTCTAAATGCGTTGCTCATGGGAAGGATGGTACAAATAAGGAGAGGAAGTACATTATTAGACCTGTGACTCATCAACCGATTGTAGGTATAATTACTATCTCAATCCCTTCATACGAGCATCATATTATTGTTTTTTATTTCACGGCGATGAACAATCAGTGCTGCCTTAACTTCTTTCATCCATCATTCCCTCCATCTATCTCATCTATTTTCTCATTTTTAACCTTTTTTTAGCGGCATATTAATCTACATACAACTATATTCGTCTATTTTTATCGTTCTTATCTCCTCGCACGCTAATTTCGCACTTCCCCAGTGTAAAAGCATTTTTTAAATTCTCGTTATTTATAAATATTTTATGATCTATTTTTGTGTACTTAAATAATATATATATATATATATATATATATATATATACAATATATATATATACAAGAAACTTTCTATAAAGTAAGAGGGATAATAAAGAGAATGATATGCAATTTATTTCACAATGCTATTCTTTTATGCTATGCTATTATAATTGAATATTAGTTGCTAACAAGCAATATCGAGACTATGTTCTTTTCTTTGTTGTGCGTTTGAAAATATTGAAGAAGATTTAATTCTTTAAATTGGAAGAATGTCTTAGTTACATTCTCGGTATCAGTGTTCAGTGTCATATTTCATTTAAGAGATCACCTATAAAATATCAGTTATTATAAATATCGATCGTATTATAAAATCTCTTGTTTCCTAACTAATTTACAAGCGTCAGAACATCAAAGAGGTGATATCATTGTAATGTCAGTTGCTCAAACAGACACACGGAAATGAGGTTTCCACTTAGTTTAGTTTAGTGTTCGCATCGAGTTTTGATCCAAAAACTACCAACAATATGCAGTTTGCAAATTATGATTTGCATAATTATCATTTTGTAGTATTAACTGCATGAAATCAGTAACCCGTCACTTTTTTATATAACATTCAAAATACTTTATGTAAATAAGGTGCTATGGCTTTCAGTATACCTAAGTTCAAAGTTTTCGGATAAAAGAAATCGAAAAAAAATTAAGAGCGTTAAATTTAAATTTCTTTGTTACCAGTATGACCAACTTCTATTGTCTTATGTTTAATTTAAAATACTTGAAATCTAAATTTCTTTTTTTTTATTGAAGCTAATAAGTTATTGAGTGCCGGATTTAAAGAGTAATATACAATTTTAGAGATTGGATGCTCTTTTTAACTATTTTTATGAATTTCATTTTATTTCAAAATAGTTTAAAAATCAAATTGTAATAGTTGGGATTTCATTTACCATAAAAGACAAGTGATAATGGTGTAACAAATTTGATTAAACAAAACTTTAATTTTTGACGGTTATTTATACTATATAGTTGAATATATATATTTTTAAATAATAGCGAAATTTAATTACCAAATTTTAAAACTTTTAATTAGTTCCCTTTAGCTAAGAGTCATAACTTATCTCTTCTAACTTCACAATTAAAGTAAAAGTTCTGTTTATATAAAAAAGTTACCTTTCAATTACAAGTAACTGCTTGTCAGTTACATTAAATTTTATTAAAAAATATAAGTACTTCTTATTTGTTTGTTGAAATATGAAAATTTTAAGATTTTGTTTATATTGAACACTTTGGTATACTAATTGTTTTCTATTTTTTAAAACAATATTTTTTTTAATCATAGATAGATTTCGTGAAAGTTATTAAACAAAAAAAAAATAAGAAAACAAATTTAGTACAATACTGTTTTGTGTTGTGTTTCAATTTGTGGTAAAAAAAAGCATTTCCTAAGAACTTTGATCACTTTAATCAAAAAATCAATTGTTTCTTATAATTGTCGTCCTTAATTTCTTCGCTTCTTTTGTTTTTTAATCTCTAATGTTTCTAAGACTCTACAACATTATATATGCTTCTGTATCTTTTGATCTGATTGTTCGTTTTATTATTTATATTAATGTAATTATTATTTTTACATATGTATATCTATTATAATATGTTTACTAATAAAAACATTCTTATTGAATTGAATTTGACTTTCCGATATTATAATTATATTGTGGATTCATGCATAATAGGCTTAATGTAGATTTATTCAAAGAAACAGGTGGCATAAAGCATTCATTTTATGTTATATTTATTTATGTTATGCAGTGGATAGATTGTTGTCTACTTTTAATTTAAATAAAGTTTTGAATTTATGCTCAGTTCTGATTGTTCTAGTATTTGCAATTGAAATTAATTTCAGTATTTAGGTTTGGTTGTTAAAGTAAGCGTTAAGTTTCTGTGTTCTTTAAGCGTTTGACTTGCGATAAGGTAAGCCTCGTGGTTGGTCTACAATGGAGTGTCTACCATGGAGTGTCTACCATGGAGTTTCTACCATGGAGTGTATCCGCCCTGGGAGCTTCAGGCGTGGGTGCTCGTCGGAGTGTATTGGCACCGGGTAGAAGCCAGGGTCGGGAGGGTTAGGCTCGAGTTAGGTTAGGACGGTGAAGTAGGGACTCAGAGACCGCTTCGGCTGTCGTCGGTCTTGCGACAGTAGGAGCTATTTCTCCCCACCTCGATCGTTGGATCGGCCGGCGGCACGGAACTCTAACGTTCCGTCTTGTGCAGGCGCTCATGGAATATGAGTGCTTTGTCAAGTACTTGCACAAGATCGCACGCAGAGACGCGGCCCCCGCCTGCCATCACTGTGACATGTCCGTCGATACGGCTCGTCACACATTGGTGGAGTGCGCAGCCCGGGACCGCTAGCGTACTGAGCTGGCGGCCGTGGTTGGCAGGGACCTCTCTTGGCCGAGCGTTATCCTCGCAATGATCAGTGACGAGAGGTGCTGGGTCGCTATGGCTCCTTCTGCGAACAAGTCATTGCCGTGAAGGAGGCCGCGGAAAGGGACAGAGAGGCAGACCTCCTCTGAACCCCTCTACCGGGGTAGGCTGAGTCGAAGGAGGTGGGATTACGCCCGCAGCTTCCTTCCCACGGGGCGTCACGGCGAGTGTGAAAACGATCCCTCGGCGTCCCACTATGGCGATGAGGTCAACCGTTGGTTTTTTAGTGTGTAGCCTTAAAAATGGCAGCGTCCTCTATGCTGCTGGGTAGTCCCACATACCTCCTCGGCCATCACATTCCTGGCGGACGGAACGATGCGTAACGCATTTTTTCAACGACAAAAAAAATCAAAAAAGTAGCCTCGAGGTAAAGGTATGTCTAGGATATTTAACATTCTATATGTATCTATCAGTTATTATTAATTTATAGTACCCACAACCATCAGCTATTTTAAAAAACCTGAAACATTTTAAATTTGAATGTGCAAGCGGGCCAAATGTTGTTTTTTGAAATCGGTGCAAATCTCAGCAAATATTACTTGAACTTGATGTCAATAAATTATTAAACAAACTGTTATAGTAGACTTTACAATCGAAGAAGAAACAAATTAATAATGTTCTAGATATTATTACAGGTACAATGAATAGACAAATACCTTTAACCAGACTAGGCTAGACCATCCCGTCGCTCTACCATCCCATCGCTCTACCATCCCGTCGCTCTACCAATTGAGCTACCATATCGCTGTCCGTCCCGGTGAATTAAGCATTCTATATGTGATCGTCTTTACGGGACGGTGGTGACATCTATAAGGCTTCTTTCGAAAATCCTAAGCAAAGATTCTAACTTTGCAGTGTAGGTAAACATTGAAAAGATGCCACAACTGAAATATTTTAAAACATTATGAAAATATCTATAAACATGTACAAATATGTTAAGCTTATTATTTTTTTTATAAATATAGAATGAAAAATAAACCAACACGGACAGGGATTCGAAACAGCAATAATGAGGACTTCGTTTTACAAAGTGGAGTCGTAGATATTATTCAAGATTGAATCAAGCTACTGTCTACCAGCAAATCGCAAGTCGATCCTAACAAACGAGCGCCGACAATAGATCACGTTTGCGGTTGGTACTTTGAAATATAAACGAGTTGGGTTCGATATCATTTGAAGATAATATCTGTTCACATTGTTCATTGTTAACATGACTAATAAATTCTGAGCGATATAAAAACAATTTTGTAGAATTGTATATGATTTTAAAATTACCGTCAAAAAGTACATATAACATAACGTATACAAAAACCGCCAAATTCATTAACAATGCAGCTCTTGTGGGATTCTTAGACGTAGGTTATTTAAAATAATCATTTGGAGTAAAATAAAAGATCCTAATAAATGATGTTCATGAACTTATAATATTATACTCTTCTCTAAATATCTTCTCAATGGCCCAACGTTTACTCTCTCTCTCTCTCTCTCTCACTCTCTCTCATAATTGATCTTATTAACCATTATATCTCGTGTCATGATGGCTGGTTATTGTAATCTATAATATTGTAATTTACTTAGAGTGTCTTCAAGCAAATAAATGTCAATACTATGTTCAAAAGTATACTAAGCTACAATCCAATGATGAGTTCATGCTCATCATTGGATTGTAAAAATATTGAAGTTCGAATACAAAATAAGTACACGAACTACTTAAACGACACTGGGAAAAAATGTTATTGCTAGATAGAAAATACTTGGCGTTAGAAGTTAGATGAGAAAAAGAAATTTAAGACTATTTTATACAAATACGTTATAATATTTTTATATATTATATAAATAAAAAGTATTATAACTGCAGTACTAAATATGAGCCGACCTTTTAATAATAATGTATACGATAGCTGGAAATGTAAAGATAATAGTTCAAATAATAATAAATAGATTTTTACTCATAACTTCATTACTACTTTTTGAATTTAGTTGGACTTAAAAACATTTTTTTAACATTAATAAATTCAGTAATCTCATTTCAATATTTGATACTGTCCTTTTTAATCTAGGAATAATAATTTATGTTACATTTGATTTGATGTTTTTATTGGCTTTGCTTTATATATATTTCGCAATAGAGCTTTACAAGCCAGAGAGAGGCACATGATGAACAAATGGACTGCGAATACTTGGCCTCATGTTTCGAACAAAATCCAATGCAATGGGTACAAATGAGCCTTCCTTGAACCGGCTCCGGCTAAGAAACGATTTTGCATTGAACGAGTCAATGCGTACTCTAATATTAAGCTAATGATGCTGACCGATGTTTCCTAGTTACTGATGTTTGTTTAAAATATTTACAAATTATAGGTACAGTTTGTTTCATCATAGTATTTAAATTTCCATTGATATGTTCTTTAATAAAACAACAATATTTCAAATTATGATAAATGTAAAAAATACAATATGACTGTAAGTTAATTTCAATGGTTTATAAAAGAATATTTACCGTTTATGATTAGAAGAATGTAATAACAATGTGAAATATTTCACTTTATACAATTTTTAATTTGATGAGATAAAAACATTAATTGCAGACGGCGGTTAATTTTTTAATGTTATTTTTAGATAAAGAGATTTTTTTAACTTTTATAAATTTCCTTTACATAAAAGTCTAAAGCCTTTCAGCGTTCAACGTAGAGTAAAAAGTTATTTTTCACTTAACAAAACAAACGAGTACAGATTTATTTTTATATTGCAGATATTCATTACTTGTAATTTTTAAGCTAATATTTAAATAATAAAACTTCTTTAAAGTCATTCATGTACATATATAAATTCTTTATTTTCAGTTACAATGAAATACTTATAGTATAGATGTTTCTACACAGGTACATCTAATCTTGCAGTAAAACAGTAACAATAAAAAAAATCTCCACACAGTTTCTCACTGTCTCTCTGTTTGTTCGCTTATCACATAACAACTACGGAACTGAACTTCTAACAATGAAAAATGGTTTTTCATCGTTACAAAAATAAATACGTACTACAATTTTGACCATTGCAAATTAAATTGTTTGTAAATAACATTTCTGTTTTAATATATATTTTTTTGTAGATTTTACTATTCCATAAAAATAATATTATGTACATGTAACAACAGCGTTAGGGCGTCTAAATCACTACACCCGTTAACGTCCACCGTGCATCATAACAACGGGAAAAATCATTTAGAGTTTTTAGTGTTATAGCCAACCCTCTGTAAGCGAGTCACGGGTTATAATATAACATTACCATAGAGTACAGACAAATCACTATAAAATTTAAATATATTGTATGCATACATATGAGTCGTTGCGCTAATCTAATCACTAATGTCTACAGTTTTTCCTTTATTAAATAGCTAGAAAAAAATAAATATTTTATATCATCTAGCAATCATAGAGTTGATATAAACACAAAAATATTTGTAACCCTCGCTCTTTGATACCAGGACAGATCTCATGAAATGAATATAAACAATCTGGTGTACAGACTTCTAATAATATTGAATTAGAATTCTAAAAAAGACATTATTGATTTATAGTAATAATTATACGTACAATGGTTGGCGAAATGTTTTAATTGGCGTTCTTTCCAAGAGTGCGTGGTTCGGAGCTTCCTCTCAGCTGGTCTAGCAGATACAGGATACATTCACCTTGCACCTAAATTGTTACACAAACACAAAGAACCCATCTTGACTAGTCAAGATTTGAGTCTAGACTATTAAAATCTGTTTATAAGACCGTGTAGTATGACAGTCTATTAGTCAATATGAACTTTGGGAAGACGGATTGAGTGAGTCAAATGTTAAATATTATAATACAATAATATATTTCAAATGAGCAAAACAAATAAACTATAATAGTTTGTATGAAAAAAAAATGGAAGTAACATATAAGGTGATTCAGTATTCTTACATTTATATATTTATTAATACTAATTTGAAAAGTGTATTTAGACATATATAAACAAGTCTTAAGCTACAATTTTATAATTTTTTTATTTTATCTTGTACCGTTATGAAAGTAATTAAATGTGATGACTCAAACTTTATTACTTCGGGGAATGCAATTCAAAAGTCAGTTAAGTTGTTTGAACTAAATAGATTCAAAATTTAAAATAAACAGATACAATATCAAACTGCCAACTCCGACATCCACTCTGCAAGTTGCTTATCGGATATATTCTGACTTATATGTGTAGTTCACAGCTAGAAAGAAGATACAAGTTTTGTTTAAATCTTCACCCGTTATGATGACACCCAAAATATATATTTTATACTTATTATAAATCTCACTTTAAATTTCAATAGATAAATATTAATTAAGATTCATTCATTCATTCACAGTCATTCCATTCATTACCCTACATTGTTAACACCCATTATTTTGTTTGGTATCTATTGACAATTGAAATATTCAATATTATAATGTAAATGAACAAAAACCGCAGTTAGAAGTAACATATTCTTTAAAAAAAAACCTTTCCAAATCCGAAAAAGGCTTCTATAGATAATTTTATTTTTATCTAAAGACATAGCAAAGAGAAACAGTATATTTAATTTCATAAATATAATATTTTTATACAAACAAATTAATGCATAGTTAAATTATAAGAATAAGGAGTATAAGAATAATCTTTATTGGAACAAAAAATTATAAAAGTTCATAAAAATACAGTGTTCAAAAATGCTTGCATTAGTTATCTAACTGTGTCGCAATCATTAACGCCCATCTTCAAACAAAGATTGTTTCAAAGAACAAAATAAACAAATATAAAGAAATATATAATTATAGTAACAGAAACAATAAATTGAAGTCAAATTCAATTGAATTCTTTATTGAAAAGAATTATTCTTAATAATTTAAGCAATAAAGAAAATATTTGAAGGTAGTAGTAATGAAGATTGCATTATAGAATTTATTAAGAATAATTTTGAGATTCTCATAATAAAATTTTCTTTGTTTGGCTGACAAATAATGTTCAGGATTATATTATATATCATAGTATTTTCTTTCTAGTTATTAACTGAATTCCACTCTCTTTGACTTGTCTATTCAGTACATTTTTATGTGTATGAAGAACCTTTAAAGAATGATATATAAAAAAATACTAAATACAAAACACTCACGAAATGACGTCGTTGAGAATGACACTAGTGCTTACATATTTTGTACTTCTGTCAAATCTTGATTTAAGAAATATTGTGAATGCATTACTAGTGGGTATTTTATACTTCCAGTGAAAATTTTAATTTAATTAAAAAATAAAAAAAAATCTACAATATATTTGACGTTCTAATAAATATATGGTACTTAATACAATTTATCTTTCAATTTTAATATTTTAAATTATATTATTTAGTATTATATTTAAGACTGTTTTCTAACAATGTGTACGATAAAATGTAACTATTATTAAAGAAAGGAAAAGTCGAGGTCTTAGCCAAGTCTATAAACACGACTCACACCAGGGTAGACATGTATAACAAGATTACTCTCGGCAATATTCCACCAAAAGCCTCTATAAAATGAATAAAGGAACCAATGGATGCCCATTTGCAGCTCTTTTCATTTCTCTAACAGCTACCACTATCCTTAAATTGGTCATACATATTATTATGTACATTATTAAATTTGTCTTTAATCTTTTCTAATATTTGACAATTTTATAGTTTTAGTTTTAAGTCAATATTTGCGATTGCGAATGCGGTCGTATGTCCGAATTGTAGCAAACATTTGAACACTTAACAGCGGGAATTGTGTCTTTAAAGCTATTTCATTACATGCTATATGCTAGTGTTTTGAGTGTATCACATCAATTCTAGTAGTTATGTTTTTAGTAATCCTTAATACAAATATGTATAATATATATAACGAGATTTAACAGCAAAAAAAAATATACTTTTCAAGTTTATCGTTTAAATATAAATATGGTTTTATATTAAAAATATTAAAGATGAAAAATTGAGATTTTATGATTAAATTAATTTTTATTCTGAAGTATTTAAGATTAAAGTTATAACTTTATTTATTATTGAGTTTAAAGATAACGAAAGCTTAATCTTATAATATTTAAATTTATTGTAGAATGTACTCAATATTTTTACATAATAAATATGTAGCAATGAATTCAGCTTCTTAATATTACTAGGTTAAAGTCACTTTTATTTGATAGAAGTTTTATTTCAATTCTTAATTTATATGCAGATGAGGGTTTAGAGAGGCGATCAAAACGAGTTAGGATAAATTTGCTTTGAAATGCTTTAAGTATTTTTAGATGATGATTTCCACTCAAAAGTGAAAACTTTAGTGATTTCTTTGTCAGGTATTAGTTGTTTTTATAAGTACTATTGAATTGTTTGTTTTCCTTTAAAATAAATAAATTATTTTTGCATTTAATTTACATTTGATATTGGTTAATATGAATACTTATGGGAATAAACCGAAGACCAACGTTTTTCCTTACATGATACAACCCTTTACATGTTAGGATAGGTTAAGGATAAATTAAATATTAGCAATTTTTATGGTTATAGTTATGTATATTTTAGTTTCCATAATTATTACTCTAATTACACTTTTTTCCTTTTTGTTTTGTGTAATGTTATAAATATGTATAAAATATTTTTTTTAAGCTCGAGAGTCTTTTTTTATGCACGAGAAAGGAACTTTCGACAACGGACTAAGTAATAAGTTCCTTTAATTGATTAAAAAAAAAGTATTGTGGACAATCAACTATACAAGCTTGGAAAAGTTTAAGTATCTTTTTTCTAATAATTAATTAATAAAAAAAAACTTCTTATATTTAGTTACAAAAAATTTAAATAGTATAAAGACAAATTGCAGTAATGTTTAATTCAAAGATTAATTTTAAAATATTACTTGTTTGATTCTTTTATTCTAATACACTAGTCTACACCATAGCACAAATTATGTGTGAACAATTAATACATATTGTATGTCATCAATATTTTTATCCATTTCTTAGTAATTTTATCAACCGCCCAATTTGATTGTATCCAATAAATATCTCTATTCTGACCATAACAAAGATGCTTCAAGAGAACCTTATGTTGATTGTAAATATAAAACTATTAATACGTATAAAATTCAACACTGTAAAACATACTCCACATACGCACTTTGGTGGTGAGGTGTACACTAGTTATTTGTATCCAACGTTGCATGAACCGTGCCTGCAGACAGTACATTAACGCTACGATAATAGTAATGATGGTTGAAATAATAACTATGTAGTTTTCTTCAAATTATTTTATACATTTATTATACTGTATAATTCTAGATTTTACAGTTATTCGTCTAATACTACATAAAAACATAGTAAATAGTTTTACATTTATTAAAATATTGTAGTGTTAGAAATGTTTAGGCTTTGCAATAAGTTGACCAGCATCTTAAAAATAGTTTTATGTAAAAGTATTTGACCAGATCTGATACCATTATGTATCGTAGCATTTAAAATGTCTTGTAAAAGAATTAAATGACCTTAATCAAATATAAAATATTCTTAAACACTATCCTTCCTATAATTTTACTGTGGTTTTCAATTTTTTTTTTAATAACACTGAAGAAGAAAATAAATAAATATATAATTATATTTTTTTCGGGTTAGCGCATTATGTCATTTCTGATATACTGCAACCGATTTTAAAACCAGTATCCTGATGTCAACCCTCTTGGAGATTTTTATGTTGGTGGACTTTCCACAATCTTAATCTTAGTTATCAATAGTACTAATATTAAAAAATATATATGTATTAATACATATTTACTTAGACTAATACAGTAATTTTTTTATCATTATTAGTAGGTACCTACCTACTGTTTTTATCAAAGTAATTATTTCATATTAAAATTTCAGAGACGAGATCTATTTTTATCACTTGTATCTAATGAATAACATTAGCACATATTAGAGCTCTCTTACCGCAAAGAATCGCCAACGACAGTCGTTCTAATCTTTAAAGCACTTTATGACACTGTTCACAAATACACTAAACTGTTTACCATTTAAACTCTTAACTATCACTGTTACACAACTTAGTCTCTCGATCACACACTCAGCGCTTTATTATAACTGTTACACTTTTATCACAATAGCACCACCACACCACTTGTACTCCCAATTTCACAATGCCTTCTCTTAATCGAGCTGCGATTTATATACTTCTTATTCTTAGTCAAATCAGTATTCAATATTACATTTAATTTATCAATTAAACTTCTATACAGAGATTCAATTGTTTAAGTCAAATTAACAACTTATATCTTTATTTTTAGTCAAAACCAAACTACTACATGTATAAAAGCTAACACACATATTATATTAATGAGTTTTGCCACATCTTATCATATATTGCTGTAATCCCGGGACAAAGAGATACAAACGTGTTCTTCATATTTATAATCCCAGGCTTGATGTTTATTCTCATATTCAAAACTTTATTATTATACGAGTAGATGTTGAAATAGTATATAAGCTTTGATCTACCGTAGTAGAGAGAAGTAGAGACAAATTATAGTAGTATTAATTTAGAGATTGAAACATCATAAAATATGCAGCCAAGTCGCTATATTGTTATTATATATTTTTACGATACGTGTTAAATAAATGAAATAAACTTCTAGGATTAGGTGGAATTGGTTGCTTGTTTTGCATTCCGCAAAAATAAAAATGAACGAATGTACAAAAACGTAACACATTAAATTTTTAAGAGTTATTATAACTTAAGAACTTTAAACGGCTTGTATTAAAAATGATATCCCATATTTCTTAGTAAAAAACTAGAATAATTACATTTTTATAAAAAAAATTAACTCGATACTAATTATAACTATTAATCCTTAATTTTGTCATCTGACTAATATATAAGTGCAATTGTTCGACGGATGTTTGTTACTTAATCAGGCCAAAACTACTAAACGGATTTTGATGAAACTTTGCAATATTTTAGCTTATGCACCAATAACAACGTGTTTCTTTTGTAGTCATAGGTTATGACCAGAGTCAAACACAAAAGTCAAATAACTTTAAATAAGGTAGATGAACTTTCCGGAGAACTCTGTCCTTGAAAAGTATATCTATTATTATAAAGATAACAATCAAATACTTATTCTTTTATTTATTTCATTATAAAAAAAATACAAATAAATGCGATGATATGAACTTTATCACTTCAGGAAATGCAATTTCAAAATCCAACTCAACTTGTTTGAACTCAATCGATTCAAAAGTCGAAATAAACAGAAACTAGAAACAAGTGCCAACTACAACATCAGCTCGGAAGAGTAATCTATAAGTTGACTGTTGAGTATCGGATATGTTCTGATTTATATTAGTAGTTCTCACAGCGAGGAACAAGATACAAGTTTTGTTTAAAGCTTATAATATTACGACATACAATTTTAGTAAATTAACATCTCTATTTACGTAGGTAGAGTCTCTCTCTTTATTAGATTTTCATACATTTTAAAGGATGAGTGATGATAGTGTTATGATTTGATTCTAAAGGTAAAAGGGGAGGGAAGGAGATGAGAAAAGAGGCTGGTAGTCTATGTTAATGTACGTAGTATATGACAATTTGTATTTCTATAATTCCGCATTTTATAAATCGTTTGAAAACAGTCATCCGTTTGAAAAAAGGTCTCTGTTTTTAAAAAAGGCAAAAATAAATCTTAAGATTTTAACATTCATAGTTTTAGAACGGGCATTATCAAAAAACATAGGTTATATGATAAATCTATTTTAAACAGTACCTCTTTTTAATACCCTTTGAACACGAAGAATTTGCACAGTTTTAAATATTTTTCTGCATCACAAAATTAGTACTCGAAGCCACTTTTGTAAACGGCGTGTCATTTTCGTAAAGGGCTTATCATTTTTATAAACGGCTATAGAATGTACTATCAAATGTTGTAGTAATAATTATACGTACAATGGTTGGCGAAATGTTTTAATTGGCGTTCTTTCCAAGAGTGCGTGGTTCGGAGCTTCCTCTCAGCTGGTCTAGCAGATACAGGATACATTCACCTTGCACCTAAATTGTTACACAAACACAAAGAACCCATCTTGACTAGTCAAGATTTGAGTCTAGACTATTAAAATCTGTTTATAAGACCGTGTAGTATGACAGTCTATTAGTCAATATGAACTTTGGGAAGACGGATTGAGTGAGTCAAATGTTAAATATTATAATACAATAATATATTTCAAATGAGCAAAACAAATAAACTATAATAGTTTGTATGAAAAAAAAATGGAAGTAACATATAAGGTGATTCAGTATTCTTACATTTATATATTTATTAATACTAATTTGAAAAGTGTATTTAGACATATATAAACAAGTCTTAAGCTACAATTTTATAATTTTTTTATTTTATCTTGTACCGTTATGAAAGTAATTAAATGTGATGACTCAAACTTTATTACTTCGGGGAATGCAATTCAAAAGTCAGTTAAGTTGTTTGAACTAAATAGATTCAAAATTTAAAATAAACAGATACAATATCAAACTGCCAACTCCGACATCCACTCTGCAAGTTGCTTATCGGATATATTCTGACTTATATGTGTAGTTCACAGCTAGAAAGAAGATACAAGTTTTGTTTAAATCTTCACCCGTTATGATGACACCCAAAATATATATTTTATACTTATTATAAATCTCACTTTAAATTTCAATAGATAAATATTAATTAAGATTCATTCATTCATTCACAGTCATTCCATTCATTACCCTACATTGTTAACACCCATTATTTTGTTTGGTATCTATTGACAATTGAAATATTCAATATTATAATGTAAATGAACAAAAACCGCAGTTAGAAGTAACATATTCTTTAAAAAAAAACCTTTCCAAATCCGAAAAAGGCTTCTATAGATAATTTTATTTTTATCTAAAGACATAGCAAAGAGAAACAGTATATTTAATTTCATAAATATAATATTTTTATACAAACAAATTAATGCATAGTTAAATTATAAGAATAAGGAGTATAAGAATAATCTTTATTGGAACAAAAAATTATAAAAGTTCATAAAAATACAGTGTTCAAAAATGCTTGCATTAGTTATCTAACTGTGTCGCAATCATTAACGCCCATCTTCAAACAAAGATTGTTTCAAAGAACAAAATAAACAAATATAAAGAAATATATAATTATAGTAACAGAAACAATAAATTGAAGTCAAATTAAATTGAATTCTTTATTGAAAAGAATTATTCTTAATAATTTAAGCAATAAAGAAAATATTTGAAGGTAGTAGTAATGAAGATTGCATTATAGAATTTATTAAGAATAATTTTGAGATTCTCATAATAAAATTTTCTTTGTTTGGCTGACAAATAATGTTCAGGATTATATTATATATCATAGTATTTTCTTTCTAGTTATTAACTGAATTCCACTCTCTTTGACTTGTCTATTCAGTACATTTTTATGTGTATGAAGAACCTTTAAAGAATGATATATAAAAAAATACTAAATACAAAACACTCACGAAATGACGTCGTTGAGAATGACACTAGTGCTTACATATTTTGTACTTCTGTCAAATCTTGATTTAAGAAATATTGTGAATGCATTACTAGTGGGTATTTTATACTTCCAGTGAAAATTTTAATTTAATTAAAAAATAAAATAAAATCTACAATATATTTGACGTTCTAATAAATATATGGTTCTTAATACAATTTATCTTTCAATTTTAATATTTTAAATTATATTATTTAGTATTATATTTAAGACTGTTTTCTAACAATGTGTACGATAAAATGTAACTATTATTAAAGAAAGGAAAAGTCGAGGTCTTAGCCAAGTCTATAAACACGACTCACACCAGGGTAGACATGTATAACAAGATTACTCTCGGCAATATTCCACCAAAAGCCTCTATAAAATGAATAAAGGAACCAATGGATGCCCATTTGCAGCTCTTTTCATTTCTCTAACAGCTACCACTATCCTTAAATTGGTCATACATATTATTATGTACATTATTAAATTTGTCTTTAATCTTCTCTAATATTTGACAATTTTATAGTTTTAGTTTTAAGTCAATATTTGCGATTGCGAATGCGGTCGTATGTCCGAATTGTAGCAAACATTTGAACACTTAACAGCGGGAATTGTGTCTTTAAAGCTATTTCATTACATGCTATATGCTAGTGTTTTGAGTGTATCACATCAATTCTAGTAGTTATGTTTTTAGTAATCCTTAATACAAATATGTATAATATATATAACGAGATTTAACAGCAAAAAAAAATATACTTTTCAAGTTTATCGTTTAAATATAAATATGGTTTTATATTAAAAATATTAAAGATGAAAAATTGAGATTTTATGATTAAATTAATTTTTATTCTGAAGTATTTAAGATTAAAGTTATAACTTTATTTATTATTGAGTTTAAAGATAACGAAAGCTTAATCTTATAATATTTAAATTTATTGTAGAATGTACTCAATATTTTTACATAATAAATATGTAGCAATGAATTCAGCTTCTTAATATTACTAGGTTAAAGTCACTTTTATTTGATAGAAGTTTTATTTCAATTCTTAATTTATATGCAGATGAGGGTTTAGAGAGGCGATCAAAACGAGTTAGGATAAATTTGCTTTGAAATGCTTTAAGTATTTTTAGATGATGATTTCCACTCAAAAGTGAAAACTTTAGTGATTTCTTTGTCAGGTATTAGTTGTTTTTATAAGTACTATTGAATTGTTTGTTTTCCTTTAAAATAAATAAATTATTTTTGCATTTAATTTACATTTGATATTGGTTAATATGAATACTTATGGGAATAAACCGAAGACCAACGTTTTTCCTTACATGATACAACCCTTTACATGTTAGGATAGGTTAAGGATAAATTAAATATTAGCAATTTTTATGGTTATAGTTATGTATATTTTAGTTTCCATAATTATTACTCTAATTACACTTTTTTCCTTTTTGTTTTGTGTAATGTTATAAATATGTATAAAATATTTTTTTTAAGCTCGAGAGTCTTTTTTTATGCACGAGAAAGGAACTTTCGACAACGGACTAAGTAATAAGTTCCTTTAATTGATTAAAAAAAAAGTATTGTGGACAATCAACTATACAAGCTTGGAAAAGTTTAAGTATCTTTTTTCTAATAATTAATTAATAAAAAAAAACTTCTTATATTTAGTTACAAAAAATTTAAATAGTATAAAGACAAATTGCAGTAATGTTTAATTCAAAGATTAATTTTAAAATATTACTTGTTTGATTCTTTTATTCTAATACACTAGTCTACACCATAGCACAAATTATGTGTGAACAATTAATACATATTGTATGTCATTAATATTTTTATCCATTTCTTAGTAATTTTATCAACCGCCCAATTTGATTGTATCCAATAAATATCTCTATTCTGACCATAACAAAGATGCTTCAAGAGAACCTTATGTTGATTGTAAATATAAAACTATTAATACGTATAAAATTCAACACTGTAAAACATACTCCACATACGCACTTTGGTGGTGAGGTGTACACTAGTTATTTGTATCCAACGTTGCATGAACCGTGCCTGCAGACAGTACATTAACGCTACGATAATAGTAATGATGGTTGAAATAATAACTATGTAGTTTTCTTCAAATTATTTTATACATTTATTATACTGTATAATTCTAGATTTTACAGTTATTCGTCTAATACTACATAAAAACATAGTAAATAGTTTTACATTTATTAAAATATTGTAGTGTTAGAAATGTTTAGGCTTTGCAATAAGTTGACCAGCATCTTAAAAATAGTTTTATGTAAAAGTATTTGACCAGATCTGATACCATTATGTATCGTAGCATTTAAAATGTCTTGTAAAAGAATTAAATGACCTTAATCAAATATAAAATATTCTTAAACACTATCCTTCCTATAATTTTACTGTGGTTTTCAATTTTTTTTTTAATAACACTGAAGAAGAAAATAAATAAATATATAATTATATTTTTTTCGGGTTAGCGCATTATGTCATTTCTGATATACTGCAACCGATTTTAAAACCAGTATCCTGATGTCAACCCTCTTGGAGATTTTTATGTTGGTGGACTTTCCACAATCTTAATCTTAGTTATCAATAGTACTAATATTAAAAAATATATATGTATTAATACATATTTACTTAGACTAATACAGTAATTTTTTTATCATTATTAGTAGGTACCTACCTACTGTTTTTATCAAAGTAATTATTTCATATTAAAATTTCAGAGACGAGATCTATTTTTATCACTTGTATCTAATGAATAACATTAGCACATATTAGAGCTCTCTTACCGCAAAGAATCGCCAACGACAGTCGTTCTAATCTTTAAAGCACTTTATGACACTGTTCACAAATACACTAAACTGTTTACCATTTAAACTCTTAACTATCACTGTTACACAACTTAGTCTCTCGATCACACACTCAGCGGTTTATTATAACTGTTACACTTTTATCACAATAGCACCACCACACCACTTGTACTCCCAATTTCACAATGCCTTCTCTTAATCGAGCTGCGATTTATATACTTCTTATTCTTAGTCAAATCAGTATTCAATATTACATTTAATTTATCAATTAAACTTCTATATAGAGATTCAATTGTTTAAGTCAAATTAACAACTTATATCTTTATTTTTAGTCAAAACCAAACTACTACATGTATAAAAGCTAACACACATATTATATTAATGAGTTTTGCCACATCTTATCATATATTGCTGTAATCCCGGGACAAAGAGATACAAACGTGTTCTTCATATTTATAATCCCAGGCTTGATGTTTATTCTCATATTCAAAACTTTATTATTATACGAGTAGATGTTGAAATAGTATATAAGCTTTGATCTACCGTAGTAGAGAGAAGTAGAGACAAATTATAGTAGTATTAATTTAGAGATTGAAACATCATAAAATATGCAGCCAAGTCGCTATATTGTTATTATATATTTTTACGATACGTGTTAAATAAATGAAATAAACTTCTAGGATTAGGTGGAATTGGTTGCTTGTTTTGCATTCCGCAAAAATAAAAATGAACGAATGTACAAAAACGTAACACATTAAATTTTTAAGAGTTATTATAACTTAAGAACTTTAAACGGCTTGTATTAAAAATGATATCCCATATTTCTTAGTAAAAAACTAGAATAATTACATTTTTATAAAAAAAATTAACTCGATACTAATTATAACTATTAATCCTTAATTTTGTCATCTGACTAATATATAAGTGCAATTGTTCGACGGATGTTTGTTACTTAATCAGGCCAAAACTACTAAACGGATTTTGATGAAACTTTGCAATATTTTAGCTTATGCACCAATAACAACGTGTTTCTTTTGTAGTCATAGGTTATGACCAGAGTCAAACACAAAAGTCAAATAACTTTAAATAAGGTAGATGAACTTTCCGAAGAACTCTGTCCTTGAAAAGTATATCTATTATTATAAAGATAACAATCAAATACTTATTCTTTTATTTATTTCATTATAAAAAAAATACAAATAAATGCGATGATATGAACTTTATCACTTCAGGAAATGCAATTTCAAAATCCAACTCAACTTGTTTGAACTCAATCGATTCAAAAGTCGAAATAAACAGAAACTAGAAACAAGTGCCAACTACAACATCAGCTCGGAAGAGTAATCTATAAGTTGACTGTTGAGTATCGGATATGTTCTGATTTATATTAGTAGTTCTCACAGCGAGGAACAAGATACAAGTTTTGTTTAAAGCTTATAATATTACGACATACAATTTTAGTAAATTAACATCTCTATTTACGTAGGTAGAGTCTCTCTCTTTATTAGATTTTCATACATTTTAAAGGATGAGTGATGATAGTGTTATGATTTGATTCTAAAGGTAAAAGGGGAGGGAAGGAGATGAGAAAAGAGGCTGGTAGTCTATGTTAATGTACGTAGTATATGACAATTTGTATTTCTATAATTCCGCATTTTATAAATCGTTTGAAAACAGTCATCCGTTTGAAAAAAGGTCTCTGTTTTTAAAAAAGGCAAAAATAAATCTTAAGATTTTAACATTCATAGTTTTAGAACGGGCATTATCAAAAAACATAGGTTATATGATAAATCTATTTTAAACAGTACCTCTTTTTAATACCCTTTGAACACGAAGAATTTGCACAGTTTTAAATATTTTTCTGCATCACAAAATTAGTACTCGAAGCCACTTTTGTAAACGGCGTGTCATTTTCGTAAAGGGCTTATCATTTTTATAAACGGCTATAGAATGTACTATCAAATGTTGTAGCATTTTATATAATAATAGATCAATTTAAAATTTGCCTTTGGAATTTTTATCAGCACGAGAATTTAAACGGACGATACCATATATAAAACACGAAATCATACAATTTGCCTACGACATATATACATTAATAATATAATCTTGAACTTTTATTTTAATTAATATATTATCATCATACTAATCTAGTACCTACTGTAGATTAACCAAGCGCAATGTTTGTTTACTTGCATTAATTTTATATTCACAAAAAACTTCAAATTGCAATATAACATTTTTTAGCATTAAATGCACTAACTTAATAAATTGCCTCGATTCATATTGAGTTTCTGAAACCATTCAAATAGATTCAAATTGTCAAAATTAAATGAAAACCGCTTTCAATTCTCACAAAGCGTTTACACTATTTCCCCGACGACCCATTCAAAATTCATGAACTATCATTGTTACAATGTTCCACTGTGTATTTAATTAAAAACTACATTACATTATTTTAGACCATATTTAAAATCGATACATTGATATACCGTTCCTATTTAATTACTAACAATGTACTTCAAGAGTTCGGATGTTATTTAAACTATGTACAAAAGAGTTTATTAGTTCCATACAACATTAAAACTGTAAGGACATCTTCGATTATCTTCGACTCACTCAGTTATTACACTCCTCGTTAAGTGAAGTGACTTAAAAATAATTGTTTTTAATCAAAATTTGAAACGAAAATTGCTTTTTATATTTATATATAATACAAATCAGGATCGCTGTTTTTTTTTTGTTTTCTTGTAGTTTCCAGTTCAGATTGAGTATAAATGTTAAACTTGTTTACTTTGCAATTTGAATCCATTTTTTTGGTGATTATTATTATCCATTTATTTAATCAGAAAGCTGCTTTATAAGGAAAAATATGAATGACGAAAATGGATATTACGTATAAAATTAAAAATGTTCAAACACCCCTTTTTATAATCATTTTCGTTTGATAGAAGTGAATAAAGTTATTGTTTTCGCATGATCATTAAACATTCTAGCGCGTTTCGTTTACAAACATGGTTCATGCAACGTTGGATACAAATAACAAGAGTAGACCACACTCATAGAAGTTAGGTAACATCGTTTATATTGCAAGTAAAAAGAGTATGTAGACTTAGTTTAAATATCTGTATTTAAACATTTATACACACTGTAGTGTTATTTATATTAGTGAATTATGTAGTGTTATCTTAATTTATATTTGCAACTGCTGTAAACCTGCACTTTTACAATACAACGTGACATCTATTTATATAAGTTTATCTAAACCTTTGAACTTCAATTTTAAATAAAGCTTGTCAATCGCTCACAATGATCGTGTTTAAAGCTTGAGCGAACTCTCATCAGCGACAACATACGCATTTACTACCTTTGTACACAAAGGTGGTCAGCACAGAGCAGTCTATTAGACACAGTCCAAAAAGGCCTTTCTGAATATTGGGAACACAAGTAAATGAGGTTTTGAATATTTTTAATTTATACGAAAAACTTTATGAAATCTGTTTTTACAAAAATATTTTTTTTAGAGAAAGCGTTTAAGATATTTAAAAAAAAAAATTATGTTATTGAAAGAAGTAAAATAAAAGCATTAAAACAATTATAAATGTTTACATAATTATAATTTCTAACCATATTTATAGCTTACTAGACCATCAGTTCATCACTTATGTAGCAACTTTAATATCCTGCCTGACGCAATCACTGCTGAAGTCTAATTGCCGTTTTAAGGAAGTCAGTATTTGCGGATCAGTAAAAAAGAACCTCGTACATGTTTGAGATTATAACGATATTTCATTTTTGTTTTACATTATTAGATACTGTTGCTGATGTTAAATTAACTCTTGACTAGCTATTGTCAGTTTCCTCTTCTTACATATAACAAAAATAAAAAAATGTGTTCTTGTTGAAAAAATATACCGACCGAATTGAAAACCTCCTTTTTTAAGTCAGTTGATAAAAAGTTTAAATTAGGCTGGATTGTAAAATGTAAAATATGTTTTATATTTGTTTTTTTTTCTCTAGTCGTTTAGTTTCGCGAGGAACGATTTTATTTACTTCAAAGATTTTGAGGATTTTTGGTTTAGTTTGACCTTATTGCCCTAGTATAAGTTAACACTAGATACACTTAATGTTATCAAAATTCGCGTAGCAGTATTATTGTTTTGTCTTGACTATAACAAATTTTGTGATTTTTCTTAAACATTTAGTTATTCCGGTATGTTTTCTAATATTATATTTATTGATAAGAAATAAAAAACATTTACCTCTTCGCTTTGTGACTGTTTACCGATTGTATAAACTTGTCTAACCATGTATTTCAGAACAACTAAAATGATATTAAAATTTATAATATAAACGAACTAAATAATAATATTAAAAAACACTTTATAGACCGAAATATTCTCTAGTACAATTGTTCCAAACATACAACAAACAAACGTAATTATATCTAAAGAAATTCAAGGACTAATGTTTCCTAAATTCGGCACCTTCCTGTCAGACCTGTATATGGAAATAGATTATGTAATAAAAGCGATGATAAAAAGAAGGATTGCTGCGTTCTTTGCAAGTTTTAAGAACAAATAACTGGACTAACAACAAATAATGTAAGGAAGTGTGTTAAATAAATATATAAAGATCAACATAGATAAACTTATTGTTGTGCATATTAAACAATTCAGTCTCTGGTCTCAAGTAATTAATTTTATTTACTTTAATAATTTATACGAATTATTAAGAATAGAATACAATAGAATATATTAATTTAGCACACAGCACACAGTTACAGACAAAATGAAATGAACTTATAACTAAATTATAAATACAAAATAAAAATTGGCAAAAGAAAAAACAAAATAATAATAATTAAAAGCTAAAGCAAAAATCATCGATAAACGAAACTAAAATAAAAAACAAAAATCATAACAATTACAAAAAAAAACAAATAATATGCAATTAGAATACCAGTGTATAGCAACAGTTTTAGTAATAAATTTTTCGTTTTTATTAAAAAAAAATGACTTTTTTATGTTTAAAATAATATAGGTTGCTTAGTTTATTAAAATACTACACTATATATTAATGAAAAATGAGTTATACTTTCCTTTAAATTTAATTCAAAAGGGTCAATAGCATTCAAATTAACGCTGTGTTCACAAAGTACGCAAAGCGCTCGACATATAATCGAACAGTGCTTTAAATTCGTTGCCCGATGTGAAGTGTTCAAATGTGTGCGACAATAGTTCGAACATACTGTATTTACAAATGTAAATATTTATTTTTGGTGTGTATCTTAGACAACAATACATGAGAATTAAAATTAGCACCAAGTGAAAATTACTGCAATGCTATGGAACAAACGTAAGTAAACTCATTAAAGTGCATTGTTAATATTATTTGATTAGGTGACATTCAGTAACAACTGGTGATGTGTTCGTTTCAATTGTGTAATTTGTTTGTGGTTTATTTTTATTATAATAAACAATTGTGTATTATAATAAAGTTATTATTGAAGGAGAAAGCACCCTTCCTATTATATATATGTTTTATTATCTGCGTCCAGTTCACACTTGAACTTGTGGAGTTCGGTATCTATAACCAAGTATGTAGATAGCATTGTAAAATAAAGAAAATATAAACAATTGTGGAAATGAATTCTTGTATTGGCTATAGAATCTTATATCTTTCGACTAAGTCATACATCTGGTTAGCTAAGATAATTTTTTCATCGGTTTCTTCAAGAGACTTCGTTTAATATCGGAAAACTCACTCAGTGTTAGCCTGCTTCGTGTTAATATCGTCTCGACGACAATTACCGAAAAGAGTAGGTACGCACCCGTTTCTCTAATGTATCCATGTTATCATTCATTTATTACTATTTACTATCAAAGAGAGCATCAAATTCACAAATATTTAACATAAAGTCACTTTAAAAATAAATAGTTAAATTAAAATAGTATAAATATGAAGGGTGCCTTTCATACAACAAAAGTAATTTTTGCTGTTTTTCATATGTATGTATATATATTTAATTAATACATTCATTCACGAGACTGACTCGCACTCGTCCGTATTTTTTCATTTACTTAGAGTGTCTTTAAGAAAGAATATGAATACTATTCTTTAATGTGTACTGAGCTACAATACAATTGAGCATGGACTTAAAAATATTGAAGTCCGAATACAAAATAAGTAGAACAATCATACAACCGACACTCGGAATAAATGTAAATGCTAGATAGAAAATACTTGGCGTTAGAGCTTAAACAAGATTACCATTTCTAGAAAACGAAATTTAAAACTTATAAAAATAAAATAAAATTAAAACTATTATTAACAAGTGACTTTTTCACTAATAATTGATTTCTGCTATCTGGGAAATGTAAATAATAAATAGTTTATTGTTCATTGCTTAATTATTACTTGCTTATTATTTAATTTCATATTTAAATGTGAGAATCAATGTTAGGTCTGTTTTGTAGTTTTACATTTTTTACAGCCCCGTTGGTCGAGGTCGTTTGCGCAGACGCCTAACGTGTCACAATGGGAATGGGAGTGAATTCCACAATTTCACGGAAAGACAGGTAAAAGAACTAGAGTAACAATGGGTGTGAGAAACCGGGACACGAAGTACAAACTTACGGTCAAGCCGACAAGGAGATTCACTAGGATGCAAAAAAACAAAACGCTCACGCAGATATATAGGAGCGAATGGATTATACAGGATGTTATAAAGGAGGGATAAAATGTGAGTATTTATGCGAAGACGGATAGGGAGCCACTTGAATTGTGCTCTGAAATTAGAAATATGGTCATGCTTACGAAGTCCAAAAATATATCGAATACAGGAATTTTGGAGCCTCTCAAGTTTATTTAAAAGAGCTTCAGTAACATCAAGAAAACATGAATCAGCATAATCAAGAATAGGAAGGATGAGAGTCTGGACAAGCGAGATTTTGGTCTTTATAGGGAGGAATTTTTTCAAAGAGTGCAATGAATGAAAAGTGAAGTAAATTTTCTTACTAACGTAATTTATGTGATTTTCCCAGGAAAGGTCCGAACTAAAAACAACGCCTGAATTGGTAACACTTGAAGACAAGGCAATCTGAGTGCCGTCATAAACTATTGGGGGACAACCTGAGTAATCTATGGACTTAAGCATGTGTCTATTGCCTACAATAATCGCCTTAGACTTAAGTGGATTCACTAAGAGACCAAAAGAAGTTGCCCAAGAACAAATTGCACTAAGGTCGTCATTAAGAAAATTCAAGGCTTGTGACACGTCCGCAGCACTAAAATGTCGGTAAATTTGCAGGTCATCGGCGTACAAATGAAAATGAGACGAAATCACCGATGTGACTGTGTTAATAAACAAAGAGAAAATTAAAGGGGACAAGACACATCCCTGCGGAACGCCCGCTACTATATTGCACCACTCAGACTCTGCTTCATTTATAAAAACAAATTGAGAGCGTCCGCGCAGGTAAGAGTCGAACCAATTTAAAGTTGAAGGTGAAAAATTAAGGGCACTAAGAACACCAATCACCAAATCAAAATCCACCGAATTAAATGCGCAACTGGAGTCCAGCAAAACAAGTACAGTAAGGAGTTTAGAATCGATTGCAAAACGAATATCATCGGAGACTTTAACTAACGTCGTCACTGTACTATGCCCCTGCCGGAAGCCAGATTGAAATGGGCTAAGTAGCTCATTGTGACGCAGAAAACGAGCCAATTGTTCATGGACTATATGTTCCAAGACCTTAGATAAGAAGGGTAGTATGGAAATAGGTCGAAAATCTGACGGACTTAAAGGATTGGTTTTTTTAGGAAGCGGAATGACTTTTGCCTTTTTCCACGACAAGGGAAAAGTCTGAGATGATAAGGAAAAATTTAAAATGAAGGTTAGTACGGGAAGGATATGAGGGAGAATAGTAACTAACATCTTGGAGCATAAACCATCACAACCGACAGCAGTAGAGAATATACATTTAATGTGTTTTTCAACTTCTAATTCAGTAACTGAAATAAAAGAGAAAGAACAGGAGGGACGAGAAATTAAAGAAAGATTATTGAGGGTAACCGATTTTGCAACACTATCCATGCATAAAGGGGGTGTGGAAAAATGTAAATTAAGAGAATTAGGGTCAACGGAATTATGAACAGGAGCAGGCTTCTTCCCTACGCCAAGAGATTTTAAGAAACGCCACATTCCTTGTGAGCTAGTATTCGAAATTTTGTTATGAATATAGAGGGTCTAGCAATACGACAAAGCTTGTTGCAATTGTTACGAAGAATCTTATACTGAGCAAGATTGTCATCCGACGGATGCTTTTTAAATCGCCTATTGGCTCTGTCTCGCGCAGCCATAGCCTTTCTAATGTCTTCAGACACCCAGGGGGAAGGATTATGCTTCTTCCTAATTTTTTTAAGTGGTGCGTGACGATCATAAAGATTTAAAATAGCAGAATTAAAGAAAGAAATTGCTGAGTCGATGTCACAAGCCTCAAACACCGGGGACCAGTCAATAGCACCTGCGTCACAGTCTAACTCCTCCGCATTAATATTCTTAAAAGAACGGCGATAAAGAAACTCAGTTTTATTTTTGGGAGAGCGAACCAAATACGATAAATATAAAAGATCATGGTACGAGAAACATGAAGCAAGCTGCCCATGCACTAATACTTTACTAGACTGAGACGTAATGATTAAGTCCAAAACAGATATGTTACAATTTGGAGATTTATGCGTTGCAGACAAGGGAAGAATGGATAAGTTAAAAGAAGATACTAAATTACGAAGCTTGATCGCACGACTGTCATCCTTTAACAGACAAGTGTTAAAATCACCCAGTAGTAAAATGTCGGTATAAATAGGGCAGAGTACGTGCAAAACATTATCTAAAGTAGGGAAGTAATCAATATGGAGTGAGGGACTGTATAACACTGCCAAAAGAATTTTGGAGTAATTAAGCATAATTTCCAAGAAAAGATATTCCGCTGCTTCATTATAAAGACTTGGAGAGCAGGACAGGATTCTGTAAGGAATATTGGAACGCAAATATATAGCAACCCCACCGCCACCTTTACCAGTACGATTCGTAATGACGAATTAGGACAAAACCAGGAAGTGAGAATTGAAAGGATGAAAGTGATGGCTTGAGAAAGGACTCTGATACTAAGATGGCGTCAATTTTTGTATTACAAAAAGAAGCATGACGGTCGGCATAATGAGCAGGAATGCTCTGAGCATTAATATGCACTACATTAAGGTTCCGAGGATATTGAGACAAAATACTGGACACGTTATCGAATTGAGGGCAGTCCTCCGATGAGTTACTAGTTGCACTATGAAACTCATCATCATTGGAGGAGCAAGATAAAAAACAATCATCATCACAATCAAAAGGGAGCATAGAACGTTATTAGTAGATATTAATAAATGTATAAATGATTATGCAAAGCACAAATAAATGTATGTATATATATATATAAATTAAAAAAAAACTTAAAAAACAATTAACAATTAAAAAACGCCAATAACACCTAAGCAACACTTAACAGATTATCATGTATGGAAGAAACTGCAACTTATAAACTAACTATTTAAAACTAAAACAGAATCAAATTCAAAAAAAAAGAAATCAATACACTTAAAATAAATGATACTCGTACCATACACAGTTACAGGTATAAAAAGTCACAGATAATAAAACAATTGTGACTAAAACGAAAAATCCAGTAACAAGAAAGAAAAAAAAATACATGATTATAATGTACAGTATGTAATGTATGTACTAAGCACTTAGTATATTAATTAAAAAAGAAAAAAAACAAAACAAAAAAAAAACAAAAAAAAAAAACATGGGTGTGTTTGCATAAAAAAAATTGAAAGAAATACAGGTTTATGTAATGTGTCGTTTTATTAGCTGTCGTTATATTTACTAAACTCAATATTAAATTAAAATAAACTATTATGAAATAATATAATGTTAAATGTTAAAATAATATAATATAATGTTATCACAACATAAATGACATTTGGCAGTGGCAAACGCATTAGTCGCTCATGACATTTTTGAACGAAACATGACACATTAGACATTGACAACTGTACTAATAAAATACAACTGCAAGTCGACGTCAGTCGGTACATAGATAAACTTTTTGTTTTAAAATTAATCCGTGTAAATTGAGAAAAAAGAAAACACCCACATTTTTACGAATTTGGGAATAAAAAATATACGACCGTAATTAAGAAAACAGGATTATGAACATACTTACCAAATTATCGAGTACCAAGAATCAAACGTAACATAAAATAGTAAAAGTTAAAAACAAAAGAAAAAGACAAAAGTGATCATCAGAAACAAAAAACAAAGTAATTATTAATATAAAACTACACTTTACGCCTTGGTTTACGTGGTGACCTGATAAACCTAGTGTCACTAACAGCAACAGGGACAGCCTGTTTGGTCGAAACCTGACTCGAATGAGCTGGATGTTGTAAAATAAGCTTTTGAAGATCTGTCATCTGTTCAATTTTTACACGGCTCTTATCAGGCAGCATAATAACAATCTTGTTGTTTGTAGACCAACATTTATTGACGCCAAAATGCTTGCGAGCCTCTATGAAAATTTGATGTCTTGCTTTGGTTAAAAATTCCGAAACCGTCAACCCTGATCCTTTAAGAGAAGTCTTGTTTCCCCATATCATGTCTTTATGCTGCATATCACGAAACCTTATCAAAACAGGTCGGGCTTTGAGAACACCAAGACGGTGGCAGACTTCAATGAAATTAGAAGAAAACTCAGATAGACCCATCTTATTAGTAAAAACATTTGTTATCTTACTGACAAGTACTTCACTCTGATCTTTAGGAACCCCATGCAATAGTAACACATTTCTTCTTAGGAATGCCTCATGCCTTTCTAAGCCCAGTGAAAGATATTCAGACTGATTTTTGAGTAAGGATAAAGCTTTCCAGATAAGATTTTTAAAGTTGGAGAAGTCTTGAGCAAGAAAATTAACATCTGGAGTACCTCCTGAGCCTGAAGAAGCCAACCTCTGAATCTTCTCATCATATTCAGCGATTTTGGCAGCAAAAAAATTTGTGACCTCTTCAAGGTTATTTGCCATAGTTAGTGATAAATCCATATTTATTGATATTCAGTGAAATTTTATAGGAGAACAGATTAGTGTGTTGCTTAAGTAATTAAATAATTAACACATGAAACTGTTAGTAACTTTGACTTAAAAATATTAAATAAAAAACTTAGAGTACATAAAAAGGTGTATGTACTGGTTGCCTACCCACCAAATTTCCAATTATTATTATTATTATTATTATTATTTTTAGATGAACTTTAATAAAAATTGGGTATATTTTGTAAAAGTTTAAAGTAAACATAAATATCACTTGTTTTAATGCAACAGCATAAGGAAAATTCTACTGTGGACCAGCAGTTAGTATTACTATTTTAATATCAGTAGTACGCTTTGACACGTTCCATATAATTTTGTTTCCTAACCTCAGCCAGCCCAAAGAAGGCTCCTTTGTACCTTCTGCCTTTGATTTTGTTCGGAACATGAGGCCATATGTTTGCTAGGCAATTTGCCCACCATGTGACTCTAATGTATAATGTCTATTATGTTTTAAATTTTTTGTATATCCAACAAAAAAATAAAAATGGAACGTAACATAACTTATAAAATTGTTTTTAAACAGCCACAATATAAGCACTATTAATTACTAAAGGGAATATATATAATAGCAGCAATAGATGAAAAACTAACGTTAAAAATATGGGCATGGTGGTTGGTTCTGGTCACTGCGTATGGTCGTGTTCTCAAAATATAATTAGGTTATATATTTATAATTAGTGTTAGAATCCCTTAAATATTGACCTTAAGAGTTAAAGATGACGCGATCCCCTATCAAAAAAAAAAAAATAAAATAATAAAAGAAAATACTTCAAAACTAATAAATTCCTTCTTTTAACTATTCTTAGGTAATAAACACAAAATAATCTAATAGTCATAATAGTTATCCTGAACGGTATTTTATGAATATTCTAAACTTAAAAGCATAATGCCACTTTTGAAAAACATTCGTTCAACTGTCATTGTGTAAATTCCACTTCATTTCAGCGGATCATCCGCGTCATTCATGTTCCGTATTTGATTTCCATCCGTAATTAAAATTCAAGCGAATATCATTTTACAAATTGAAATGTTCGTGAGATGTTATTAATTTATATATTTTTATTGTTTTCTTATCCTGTTGATGTTATTTGACGCGCTTTATTTAATTTATATTATTATTTCTCGATTATTTGTTTCTGTATTATGTTATTAGTTACCTATAGATTTGAAACTGATTGTTTTTATTCTTTAGAAGTTACTGTTTAACAAACTGACTGGCCTAGATTTAAATTATGAATCGTATTTTTACAGTTTTAAAATGATTATCAGTTTACCTGAGTGTTTGTTTATCAATGCAAAAATCGTTACTAAAAACCTTCCCCATGGATTTCGATGAAATTTATTATAGTTATAGATTGTTGTAAGAATAATCTTATAGCAAAATATTTTTTTATTTACAATAATAAAGTGGAGTTTTTTATTTATTTGAAACACAGTTTTTGATTAACTTACATTAATTACAATAAAACTAAAAATGTATGGATTAACGAAGAAATGTTTGTATCAGAACTGCTGCTATGAAATAGGCTATCAGACAAAGTGGCTGGTAGGAGTTAGTATTTTCAAGCCATACAATGTCTATTCAAAACATTCAATTGTGTACTATATTCATCTTTAGAAATAAAAATTCATAACACGTTATGTTATACTATAAATATATAGTTTAAATTACTGTTTTCATTTCGATATCCATTATCCACGTTGTAATATAAAACAATACAATGCCAGCATATTTTTAATTATTTTCTTTTTAATATAACATTCATTTGTTCTTCAAAGAGGAATCCGTGATTCAAAAGAACTGAACTAGTCTAGTTGATTGGTCTAGTCGTGTTGATGAACGTTGTGTCAATTAGTTCGGAAAATACATTGTATCATAGAACGCGAAAGATATATTAACCTTTATTCTCGTACAACTTTCCTTAATAAATAGTGTAAAATATTTTCTCAAATGTCTTGGTTTTGGTTAGAAACTCTTCAAATTGACTTTATTATTATGTATAAAACAATAATACGGGAATCTATTACATTTGAATAACTTTCTCTTGTATACTGAGTTAAATATCATAAAAGTTATTTTTATTTGCCCAAGTATTCTATTGAATCGTGCATTTAATCAAGGAATGGAGGTATGTAGCTTGTGTTGTAGTGTAGAAAACTAATGTGTGAATGAAATCAGCTGAGTGAACAAAAAAATATACTGTATCAAGCACGTCTCTATCTTTTTTTTCCTAATTTTTACGTTGAAATACTCCACTTCTCATATTGTTACTATATTTATAGAATATCTTACACAAAAAAACGTTAAATAAGATAAAGAAGAAATAGTTTTTGGAAAAATGTTAAATAATTAAGTAAAAATGTAGTAAAATAAACGTTACATTGAATTAAATATACGTAACAAAAACCGTTTCCTTCCAAAACCTTCATACAATTTCCCATTTTAATTAAACAGCGATTATTTCTTTTTTACCGTCACCTTAACTTCGTATATTGATTAATTTTTAATCATCATTAATATTATGTAAGATAGTACTGTTGTATAGATATTGGCATTATTATTTTCGACATTCTGATACTGATAAAAATGCGGTGAATATTTATTCACCGCATTTTTACATTTCGTTATAAATTATAATGGTTTCCTGAAACGCATGTGACATGTTATTGCAATTTAATTGTTGTTTATTGTTATGGGAAATAAATAAAATGTATATTTATTCTATTGTTAACTTGGGATTTCTTTATAACTGAGTGGTAGTACATACATTTATATTTTATCCTCGCTTGAATACGATTTCTGCAACGCATTCGATACGTTGCTTTTAATTTTTAAGTTTACAATATAAAATATAGAATTGGATCCGTAAAAAATGTTTTATTTTAGTTGTTTTGGGGAAAACTAATGAAATTATTACCATCGACAATGCTTTGTTTTAACTAATGACTATACGGCTTATATTACAGTAATTTATTTAAAAATTTAAGTAGTGAGTAATTGGAGTTTAAGATAATCGTTTCCTTACAACTGTTTTTTTTTTTTTGTTTGTCTATACTGTTAGCCCTGTTGGCTATTACAGCGTCACTGGGGGTCCTTACAACTGTTTAAAAACTTTTATTACAAGTTATTCTAGCAGCCGTCCACCTGTCCAATCTTAAATCTAGTCTAGATCTTGACAGGTCACCGTGGGTTCATTGAACCTGTAACAATCTAGGTTTAAGGAGATTGCATCTTGTACTTGCTAGTACAATTGAGAGAAAACTTTGCCGAACATACGTTGGGAATAAATGTCAATTTACACAATTATTTAATGATTGTAGGTATAATTGTGCCTAAAAAATATAAATGAGATTCTCAGAATGCTGAGCAATATTATTACAAGACTGTATACTAATTTGTAGATATTAATTTCAGATAACATTTAATGTAATTACTCTTGGTCTCAAGAAGAAAGGATTACGATTATTTCATAAGTTTAATAATAATTTAATAATAATACACTATTTTTTAAAATAAGAATTAAAAGGAAAGATCTAGCATTAATAGATGAAATAAAACAATTTATTGTTTCTTGTTATCTAATAAATGAAAAACTGCAGATATATATTGACACAATATATATAACTATTATAGTGATTTGTCAACTCTATGGTAATGTTATATTATAACCCGTGACTTGCTTTGGGAAGGTCGGCTATAACACTAAAAACTAAGTGATTTAAGCGCTCTTATGTCTTGTTATATTTACATAACATGTATTCTTAAGAAATAGTACAAAAAAAAACATAATATTAAAATATATATTAGTAGATTTATTAACACTAATAGTACATAAAACATAATTATTAAGTATAAATCTTATTTATAATTAATTTTATTTGAAATCGAAAAAAATGTTGTAAAAAACTTTTTTACGTTGATAAGCTCACGGCTTTTAACTGAACTCACTTCTTAATTTTTTAGGCTTTTCTAAAAATATCTTTCTGCCATTAATTAAATTAAAGCAGGGAAAAAAAATGAAAATCAAAAAACTATATTTTACAATATTTGCTGTATTGTTAATAATTGTTAATAGCAGTTTGATGCTTCAGTAAATTATGTTTTTGGTATTAAATCAGACACGTAACCATTTAACCTGTTGTACTTATAACACATTAATTACATAAAAAACATCAGCTCTTAACATAAGCTTTAACTATGACAAATTCTAAATATCTCCGTGAGATTAAAAAGGGATACAAGGTTTGCTTTTCCCGTATTATTATAGTACACATAATAATAAAGTAAATCTGAAGAGTTTATAACCAATTTGAGAAATAAATTGTGAGTACAATATATTTTCTTTTAAAACTTTCCTTAATAAATAATTTTATTAAGGAATAAGATTTAAAAAAAATACAAGAATAAATGTTAATATAATATCTTTTGCCCACTCACGATACAAAATATTTTTTTATTTTTTTTTCTAACTGAATGACACAACGTTCATCAACACGACTAGACAAATCATTTTGATTATTCCAGTTCTTTTGAAGAGTAATCATGGATTGCTCTTTGAGCAACAGATGAGTGTTATATTCAAAATAAAATATTTAAAAATACTAGCCGCTGCTAACGACTTTGTATGATCGCCTTCATCCTAGCTATTATAATATATACATATTTAAATTTGAAATCTATACACTTCAATCTTCGTTTTATTGTTGTTGTTTTTATTGTTGTAAAACAAACCACATTGTGAGTTCTTCATAGTCAATAAGAGGAAATTTTAGTATTAAAAAGTATCCCATAATTGGACAGGGGCAATCATTTATAACTATACCAAATTTCAACAAAAGCCATACGGAAGTTTTCTCGTGATGCTTGTTTTGGATAATAAACAGACACACATATAAAGTAATAAAATTTAAACTGTAAAAATACGATTTATTGCATAAATCTAGGCCAGCCTATTTGATAAACATCCAGTATTAGAGAGTAAAAAACAGTCAATTTCAAAAACTATATATAACAACATAATAATAAATAAAAGAAATAAAAGAAAAGCAACAAAATTAATAATAACAGGATAAAATAATAGGAATATACATTTTTTTAATAACCTCAACCTATTTTTTTTAAGAAAGAAAACTGCTAACACCTCTCTCTAATATTTTAATCTGTAAAATGATATTCGCTTGAATTTTAATTACGAATATAAATCAAATACGGAACATGAATGACGCGGATGATCCGCTGAAATGAAGTGGAATATTATAATAATTATTATTGATAAATCAATTCGCTGTCCATGATAATAAAAAAAATGGATATTAGATAAATTAATAGTTCCTTTTCTGAATAATAGAAGATTCAATAAAAGTTTTGATTCTAAGAAAGAGAAGACTTATCTTGTACAAGGTTTATTTTATCATCAATTTAATATAAAATTACTTTTATATTAAATTGATTATAAAATATATTTTTTTTATACATATTCTAAAATATTTAATATATAAAGAGTAACTTTTAACTCTAAATAGATATAAGTTAAAAAATATATATATTTAACCCTAAGTATAAGTTTAAGACATGTATTTTTAAATCTTTTTCTATCCTCGTAGTTCCAAACAGTCAAACCGTTTTGTTTTCGTTATCTTGTCACCAATGTGAACAGATATTTATCTTCATGGTAACGAACCCAACTCGTTTATATTTCAAAGTAGGTACCGACCGCAAACGTGATCTATTGTCAGCGCTCGTTTGATAGGATCGACTTGCGATTTGCTGGTAGACAGTAGCTTGATTCAATCTTGAATAATATCCACGACATCACTTTATTATCTTCTGTAACTTCTAATTTTAAAATTATAAAAAAATTAATCATTGTACAAATTTATTCTAAAGATTTATCATAATTATTGTAAAGAGAGTTTCTTTTTATAGTCTATGCTAGACGAATTATAGCTATTTATGTATAAATCGTATTTTTATGTCTCGAATATTATCTGTTGACCTTAATTTCAAGTAACACTTGATGATAATTGAGCTGGTTTTAAAAACAAAAATTCGATAAATATTAACATTGATGGAGTTACTTAACACGGTACCGCCCACTAGCACATTATAGGTTCCCGATTTTTTTGGTCACTATAAATTAATATATTTAATTATTAATAATAACTGATAGGTACATATAAAATGTTAAATATCCTAGACATACCCTTACCACGACGCTTACCTTATCACAAGTCAAACTCTTTAAGAACACACTAACTTAACGCTTACTATAAAAACCAATTACTATAAATATCATTTGAAGATAAATATCTGTTTACATTGGTGACAAGGTAACGAAAACAAAACGGTTTGACTGTTTGGAACTACGAGGACAGAAAAAGATTTAAAGATACATCTCTTAAACTTATATTTAGGGTTAAATATATATATGTATATATATATATATTTTAACTTATATCTATTTAGAGTTAAAAGTTACTCTTTATATATTAAATATTTTAGAATATGTATAAAAAAATATATTTTAAATATAAATTGATGATTGGCTATCGATTGAGATCCTGTTTTTAATCGTTTGGTTCTCTGCATTTTACATAATTATTTGTAAAAATCCTTCTTATTGAAACATACGTATGTTAATAGAAATAAAGCCAATTGTGCCATTTTTTTGTTGCCTGCTACAGTATAAACGGATTTAAAGATTTCGACATATAAGGTATCGGTAGATACGTCAAAAATAATAAAAAATAAAATTTTTATGACTTATATTTCTAGCCATAAAAATATTATTTTAACAGTCTACGTGAACGAAGTCACGAGCAACAGTTAGTTATATCTAAATATTGAAATCAATTTCTATAGGAAATACTAGAACAAACAGAACTGAACATACAGAAATAAAAAACTTTATTAAAAAAAAACTTAGACAATCTATTGATAGCAATAAATAACTAGAACATACAATAAAGGATAGCCTTTATATAGATAACACCTGTTTCTTTGAATAATTCAACATAAGTACCTACTAGTCTACATGATAATTATAATTTCCAAATTATAAAATATATGTCAAAGTCTATTCCATAAAATTGTTTTTAATTAGTATCCAAAATTTAATACCCATAACTAATATAAATAATTTAAATACATACGTATGTAAAATAAATAATAACATTTAATGAAATATAGTATTTATAGTAAAATTTGTTTGTTGGGGTATGTTGTCCCATTCGTCTTTCACGGCATCCTGGAGCTCTTGTAGAGTGGTGGGAGCAGGATCTCGTGCTCATACGTGCCTCTTTACATCGTCCCAGAGATGCTCGATCGGGTTCAGGTCTGGACTTCGTGCTGGCCACTGCATAACAGGGATCTCAACCTCTTCCAAATAGTCCCGCACAGCAAACGCAGTGTGGCAACGGGCGTTATCATGCATTAACATGAACCCATCGCCAACAAAACCAGCATACGGAACCACATGGTCTTGTAAGATCTCCGTTATATACCGCCGAGCATTCAGCGACCCTTGCCCGCGACCACCACCAGTCCGAGAGAAGCACATAAGCTCCGTTTTCCCTTCGACGGATATGCCACCCCAGAACATACAGGAACCACCTCGGTATTCGACGGATTCCTCTATGCAAGCCTGGGCAAATCACTCTCCTCGTCTTCGGTATACTCTTCTGCGTCTGTCGTTGCAGAAAAGACATACTCGTGTCTCATCGGTGAAGAGAACGGCTTTCCACTGTTCACTCGTCCAGTTGACATGCTCCTGGGCAAATCATAACCGCTCTCTTCGATGCTGCACGGTCAATTTTGGGCCCCTAGCAGGTCTGTGAGCTCTCAATTCCTTTTCTTTCAGTCTTCTTCTAATCGTAGAAACACTCACAGACGTTCTGCAAGCTGATCGGAGCTCTTGTTGCAACTCAACAGCATTGCTGAAGCGGTGCCGCAAGGATGTGGAAACAACGAAGCGGTCGTCTCTTTCTGACGTGCAGCGTTTTCTTCCGGATCCACGTCTTCGAGTAACCGTTGGTATATTCGTCGAACTGAGAATCGGCTAAGGTTCAACTGTCGAGCAACGTCAACCTGTCGCAGTCCTGATTGCAATAGCGCAATGATTTGAGCGGCTTTATCAGGGGTTGTATCCATCTTCAGGTACTGTTCTCTTGCGTATGTTGTTCCGGTGTGTTCACTCTGAAGTCTGAGTAGCGACTGACCCATTTTTTACCTTTACATGAGCTTTTATACCCTTATAAGGTAGCACAAGTAGTGCTCCTTAAGTGAGCATTTTTTTAAACATTTTTTTGATTGGTCCCTGGTTAGAAATGATAATTGTTTTTTTAATGATACAGGTAATTAATATAAAGGTATTGAAGTGCACTTTAGAATGATATATTTTTTTCATACGTAGTACTTATGTGCTAGATTCTAGGAGCGATTTACTGAAAAAAACATAGAGGTGCGATTTTTGTGACGCCGAGTTTATATGATATATTATTTTTATTATATTATATATATAAATACTTAGAGTATTTGTTTTTGATTTTAATACATAGATAATAAGAGAAAGATACCTACGAAGTAGAAATGTTTATTTACTGAAAATTGAACAAAACTCGTATCTTGTTTCTCACTGTGAAAACTACAATTAATATAAATCAGAACATAACCGATACTCAACTAGCAAATTACTTCAGAGTTGATGTCGGAGTTGGAAGTTGTTTTTAATTTTTGTTTTTTTCGATCTTTGAATCGATTGAGTTCAAACAAGTTAACTGCATTTTGAAATTGCATTTCCTTAAAATAATAAAGTTTATATCATCACATTTATTTGTATTTTAGAATGAAATGCAATAAATAAAACAGTAAGTATTTGGTTGTTATCTATATAATAATAGATATATATATATATATATTTTAAGGGTCTCCAGAAAAATCATCTACGTCATTTGATCTATTTATAATAGATATGAAAACTTATTTGACATAGGCTAGAAGTATATTTTTTAATATTTCTACGAGATTCCCATTTTTGCAATAAATTAGTTAATAAGTAAATTTAAGTAGTGGCAGTTAATTAGTAGTAGTGGTAATTCCGAAAACGTTAATTATATTAACAAAATATTAAAAAAGAAAAATCTTAACAACTATCTTTTTGTAAATACCTTAATTGTTTTTAATAAAAAGAGAGTTTTCGTTTGACGTGTCTACTTAATGAATGAATAAATTATTCGCGAGCTACTTGCCTTTAAAATAGTTTTATTTAAATTATAATCTGTCCATCTGTCCATCGTCCAATGTATACAGTAACGATGCACAAAAATATCTGTTACGTAAAATGTCTGTTTTCAAAAAGTAATTTACCCATGTCTTACAAGCCGCTATAGAAAAATAATTTAAGATTATTAGTAAGGTTAATTTACATGGTATGTATTTATGATTAAATATGACCACCGACTTTGTATGCCCTCAAACAATCCTTGGGTTCAAAGTCTTTAAACACACGAGAACTCAATGTTTGAAAATATCTATAAACATGTATAGTCATGTTAAGATTATTTAAATTTATATAAATATAAAATGAAAAATATACCAATACTGGCAGGGATTTGAACCCGCTACTACTGGGAAACCGTCCCGTCGCTCTATCAACTGAGCTACCGTATCGCTGTCCGTCTCGGTGAATTAAGTATTCTATATGTGGTCGTCTTCGATCGACCAGAATTCGCGGGATCAAATCCCTGCCCGTATCGGTTTATTTCTCATTCTATATTCACTAAGTTTCCACTTAAAATCATCATCATCTATAAAGACTTAAAGCATATCAGAGCATAATTTATTCTGACTCAGCTTGATCGCCTCACTGAACCCTAATTTCAATCTGCATATAAATTATGGATTTAAATAAAACTTTTCGCAACTAAAAGTGACGATAACCTAGTAAGATTTAGGATCTGTATTCATTGCAACAGCTTTAATATACAAAAATACGAAGTACATTCTATAATAAAATTAGATATTTTTAGATTAAACTTACCTTTTGTGTTCTTAAATCTTAATAAAAAATAAAGTTAAACCTTTAACCTCAAGTGCTTCAGAATAAAAATATCGCTAAAGATTAAATTTAAATTGAATTTAATTTAAACCAAATTAATGTCTTTAACATATTTGAGTTATAAAGTGTTTTTTGGTGTTAAATTTCAAGATATGGTATACATATTTATATTAAGGATTACTATAAACATTAGCATTGGAATTTATGTGATACACTCAAAACACTCGCATATAGCATGTAATGAAATAACTTTACAGCCACAATTCCCGCTGTTAAGTGTTCAAATGTTTGCTACAATTCGGACATACGACCGCATTCGCAATCGCAAATATTGACTTAAAACCAAAACTATAAAATTGTCAAATATTAGAGAAGATTAAATACTGAATTAATACTGAAAATAAAATATATAACCAATTTCCAGATACTGGTAGCTAAAAACGTCTGTAAAAATAATTTTATCTCAATATGTAGTACTCGTAAAAATCTAAGAAAATATTATTCAAAATATTAAAATTGAAAGGTAAATAGTGTTAAGAACAATATATTATAAAAGAACATCAAATGTATCGTAGAAATTCACCACAACTCGACTTCTTACTAAAAGTAGAAATTACTAACAATTCACTCACAATATTTGTTAAAAGTAGATCTCAGAGAAAGAGTAAAAATGTAAACACTCGTGTCATTTTCTGCACGACGCGACGCCATTTAGTGAGCGAAATAGGACGCCGAGTGAACCTGTCTTGTATTTTTCTGTTTGCTATCATTCTTTAAAGGTTCTTCACACACAGAACTGTACTGAATAGATAAGACAAAAAAAGATCAAATCAATTTTCCTTGGGTTTTTTTCAGCTATTAGTAAGACAAGAAAAAAAATCCTAAAAACATCTTTCCTTGTAAGACAATGAAAGAAATTTTGTAAAAAAATAAAAAAAATAAATTTTAATTAATATTGTAAGACATGCTTCTTTTTTTTTTTTAAATAGATAACAAAAAGAGGTTTTATAACTTATAAATAAAACAAACTAATCTTTACTCTTTATTAAGTTAGAATTATAAGCAACATGAGGATTTAATTAGCAGGGATAATCTCAAAGAAAAACCAATTAAAAATTGTAAGTCAAGATTTTACAATTTATAAATAAAAGAAAATAATCTTTACTGTTTATAAAGTTAGAATCATAAGCAAAATGAGGATTTAATAAAAACTAATTAATAATTGTAAGTCAAGATTTTATAATTTATAAATAAAACAAACTAATCTTTACTCTTTATAAAATTAGAATCATAAGCAAAATGAGGATTTAATAAGCAGGGATAATCTAAAAGAAAAACCAATTAAAAATTGTAAGTCAAAATGTCTAAGATGAAACTAACGCTGAGATTAGCAAATAATAGCCTATTGAGATCGCGTAAGTAAAATACATAACTGCTCGCTTCTTTAAATATATTTATACATAAATATCAAGCTTTAAAACTTACTTACATGTGTCTGGTGTCTGTGGCATTCTTCGTTCATTCTGCAAACAATTCACAATCAGCTTGTGCCTTTGCCTTATAGTAAAATGTAAAATCTGTCGGCAAATAATACTTCGTACTGAAATAAGTCAAAATTTCAAATGTTACACTAATTTTGTTATAAAACTTAATGTGATTCTATGACATATGAACAATGACAGTTACAAAACGTATAGAAATAATGATTATAGAACAGTATTTATCATTAAAATAAAACTATTATTTAACGAAAGCAGTTAAACAAGTCACTGCAGCTTCTTTGGTTTTAAAATTTAAAATACCTGTAAAACATCATCAAAATCCACATATCCAGGTTTTAGATATATTTGTATTAACACAGTAAATCATAATAGTTAGGAGGATAATTGAATTAGTATCGTTCTATTTCTATAATACATTAAAATAAAAATCTCTAAAAAGTATCATAAACGTTCCTAGCGTTCATGGTATCTGATGGTATCATAGATCTTCAAATGTCTATAGAAAGTGAACATTAACCCTTACATCGTCATACACACACACACACATATATATATATGTTAACATACATATATTATGAAATATTTATCAAACAAAACATTGTAATCCACATGGACATGAGATCACAATTCGATTCCGGGGTTAGAACCAACTCATTAATTTCTACCCGGATTATCCCGGTTATTTATAACCAACGATATGAATTTGAATACCTTTTTTATTGAATTATGATTTTATGTAATAACTAAGGACAGGAATAAAATATTAAATGATTATTATCATAACATTAATATTTCTACAAACAATTTTATACAAAAATATTTTACGTAAACTGTTATTTTATTTATAAAACGTCATATTGTACATGTCATTTTTTTAAGAACCGTCAAACATGATTCTTTTGATATGGAGTCTCAACTTATTTTCTGTTGCATATTATTATTATTATTATTGTTTAGTTCCATGACTATTTTTTATGAATTCTTTAGTGCGCCACATCTATCTGTTTCAAATTGGGTTCTTCATCAGGTTTAATATTTACTATTTACTTTAGACCATCACCAACTGTTAACTATTTAGCTTTCGGTGCAATCAATATTATAATGTTGTTAGTATTTATTGTTTTGAACCTTACCTGATGAGGATCAACTGGGCTTGGGCAGAAAGGTGGGTAAAGCTGGTTATCGACACGGGTTAATACGAGCTTATAAAGCAAGAGCAAAATAAACTTATTTCCATTGTTTTTTATTAAAAGATATAAATGTAAAATATTTTTTTAATTACAAATTAAAAATATTGTTTTCTAGATATACACAACAAGATAAATAAACTACAACAACTTGTCATATCTCTTCTATAAATCAGAATTCTTATAGATCCACCATCTGTCTCTGCTCTGTATCCTTTTTGGCCGATAAGTAACGAGTGTAAAAACTTCCTCGGGTAATAGTCCGGGAGCCAGTGACAGATTTTCATGACCAATTTCCTCACAAGCGAAAATTTGTAAAATGCAATAGGAAGTTGTGTTATGAAACTTTGCGATCGTCAGCTGCGACTCCGGTGGTGGAGAAGGCAGTGGCAGCCTCTCACGCACGAAGAAAAAAAAATTTTTTTAATCATTTCCTCCCTTTCTAAAATTTCTTGAACAATAGTTTATCTAATATCTTGAAGGGAAAATAAAGTCAGCTGATCATAACATGGTGGATTATACGTCAGCTGGCCGCTCGAATATGAAAAAAAATAAAAAAAATCAATGATTTCCTCTCAACTAAAAATTAATCTGGTGATAGTTTATATGTTACTGTGAATGAAAATTAACATCAGCTTGCTGTATATCAGTGGAAAGTTCGTCAGCTGGTTACTTGAAATGTGTAATGTAGTAGCATTTATCACCTGCTGAATCTTATCAGCTGACGACTTTTCCTTTTATTTATAGCTAGCTGATTTATTTTATTATTTACTAGAGTATATTAACTATACTCTTATAAATTTTCATCCAGGAGGAAATCACTTTTCTCTATTTATTTTTTTTTCTTATACAAATTTAAGTAATACATGAGCCCTTTTTACATTGTAGCTAGATTGTAGATTCAAATTACCCTCTCCAGATTTTATGCTATAGCAGAGCGTAAAACACACTAACGAGAGGGTAAGTTAAAATTATAATGTGAATTGTAAAAAAACTAATCTTCATTCAAAATTATTTAGTGAAGATAATTTAAATAAGTGTAGATCTATATTAAAAATACGAAAACTTAATAATCTAACCGGTCAAAATACTGTGCTTCCTACACAGCCTAACCATTTTCAGCTGTATCACAGTGAGTGTTATCGACGTTATACTGCTTTGCCGCAAAAATATTGGAAAATAAGAACGTAGAAGAAGAAGAACGAAGAAGAAGAAGAAGAAGAGACACCTTCAACATTAACGTAAATTTATGGATAGAATGTTATTTCTTTCTACTATTTAGATTATAATTTTTTAACAATTCAATGTAAGAAAAAGTATAATTTAGTGTAATGCATTATTTGCCTCATGTATTCCAACTAGGGAATTATACTATTGAGAACTTCTACAGTAAGCATATACATTATATATATATAATTTTTACTTAAGCAATAAGTTTATATGTGCGCTGTTATCAAAAGTAATAATAATAGTCAATAGTCAATAGTCATTTATTCATAAATATACATTACATGTCAAACAGTTTTGGATACATAATTATTTATATGTCACAATTACACATATGGTTCCATTGTAATTTTAAATTGTATACATGTCAAAAATATTATTCATTATATTATGTCAAAATTTTATAAATTAATTAAAGATAAAGATTTTTTTTTACAAAAAAGATTATTCAATCTCTCGTATTATCTTTGAATGTCAATTTAAAATGATGTTATATATTTAGTCAAATTTTATATTTAAAAATTAATTGTAGCTGTAAAAAGACTCCTCGGCAAGCCACAGTTTAAATTTGTGTTTGAATAAGTTAAAACTCAATGCGTTCTTAATAGAGTGAGGGATTCTGTTAAAGACTTGGGAACCCATGCCCAAGGTAGTTTAAATATAAATTACAAAAAATTAATTATTAATTTTTAATTATATATGGTCGCAGCGGTGGGTGCAAAAGGAAATAAGACATACTTAAAATTAATGTATTTTATAATTAAATTACATTCTATATGATTCTAAAACGGCGCCGATGCGACTCAAGCCAAAGCGAGAGCGAAAATGAATAACCGTTGTTAGTATTTTTATTCAATATATTAAAATAAAATTTCATTATTTTATAAAATTATGCTTCAATAAATTATTGATTAATTAAACTTTAGTTATAACTATATTTTCTTCATTATTAAACTGCATATTTATTATCAAATCGAATATACTGCCAAACAACCAGAGAAAAGTGATTTCCTCCTGGATGAAAATTTATAGGAGAATAGTTAATATACTCTAGTAAATAATAAAACAAATCAGCTAGCTGTAAGTAAAGGGAAAAGTCGTCAGCTGATAAGATTCAGCAGGTGATAAATGCTGCTACATCACACATTTCAAGTAACCAGCTGACGAACATTCCACTGAGATACAGCAAGCTGATGTTAATTTTCATTCACAGTAACATATAAACTATCACCAGATTAATTTTTAGTTGAGAGGAAATCATTGATTTTTTTTTAATTTTTTTTTCATATTCGAGCGGCCAACTGACGTATAATCCACCATGTTATGCTTTATTTTCCCTTCAAGATATTAGATAAACTATTATTCAAGAAATTTTAGAAAGGGAGGAAATGATTAAAAAAAATTTTTTTTCTTCGTGCGTGGGAGGCTGCCACTGCCTTCTCCACCACCAGAGCAGCAGCTGACGACCGCGGAGCTTCATAACACAACTTTCTATTGCAGTTGACAATATTCACTCGGGAGGAAATTTATGATAAAAATTGGTCACTGGCTCCCGGACTATAATTTCGTCGATGATAAATTGTTAACGCAACCAGACTCCTGTTTTTTTGGTTTTGTCTAAAGTTTTAGTCCTAAGGTTAAAGACGATAGATATTCTACGTCTACTATTATCTCTTAATATTAATTTACAAAAAATAGAGTGCAATATTATCATCATAATTTAATCAAATAAACCATAATTTACCTTTTGTATAAACAGGAGTAGCACCAAAAGCTCAGGGTTAGAAAACCTAATAAAAGTATTAGTACTTAGTTATTAAAGGATTATAACAAACATCAGGACAATTATTGTTAAACTTAAGTCTTAAAACTGAGTTACTTCTTCGTAATGCCATATTCATAAATTATTAATAGGTGAAATTTAATTTCTTGAAACATTCATATGTATTGTACCTAATGTAATAAATCCTAATCTATATATATATAAAGAAGGATGTTTGTATATATGAAATCGATGAACTCCGAAACTATTGGACCGATGATTATGAAAATTGGTATGTATATGTATTTTTCCACGGAGAAGGTTTATATGGTATGCCCATTGATGTATTAAATATATATATATTTTTTTTGTTTGTCTATACTGTTAGCCCTGTTGGCTATTACAGCGTCACCGGGGGAGCGGGTGGGTCTGGAGACCCACCCTTAACAAGGGGGGCCAGATGGGCCCCCATGGGGAACGACGTCCCGGCGTCTCAGATTGAGACACGGACCTTGGCTCGGGGCGTCGTTAGTCAGGAGGGAAGCTAAGGAAATTTGGACACTAGCGTCCTCCGACGGCAGAACGCCGGAGCAACAGAGCACTTACTCAGTTGGGACCTCGTCTATACCGGTACAGACGGTGTGTGTCTGTGTGTTGTGTGGTGTCACTTATGCCTACGCGTACACGTTATTACCTACTGTGAAAGCGTCGTCGGGGTCAACGAGTACCGACTTGGGTCTTCTTTTTCTGACTAAAGTAGTCTTACGTGGTCTATACTCTGCGGCGTCAGCCACCAGTGGGTTCGGGTGTCGCTCAGCACGTTCAAAGTACTTTTGGGAAAGCCCCTTGAAGTACTGAGGGATGGTCGGAAGGTTAAATATATAACTAGATTATTTTACGTAGAAAAAACGGATTCATTTTTTTGTTGGTAAACTAGCGAAAACAACATCCAAATCTAGTCAGAAGAACTAGTGTAGCAAAACAACTTATGAAGGTAAAGTCTTCTTCTTTTATGTTGGATGTCGTAGCGAATAACCTCATATACCTAAAACAAACTGTACTCATTCTTACTTAGTGTTTTCTGGGTTGCCATTGAACTGTTGTGAAAATCTTATTATAAATAAAAATTAACTATGTAATAAAAAAATCAGAAACTTTAATTCTAAAGTAACAATTCTGTCGTATTTAATATTAAAAATATTAATGCCCTATTTAATATTAAAAATATGAATAATTCGATTTTAAGGAAAGTTTTACCATTTTTAAGCTAATTTTACTTATATGTATAAAAACGATAGAATGAAAATAATTTAACAAACTGTATGAATTTACATGTTCTTTTCATTAACATCTACAAATAAAAATGAATCAAAGTTTTCAGATATTGAAGTACATATTTGTTATGAAAAAAACGAATGCCCAAAAAAATCTTTTTAATTTATCATTTTAACATTAACACTATTTATAATGTTCAAAGATTTAAAGTCCAATCAAATATTTGGTATAAGTGATTTAAATATTTTATATCATAAGCAATAGTAACAGAATTGTAACTTTAGAACCCTGTTACCTAAGATGTTCCATAGAATGGGATGAATGGACTTCATCCTAATTATATCATAAATGATTAGTTAAATCAGTTAATGTAATTTAATGGACGTGACTTTGCTGATTGTCCACCAATAAAAGCATATCTTCTGTTTCGCAGTAACGTATCCACTGTTCGTTTAATAGTTGGTTAAATATTTATTTATTATTTTAATTTAAATAATATTTTAGAGTTTAAAAACGATTTTACAAAACACGAATCGTAGTAGGTTCGTTTAAACCTATAAAAGGATCTACCTTTTATAGGTTTAAACGAACCTACTACGAAAGGGTTTAGAAAATACTCATACGAAGAAGAAAACTCGTTAAAAGTTTTAATGTCACCACTCTAAGACTTTTAAATTGAGGAAATGTTTGTTTTTTTGTGCTTATTTGTGGAGTTCATTGTTTAAAAAGAAATTAAATTAAAATAAAAAAAAACCCCGATACAAAAAGACCTCTAAAAAGAATAAAAATAATATTATTATGTACTTATTGAAGTCGTTGCGTCGGGAGACCGTTGTACGTACTTTGATAGTGTATATATTACGAAGTTAATCATTGAGGATTTGATATCAATAAGTACTTAATAATATTACTTTAATTCTTTTTAGAGGTCTTTTTGTATTTTAAATTTGTATTTTTTTTATTTCTAAGGGTTTTTTAAATTTGTATTTTTTTTTATTTCTGCTAAAGTTATGTTACTGGTTTCTGAATTGTACTAAATGAATCTACAGACACACAAATTGCCAGTTGTTTAAGTATTTCTATTAATCTATCCTAATATTATAAAGAGGAATGATTTGTTTGTTTGTTTGAATTGATTAGGCACCGAAACTACTGGACCGATTTAATATTTTTTTTTTACATTTAGAATCCTACACTATCCCTTTGATGAACATAGTTATATTTAATAGAAAAAATAAGGACCCGCGTGAAAATTTCGACAATGTAATAAATTATAAATGTAGTAAAACTAACATGATTCAAGACTTTTTCATATAGGTAAGTATATACGAATATTAATAAATATAAACATTAGAGTTAAAATTGTTTACAATACCTAATAACACTATGATAAAGAGATTAATATTATCACTAGCTGTTGCCCGTCATTCTTTATAAATACGATAATAAGCCATACAAATATATTTTTTAAAGTCTACGTGGACGCAGTCACGGGCAACAGCTATCCCTAATAAAGTACTTTACCTGAGTAAATAATAAGTGTAAAAACCATTTGGCCTACGTAACAAAGGCTTTTTTTCCTTTACAGCGAGGGCGAAGCCCCTAGGAACAGCTAATTGTTGCATAATAACCTTTCACCAATAAAACGTTAATATCTTGAAGACGGCTGTTTCTATTTCGACCAATCATAGCTAAGAACCATCTCGATAAACACAGCTTAAGATTAAAAAAACCACATTCAAATCCGTCTACGCTTTTGACCGCTAGATTGCCACAGACAGACATACAGATACACAGATAAACAGATCGACAGGTCAAACTTATAACAACCCTCTTTTTAGTCGGGGGTTAAAAATATAACAATTTTAATATCGATGTTTTTAATTTTTTTTCAACAATGTTTTTAATTTATATTTATACAATAAGATAATTGCGTATAAGTTTTGTAAAACACACGTGCTAGAAATACATTTGTTTTTTTATTTTTGATTCTAGTAGTATTTGAATTTTTTTTTTTTTTATAAACATACAAGACAAAACAAAAGGACATAATTGTCTTATAATTATATGCACATATACAAGACTATACTAATCTAGGTGTATTTTTGTTAAAATAATCTTATATTTTCTACAACCTCAATGAATTTATAGAACATAGTAACGCTGGTTCTAAAGTAAATGTGTCACGATGCATGTACTGCCTTTTTAGTAGCAGCGTCTCGCTCAGTCGTTAGCGGCAGACTAATACAATTCATTACCACTTTCAACATTGTCTACTAAACTTGCATGAAATTTCCATAAAAATATTAGTTCCATGAAATTTCTATAAAAAGAAATAATCTGTGATGTTGTTATCATCAAAATGACAATGACCTTAGCAGGGAATAATTTTTAAGATTCCTGAACGTTAAGTTATAGTAAAGAAAAATAAAATCTCACAATGGTTAATATTCAATTTTATTCCAAGTTGAACGGCAAATGCGGTTAAATAGTTTACATGTCTTTAAATATGAATTAATGCAGGTATTACATATAAAATAATGCATTGTTACAGTTGGTAAATGGATAATTGAAGGCAGTTATGTAATACAAGTAACAAATAGATGTATATACTTTATAATCATATTGTAATTATTATATACGAGGGGTCAGAATCGTCAAATCATTATCAGACATGATGAGAAATAAATCTGCAGTCGTTCACGTCAGAGATTTACCTCCCTCATGCAATTACAGGCACTTCAAAACAACTTTGAATTAACAAGGTTGAGCGCAATTCAGATGGTAACGCAGCGAGTTTGTCCGAACAACTTCTCAGTTTTGTCACTAACGTGCTAGCTCTAGCTAATAGCTTGATGTTGCCAGATAGTAAATAATAAAATATAATTATAATAACATCTTAATTGGATCTTCAAGCTTTTAGTAGTTATATATCGGTAAGCATCGGTTCATTTCTAGAACGTATTTCAAAGGCGGCATTAATTAGTAGGTTCTTTCCAAATTTGGTTAGGTAGGGAGAGGAGTGTGGAGGGTGAAGGTGAGCGTTTTTGCGCACAATAAAGGGGCCCATTAAACCTACTCCTGGGTCGCAAGTCCCAGGCACTGCTTGCACTCCTCTCCTTGCAACGCGATGGGCCCGGCACCCGCACAGTGAATCCATGGATTGAATATACATCAGTCAAGTGTTATATTTTTTATAAGTTTAGAAATGAATTCACAATTTATTCGACAATTAAAATCATATTGAGAGTCTAACATTATAGCCAACTAGCTATATTCAAGAAATCTTGAATATAAAATTAAAATCCTTTGACAATAATTGTATAAAAATAGTTTTAAGTAGAAAAGTATTTTCTAAGTTTTTTGCTTAAGTTTCCGCAAGTTGTTTAAAAATAACCGATTGAAAATAATGCTAAAACAAAAAAGCTCTACCAGATACAATTAGCAACTTGGTTATTAGATGTGCTCTGATGCATGCGAATTAACATTAACAGTCATAAATATTGTCTTTTGCCATTATAGATATTAAGTAATGTTTATTCATCGCCACTATGTTTTCACATTGAGTCGTAAGAAAAGGAAAAGGGAAATAATCAAACTCTTCGATTGTCCTTGCAACACAATTACACGTCACGACGTTGACAGATGTTAGAAGTTTTAAAGTACAGCGGAATCGAGACAGTTGACAATCTCGATAAATTTCTTCAAAAGGATTTTTATTTTTCTTATTTGACATTGGTAACAATTTCTTGCTGAAAGTAAAACAAACTTTTTAAAATATTTTTTTTTTTATGTTTGATATTAAACTTAAAAAATAAATTTCCTCTGAGCAAACCTAACTTTCTTCTGAGTGCCATATTTACGGTACCTTTTACAGAGTAAAGTTTATTTAATGAAGTCGTAAATAGAGTCATTCACTCTTAAACTTGTATATCTTATAAACTTGTATATATATTGTATGAATAATAAAGTACAAGTGATTACTTTAAAAGTGACATGAGACGAAAATTTGGCTATAGCTAGTCCCAGTAAACTTATTAAGGGAACATATTGATTAGAATTCATATAAAATTGAAATGAAAAAGAGGGAATCTAATACTGCAAATTATAGCTAAAAAATAGAAGAAGAAATCTTTTAATGTTTATATAGTTTTCTTTTACGCTAAGTTTTATTATTAAATAAATGAAATGAATACTTCTATCAAAAAACAATGTGTTATTTTAATGTTTTTAGAAATGAAAACAAATTAACTAGAAATCTTTATTGAACATTTTTCTCCATTGTTGAAGTTTAAAATAATACGTTAATAATATATGTTAACTATTATTATTATATTATATTCTATTGCATATGTTAAATTTCTTTTATATATTTACACACTTATCTAGTAGAATAAGTAGGACATATTATTTCTTATATAGTATAATATCCATTTCTGACCTTATTATACAGTCTCAAATAAATGATGATTTGATTTGCCTACGCTGTTCTCTAATATAAGGTAGGAACAATGACGGTTATTAAATATATACAATTATTATATAAAAACTTTTATCATTCAAACAAATCTAAATCTCTTCAGTTGATAGTAACCATTTCAACAAACATCAGCTAAATCACGATAACATATAACATGGATTTGGAAAGGTTTTTTATTCAATATGTTACTTCTAACTGCGGTTTTTGGATTATTTACGTTATAATATTTCAATAGTCAATAGATAAGAATCACAATAATGGGAGCAGACAATGTAGAGGTAATGTTTGGAGTGACTGAATTAATGAATATATATAGAATACTTGTTGAAATATAAAGCGAGATTTAAAATTTGTAAAACCTAATGCAAAAATCCTTAATTGTATCTATCTAGTGGTGGGCATGTTAGCAAAATCCGACCATTTTTTTTATTTTCATAAGGAATCCCTCTAAAATAATGGCATTTGTTTAAATTTGATTCTACAACGTCAGGTGAAAATCTCCTTGTGCTGGATATTTTAGTTCAGACTATTACATATTATTTATTGACAATGGGTAGGTATGTATTTACATCAAATAAAACAATTAGTGGGTTATAGGTAATAAAAATTTTACAGTTTTTCTTTTAAAAACTTATATAAGCGCTAATGTATTAGATCAGACAATTAAATCTTAACCAAACCAAATTATGATAATATATTAAAAAAAAAACTTTTTCTCGTTGCTAATATTATTAAAAAAGTTACAAATTTACCAGATAAACATATTATATCTATGTTTGAAAATATGTGTAAACATGTATAGCCATGTTAAACTTTTTTTATAAATATAGAATGAAAATAAAACCGATACGGGCAGGGATTCGATCTCGAGACCTCCGGGAAACCGTCCCAAAGTAGAAATCTCTGGGAATAAAGTATTATGTTAGAATCCCTGCCCGTATCGGTTTTATTTTTCATTCATATATATCTATATTATATTTTTATAAAAAAATATAATAAAGATATATATTTTATATATGGGAAAAACCGAATGCTTAGAAACTTCTATTTATTTAATTTTTATCACACTTTTGCTATTTGTCTATTTAATTTATGTTTTTCCGAAATCTACTGTGACGTCGGTGTACGTTTCCTGTCTCTTATTCAATTGGTGACTATTTTTTACAATAATACTGCGTCCAATTGTAAATGTAAAGTATTTGAAATTTTAAGTCTTTGGTCTTTTAGAAAAACAACAAGTGCTGCTTTATAATTAAATGCATATTATATAATAGAATATAAATTTTGATGCAGATATCATTAAAATAATCTTATATTTTCTACATTCAAAAATTTGGAATTCATATAACACTGGTTCCAATGTGTCACGATGCATGTACCGTCATCTTTCGCTCGAACGTTAAGTTCAAACTGTTGCTATTTATTTCCACTATTCAATATAGTTTACCAAACTTGCATGAAATTTCCTTGAAAATATTATTAACACTATAAAGAAAATGCGGTGTAATTATCATCAAAATAACGTTTCACTTTTAAAGAAACAACTTTCATAATGATTAATGGTTGATATTATTTTTGTACATTGTTGCAAAATGTAAACAAATCCATACAAATTATTTATAAAGTTGTTATATTCCCATAGATCGTGGAATCGCTTAATAGACATTTATTATATTACCATGCATTGTGGAATCTTTGATTAGACGATGGTGCAATATATCAAGCATTCTTCATAGGAATCCAAGAGCGGAACCCTAAGATATCTGAAACCTTAGTTTGTCGCACTTATTATTCTGTGATTCTTTTAATTAATTTCATTTATTTAGATCAGTTTTATCTCCAACTTTGAGCAAGTAACACGAAGCTTTGTAAATTAGTTATACTTATTAAATATTAAGTCAAATATTTGTATTATTTTGGATCCTCCGGTTGTGACCGTCGTATTAAGTAAACGTATTTGTACTCATTACAGTGTAATAAAGGTATATCCAATAAATTCTAACAGCAAGTAGGTAAAAATACCAAATGGTTGTGAACCTGTAATTTATATCGCAAATTACTCGTGTAAAATACAATTAGTTGTTTATATGAATTAGGTGTGTATTTTATATTTATTTATTTTTTTGCTCTAAAACTTGGTCAAGTTTGTTTATGTCTATAAAACTGTAACCTGCTTGATCTATATTATTTTCAGAAACAAAGGCATAGTCTAGTCTATGATTTACGTTCAAGTCAGTGGAAATTGTTTGCATATGAGAGTAATGTCGCCATTAGAATATGTGGCACGTGTGTTATGAGTATTTGTATGGGAACAAATGAAGCATTGTGTATTCAAATGTTCATATTGCATGGCTATCAGACTAACAGCCTAAAGTGTGTTGAACTAACACTCTCCTAAGACTTTTGAGAGTAAATTTATTTATTATTTTAAGGATAAATAATATTTTTTTTAATCTGTCAGAGGAACACAGTTATTATAAATATTATAAACTAACTCTTTTTCACGATTAAAAACATATATCAGAGCTAAAAAAAACATTCTTTGTTGAATATGGTTGAATACATATATTCAGTAAAAGTGTAAAGTGTATTATATTGTACTATGTTATTGTAATTCTTAATAATATAATAATACTTAATCATGTTTTTGCAAATTTAAATAGGATAACAATCTTTATTTTCCTGTATTTATCTGATAGAAATTAATAATATTCACCCAATATCTCGTACTCATATATTATCAAACCCAATAACTGACCGATGGATTTATATGCATCAATCAATGGATGATTTCAATCTCCGATTGTATGTAAGTGATTAATTTCGGTTTTGCAATGTTTAGTAACATTTCCATGTAAATAAAAAATAAGTGGCAGATCTATTTATTTGGCTCTTGGAACCTCATATCCAAATAATCATTTGAAGAAGAAGAGCAATAATATGAAGTAAAAGATTTGATGTAAGGCTTTCGTTATGTGTTTTTATTGTTTTCTTTACATCTGAAAACTAGAGTATAATGATGTACCAAAGTAAATATTTTTAATAAATAAAGACTTTTTTTTTGTATATACGTTTTTTTTACTTTCATATGACGATGTCTGTAACCAATATACATACTAGTTTTTTATATATTATATTTACTATGTAATTTTACCCAAACAAATCTTTATGAGAGTAATATTCATAGAGACATACTTATAACTGTAAAAATATGAGAAAATATTGCAGGTATACATAAAAATATATAATAAATAAAAAAAATAAAAAAAAATAAAAAAAGTATATATATTATATATAAATTTATAATTACATTCATCGAAGCGGTTAGCAATACGGTAGATCAATTGTTAAAGCGATGGAAGGTAGGTTTCTAAGAGGTATCGTTTTCAAATGTTGTCGGTAAAGATTATTTACCCAAACCAAAGCAAACAATTTCAATACAGGCAATTCCAAAAAAAATCTTATTGAATATTTAGTTATTTAAAAGGATTTAAAATATAATGATATTAAATTAGCAAATTCATTTTACATTGAACACATCGTTTTAATTCATACTGGCTTACTCACATATTATACTCTCTCGTCTGTAAGCTCTGAATTTGCCATCTGCTTAATACATAAATACTCCAGCATAAAATAGAAGTACTATTTAGAATTAAAAGGGTTATGTACGTTACTTACCTGAGAGAGTAGTTAAATATTGAAATAAAAGTTTAATGAATATTAAGAAGTATAAATCTGAATAAAATAAAAGAAACCATCGGATGATACCTTAACTTCTCTCCCAAAAGACAAAGTTGCCTCAGAGCTCGAGCCTAGACTTCAATTCCATAAAAAAATGATGATAAGTGCTCAAACGAATAAAGTAGGGCTAGGATCAAGTAGAAAAGTTCAAGACATAGACATAACAAAATCTTTTATTCGACAAGACGAAAACGATAATTACCGACTCCACGCGATGAGCCTAGAAATTCAAAACGAATGGGTGACCATAGGAGATTTTTGTATTCCACTAGCTTTGAAGTGGCGCACCTTAATTTATGATTGGTCCCCAGCATTATTAAAATTCTATCTTAATGCATTTCAAATGACTCTCCCAGATCAAAGTAATTTAGTAAGATGAGGCAAAGCCACCGAAAAGTCTTGCAACATCTGTGGGGAGGCAATAGAAACCGTGAAACACCTATTAGTAGAGTGTAGGGTACTTCTAGATAAAGGTCAATACTCGCGTTGCCACGTCAAGGTATTAGAAATTATTCGGGAAGCGGTTAGTCTTTCAGTAGCAAGAGCGCGGAAGGGTATAAAAACCACTAAACGATCTGTAGAATTCGTAAAAGAACGCTCCTCCAAAAAATAAAAAACGAAGCCTTATTCAATATTAGGCGCGGCTCCTGATTGAACTCTCATGATGGACACGTATGAAAAGCATTACAAAATCCCTGGGGACGTTGGTGTTTCGTCATCCAGACCAGACTTATTCCTGTAGTCGAAACATCTGAGGCGCGTGATACTTGTGGAGCTTACTGTTCCTTGGGAAACAAACATCCCAAGGGATCACACATTCAAGCTCAATAAGTATTACGAACTGACCAACGAATTGATCAGTAATAAATTTATAGTTAGTTTGTACGCGGTAGAAGTGGGAGCGAGAGGTAAAACAGCAAAATTTCTCTGTAGCCTACTTAAAGACCTTGGCCTTTCTAGAACAAGCATCGGTTCATTTCTAGAACGTATTTCAATGGCGGCATTAGTAGGTTCTTTCCAAATTTGGTTAGGTAGGATAGGTTAGGTAGGTAGGTAAAGGTGAGCGTTTTTGCGCATAATAAAGGGGCCCCTTAAACCTACTCCTGGGTCGCAAGTCCCAGGCACTGCCTGAGATGAGGTGTCATCTCGTGTCCATCTCGTCTTACCGTGGAGGTGTCATCTCGTGTCCATCTCGTCTTACCGTGAACACGATTGCTGCAAAGCATTCGAAACGTCGGGTTAGATTTAAAATGTAAATTTAAAATTTAATTCAATATACGCGAGTTAAATCCGTAAAAATAGTTTTATTTCAATGTGTAGTACTCGTGAGAACCTTAGAAAACACTATCATCAATATTATCTAATAAAGAGCTAGGATACATATTTTGTATGTTTTAGTAATAAATTTAGTTTTTGTTAAAATAATATGTAATATATGATGTGATGAAAATTTTAATATTAGTCTTAAGAAAGTTAAATCACATAACACATATTCAATACACATACATGTTTACTCAGTGGGATTAATATAAGTAACTACTACATTTATATTGTATGAATATTCGATGAAGCATAAACAACTTAAACAATTTATCTAACATACACTACCTTGTGCTGCAAAAAGATTACGTGTTTCATATTGTAATGAACTCTCCACTTACATGTTATATGAACAATTCACTCAGTAAAATAATAGAATGTGTCTTTGAGTATGAATGGAGTCGAATTACACTCATGCAGAAATAAGCTCTTAGACACCGCTTATATAAACCTTATGGATATCTCTATCCTGGTATTTGTGTTTCTTGTTCTTTGTGTTCTTTTGTGTTACTATATGTGATATAATTATTTTAATTAAACATATTATTTTTTTAATTATTTAAATACTATATCAAGAATGATATCAAAAATTATAAGTTTCTAGAACTAGTAGGTATTATACTCTAAGTTTGGTAACGAGTATGTGTAGTGAAAAAATACAGACAATAGTATTCATTAAAATATTTCTAAATATATCGATATTTAAATGGAAGGGAACACCTATAAGACATTGACATTAAAAAGACGGCGGAAAATGCTTTTGATAATCTTGAAGGTCAAGGATCTTCATTAAGTACAATCGACTCTACAGATGCTATAAAGGAAAGTTATATAATACTATCCAGACATATTTTCTATAAATTTCCGCGAAGATATATCACAAAAGGTTTACATAGGTATAACTTTATTTTTTTTTAATTATTACACACATCTGAAAGAAAAGATCACTTATTATATTAAAAATCGTCAACCTAAGAAACATTTACCAAAAAAAATACTTCATATATTATTCAACTAGCTGTTGTCCGCAGCTGCGCTCGTGTAGGTCGCTTTTCGCGTAATCTGTGGAAACTACTATTATCCAGACCTATAATAGACTAATAGTTAATTCTATAGTATCCTATTACCGTGGCAATTTTATACATATAGGCCTTACATTGCTACGAATTACGATATCAAACTGAAAATAATAACATACACACTTCACACACACAGCCAGGATGTACGTAATAAAGCATTTGAATACGAAATATTTTTTACCAAATATTATGTTTTTGAGTAATGTTCAATTAATGAATTTCTTTGTAGAATTTCAAACTGCTAGACGATATGCGAAAACATAATCATAGCGAGTTCTAAAAAAAGTCATCACTATATATTGAGATTTTATGTAACTATATTTCAAATCAGCATATGCTCATATTTAATTTGTTATTTTATTAAAATTCAGATAAAACAAAGTAGAAATTCTAGCTTTGTCTAAATTTAATATATTTATGTAAACCGCATTCAATTCTGTTTAAAAGTTTTGAAACAGAACTTGAAGTAAATTTACAATTGACAATAACTTCTTTTTCCCTTAACCGATTTTGGCAAAACAAAGTTCTGACAACGCTTCTTATTATATATAATCCATTTTTGAAAATTGCATTCAAATCTGTTGAGTAGTTTTGAAGTTATAACGTACCAGACAGTCAGGCAGACAAAACATCCAAAAATTTTTTTTTTTGGTTTCTGTTACTCGTCTTTAATCGCCTACTATCAGCTTTTTGGAAAAATATTTAATGTATATACACTCGATTTTTACTGTCTTATTATAAAATATTTGTGATTTGAGATATAAATACTTCGTCAAAGATAATATATTGAAAAGGTTTGCGATAGTATAAATATCACGCTTATTCACTTATGGTTAGTAAGTATATACTGCTCCTCCAAATGTCTTCATTTCCTTCTGTTTTTCGCAAGAATCTCGACCCCCGGTTATGCTGTAACAGCCAATAGGACTAACAGCATTTGTCCATCCAAAAAAAAAAATGCAAAAGTTTTGCCCAGCTACTTTATGTCATCCATTCGATATCGATGTCGTTGCAGTCTGCCGTTTTCTCTTTTTGTACCTGGGCCTGTCTTCGTCTGGATAACGCCATCTGGATAACGAGCTACGTGTCCTACCAACTTCAATTGATGTGCATGTGTTATTGCGTCTATCAAATTAGCTTCGCTTTTAATGGTTCTATTCATTTTGTCTAAGAATTTGATGCCAAGAACACTTCTTTCCATAGTCCATGCATGAACAGAGTTTTGATAAATTATTTATGATGAAGATCCACGTTTGAACGCCGTATGACAAGCAGGGTACTAGACTTGAAACCATTACTATTTTATCAGTTTGTGAGAGGGTTTTGATTTTAATATTTCTTTGTAGCTCAATATTTTTTCCAGGTAAATTTTCTATGTAATTTTTCTCACGTGTCTTGTGCTTTTAAATGATATTTGTTATCAAAAATAAATATAGCGCTCTACATATTCAATAGAAATATGTGTTATTATTATTGGACTTTTCCATGCCATTGGTGGTTATTCTTGTCCTAAGGTTTCGAAGACCAATGATTTCGCAGGCAATGTTAAGTTCTGTCAGCATTAGCTTATCAAGATTTTTTTCATGTTTTGGTGAAGAAGACACCTTTCTGTACAGTTAACAGTCGAAATACGACCTCCGGTACTTATACAGTGCATTTCGAGTATAATAAAAATTATTTTATAGTTATTCAAATATGATAGTTAATTATATTATGTTTTAAACTAAATAACGAACCGAAAATGTTATACGATTTGTTTTTAAATAACCTTAGTACAAAGGTAAGTAATGAACCTAGTAGCCTGGGGTAAAGAGAACTCAATGTTATTTTTGAGTTCACGACTGCCTTTGATAATGCCATAATTACAAAAAAAAGCTTTTAGTAAGCACTTGAGAGGCACTTGTGCCTTTCAAAGTCAACTCAAAATTTAACATTCTTTTGGCTTTTTCTAAACGAACTACTTCTTTAATTTCTTTCGACTTTTGACTTTTTTTTAAAAAATAAGTAAATTGAAATTGATACACATAGTTTCCTGAATGTTTCTCTTTCTCTTGACTTAAGAAGCAGACCGATCTATGTTTAGTCAAAGTACCTTGCTATATTTAAGAAAATATTGTATTCTTTGTAAGATAAAAAAAAATAAGATTTGCTTAAGAATTGCATATTTTAAACTCAATGCATACATATGCATACAGAAGAAATACGTGCATATGCATACAGAAGAAATACGTGGGTGCAAAGCAGCTCTTTTTTAAAATAAAATATTATAAATATAATTCACAATTATAAATGAGAATGAGTCATCCATTCAGTGTTCATTTTCAGTATTTATAATTTAATTAATGACAATATAATAAATATAATAAAACAATAATTTTATTGTAGTCCTTTGAGTGTGGGCCAAGCCTAAAAAAGTGCAGAGTCTGGGATTAGATACGAATCATTTATTTGTTCAAGATATCCAGGGATTATCATACAGAATATACATCACTATGTAAATACATTTCTTATGTGACTAGTATAATATATGTGAAATTGTTCAAAGTAATAATAAGTCAACAAATAAGTTTTCAGTATAAAAAATATATTAAAAATAATATGAATTTTTCAAATTTGCTAAATTGAATTTAGTTTTCTTATGAGGTATGTAACGCTGTATGCAGCGCCATCATCAACGCTAGCGTGAAGACCGCTTCGTGAAGCCCGGTGTTAATGTCGTGGTATTGTTAATTGGAGTTTAGTTTTGAAGTTTAGAAATAAAGTTAAGAAGATATTTTTTTTGCTCTTGAGATACTTATGGTAATATTAGAGTAATATAACAGAATAACTATTGAAATATAATAGAATAACTTACATGTTATAAAAGTAAGCAAAAAAAAGTAATTAAAACTTATTTTCGTACTTAAACCCTTGAAAATATTCTAGGCAATAATTATGAAATGAAAAAAATAAGACCAATATTTTTCAGAAAAACATACCTTACCTTACTTACATAACAGCTTTACCTATTATCGTCACTACTCTCGTTGATAAACTATATCTTTAACTTAACTTTGGTCATAATTTACTTAGTATGAAAAAAGTGTCAGTGTCAAAAAGTGTAAAAAAAATCAGCCCATTAGCTAATGGGCTGATTCTAATATTTTCAAATTCAGATATCTTTATTTAAGTAGGCTAGTAGGTATTCTAACACGTGCTTTTGAATCGTCAATGGTTACATTAAATTGGTCAGTATAGTCAGTGCTCACTCAGTCAGATTTCTTAGTCAGTCAGATATAAATTTATATTATAGGTACTAGACGTACTTCTTTTAAAGACAGGTATTTCTTTAGATTTATAGAAGTAAAGCTAAAGAAATGAGAGCAACTTATCATTACTCTGGTATAAATCCCACCTTGGTAGATCTGCAATCTGTTTTGCTTAAAAATATTAATAGGAAGGTTAAGTCTAGTTTAGTCTAGTCTCCTCTATTTCCACGTTTAGTACGTTTTAATTATTTGATTCATTCTTATCAGATATTTTAAAATATTCTTCGAATTAGAATGTGCAAAATTGGTAAATTGTATTAAACCCTCAATCGTTCGCACATCATTAGTATAAAAAAAACAATGTTGGTAAGATATGTTTAAAAATTGCGTACCTATGTTATACTCAATTAATTGCATAAAGAAGAAATAAATAAAAAGATTATATTATATATATATATATATATATATATATATATATATATATATATATATATTGGCCACTTTAACCTTCTAATGTAAATTAGCCATTTTATTATTTCAGTGTAAAATGTCTAATTGTTGTGACAGTTCAAGACATAATCAATATACTGCCACTTTGGGAGCAACGTATTGCTCGGGCGTCATTAGCCTCAAACTAGTGCAATTTTTTATACCTTCTACTTTTTATACAGAAGTCACTATTAATTTATTCGTATTATCTTTTTATAATAAGTGTAATGTACTAATTATGTAATTAGGTTTTTATTTCACAAATATACAATATGCAAACTTGAATATAGTACCTATACGAAAGATCCGAATTAAATAGCTATGGTGAAAGTCGGATGGTCTATTTTTTATTCTTTTATCCAACATAATAGGATCTCAAAGTATTCGCAGGATCTTAAAATTGTAAACAAAATTTGAAATATTTAAATAGGATACAAGATTTATAAAACCATACCTAACAAAGAAAAAACAGCAAAACTACATGAACTGCAAGTTTTATATGAACCTTTACATAACCATTTTATAAGAAAAAAAAAAATTGGTAATACATTAAATTGCTCATGTTAGTTCAGCATCAGAAGTGACTGTATGTAAAGTGTAATATGTTAAGTTTTTGACTGCTGGTTGGAGAGGGATTTGATCTGGTTGCACTTGGGGTAGAAAGTGGAAACTTAATAAATTATTTATATTAGACTTTGTTTGAAAGGGTCTCGTTAAAGTTTAACGCTAGTTCATGTTAACTTTACTATTAAAAGTCGTTTAAAATGAAAAGAGAAGCTCTATTTTGTTTGCAAGTGAAATTAAACAACTTATTGTTTCTAGTTATCAATTAATAGAAATACTTTCGACAATATATACATGCAATAACTCCTCCATAATAAATAAGTAGACGTTTTTATTTTAATGGGGGTACTGAATGGTAATTTGACTACTACGTTCATCCATAATTCCCTTACAGAGGATCTGCTATAACACTAAAAACTCTGAATGGTCATTTGTGTTGTTACGAAGCGCGCTGAATATTAACGACTTTCGTGATTTAGGCATCCTAATGTTTTTATTGGTTTTAGTCAAATGTTTTCTAAAACCAAATATGCCATCCATTGATTACAAACAATAGTGAAATTGGTAATATATATTTTTTGATACTAATATTATGACAAACAAGTAAAATTCTGATCTAAATTGTGTAAGCTTATGCTAATATTTTCGAGAAAACGAGAATCTGCGATATTATTAAAATTGTGTATATCTGAAATAATCACATCTGCAGAACACCTTAAATTAACGAAATTAAAACCGCGAAAATAAATTAGAACTCATTAATGAAAGTCATTTTCATCATCAAAGAATAAATAATTTTTATGTCGTATATTATAAGCTCTGCTATTAATAATAAGTCATTGCAGATTATTGCTTATATAAATTTACGCATAAACAAGATAACATTATTTCGTAGTTTTCTCTATTTCTAAACATTGAAATTACAATTTACAATCTAGTTCATAATTTACAGGTAGATTAGTAGGATCAATGGTTGATTTTGACCTTGGGTTAGATATCGTTTATCTTAATATTCGATATCTAAATATAATATTCTTATTTAATAACAATGACTTTTCTGGCGCTTTTTCTGAACAATGTATGTTTTGGCATGACATATTTCGTGCGTTTGATTTACCAGAGTCACTGTGTCATCAGCGTCATCAAATTAAATAATGTAATTACCACTGCATGTTTTAATTAACCATCGAGTGTTATTTTATCGAACCTTATTTAGTTTACTCTTTGTGTGGTATATCCTAAAGGTCAAAGTGTCTGCGGGGCTTCATGGAGGTCCTTTTGTTTTTGATAGCCCATCTTCCATTGGTAATAGATTGTCCTTAACATTATTTTTTAATTTTGTGTTGTGTTGACGTTAAACAATAATGTAGTCTAAAATGTGACATACTTTCCTAGAAGATCAACAAGATTTCTATCAACCATGGTTTTTAAAATGGCTAGGTTATAATTTTCAGGAAACATCAATGCTGAGTATTAAAGTTTTGCCGTCCTTATATTTTTTTTACGAAACGCTTTTTTTCAAGGCCTTGGCATTTCTTCATTGAGCCAGTGTCTTCCTGCCGAGTTCATTGTTTTTTGTTGATGGATCCTTACTAGGGGTTGTTTAACCAATAATTTCAATTTTACGCCTCTTACTTGTATTTAGCTGATCTGTCATCGTTATCGATAGGGACGTAGACATTCCGGCCGAATAGTTTTCTGTAGCACTGGCTCGAACGTTTTATCGTGCTGTCATCCTCATATCAAAAGATAATGGCTTTAATGAGTCGGAGCGAGCTGTGAACCTTGGAGGGTAACGGCATTCGAATATCATTCAATGGCTTGGAGACCTTACACGATTCGCTTCGATTAATTTAGCATTATATAGATACAATCGTCTTTATCGAGACGTAGATGACATTTATTAGGTTTTGTTCGAAAATCGTACCCACTATAACTTTTTTTTAATCAGAAGGCCGATTGTCATATTAATTAGTCTATTATGTTAATCATTTATAGGAGTTTATGTGCCTTTGTTATTTGTTTTAAATAGTGTATGTGGTTATTTGTTCTAATATTTTTGTGTTATGCAAAACTTAGTAATCTACCTAGAACATGCACTACCTAGAACAATCAAACTTTTAACTTTGACTTATAAAAAATCTAGTTTTTGATTTGAAGTCGGAACTGAGATAACGTGTTTTTATTCTTAAAAAGCGACATCCTGCCGATATAATTATGTCGTATTACAGTTTTTATGGAACAAAATATTATTGTATTCCTCGTGAGTATGGGCCCAGCTTAATAAAGAAATGGTTCAAAGTAACAATTAGACGAGAAAACATTAACAAATAGAAGAAAACATAATTAACTACATAATAATAAAATATACAGTGAGAATATATGTTTTCATTTAAAAAATATTATTTCAATTTTAATTTTACAAATTTGCAACATTGAATTCAGTTCTCTTATTAGGTATATAACGTTGTATGCAGTGCCATTATCAACGATCGTGAAGGCCGCTTCGTGAAGCCAGGTCTTTAGTGTTGTATTATTGTTAATAGCAGTTTGAATTTGGTTTTAGATTATTATTCTTCTGCACTTGAGATACTTATGGTGTCTAAAAGAATATTTATGGAAATATATTAGAATAACTTACATGTTTTTATAGTAAGTAAGAAAAAGAAAGTTATTAAAAAATATTATCGTATTTTAACTATTAAAACAGAACAAATCTCAGCAAATATTACTTGAAATAAATATCAGAAAATATTGTAAATATATTCTTAATAAAATTTGCTTGGGTTTTTATAGTTCCAATAAATAATATTTGAGTCATCATTATACTTATTTGGAACGCGCAGATTTATAAAATTGGAAATGCAATTATTATGAAAGTATATTTTTTCGTCTAAATTAATGTTTAACAACTACCATGGTACGCTTAATTTTGGTAATAATTGTTAATAAAATTTACTATTTGATGTATATTATGAGACCGCAAAGCGTTTGAAAATCTGGAGATTTTCTTAAAAACAACGACTGTTCAGGATGCTAATCTTCTTTCGTACAATATATAATGAGAAATTGCACTACGTTATTAATGTCTATCCTTTTCTTTTGCAACTTAACTATAATTTAAACAATCTTTTTTTTTTTTAATCATTTTGTTATTATTATTAAAACATTAAATTGAACAAAAAGGATCATGCCTTTCCAAAATATGCGTTTTCTGGTCTTTACTGGTTACTTATATTTGATTGTATTTTTTTTTTAATAATTTTTTATTATTTTTGACTTGATCAATTTCACAAATATTCTTTAATGGTAACAAGTAAAACTCTGGAATAGTCAATTACTAAAATAACTTAAAAGCCTTGCAATATTCCTAAAAAAATAGTCATAGATAAAGTGCATAAACTTATAACTACATTTTTTTTGCTCCAGAGTTAAACAATACCCTGTAGTAAATTGTAAATTTTAATATATTTATGATAAAATCAATCAAAATCTGATTTGTTTTATAAATCATAAAAATAACGCAAAATTCGAACTCAGGGGTTAAGAATCTTAGTGAAAATTATCTATATTATCCTACCTACATTTTTACTTACAATTTTATTCACTTTAGTTTAAAAAATATATTATGTTATACCTACAACAAGAATTATCATCAAAAATCAGTTTGTATAATTAATCATGGTTAGTTTGAAGAGCGTTAATACTATGTCATGCTGCACATAGCACTATTCTAATACTAACATAAAATTTATTACTATGCTACTTATTATCAAATACGGCCTTTTAAGTTAGCAGCAGGTTATTTGAAAAACAATATTCTTGGCTCTGAATCCCTTTACCTGTAAGTTAAATAAAATCCAGGGAAGAAATATGATCTCCAGAAAATATTAACTTAATAAAACATTAATTAAATAATCGTAATAACTCGTCTAATAATACTATAGAATGCTTCCCTTCATAGGCTATGAACTGTATGATTTATTATATTCAATGAATGTTTACTATCCATTCTATTCCTGACAAGTTGAATCCGGCGATAACCATATCAAGGAAGGAGAAACAGAGGATCTTGTAAAATTCAAATCCAAAATATCTTTATTTAAGTAGGCATCTTGCTAAGTGTCCTGAACAATAATTTCTTTAAGATACTTAGTCATTGGATGCAGTTCCATTTTAGATACAATATTTTTAATACATAAAAAGACATTTGTATTATTACACTTACATAAAAATGTAGACATTTACATAAAAAGACGTTTGTATTTATATATTTTTAAATTAGATATTTAGAGTTAGCTCAATATCTGCTACTAAATATTAAAATTACAATGTGGTTTATAAATTACAGGGGCCAATGATCAATCTATGAATCATTATTAGTATGATATTCAAATGTTAAGACGTAGGATACTTAACTGAAATATTCTTAAATAATATAAGAATCTCTTATAAGAATATTATTAAAAAATAAACAAGATGACAGTCAGGTTATTTCAATATAAGAAGCAATTTCAGACTTCAATGTGCAATATCGAGTAACGAGGCCGCTTTGTTTTCTTTACTTAGTTTTATATTGCAAAAAAATGTTGAAGATTTAATGTTTAAAATAACAAAAATGGCTCAGTCACATTATATCAGCAATTTTCTATATTAATAAAATAAAATTGGTACATCGCCTATAATATTCCAAACTTGTAATTCGATTTAAAAAAAAATGTTTAATAGGCGCACAATCAATATGTTAATACGTGAAGCAAAACTTTGGACCCCTTTTTATGGTGAAGGAATATTAAATTTGGCACACTTATAGTTAACGTGTAGAAGAAGTGCAGAACGTTAATATTTTTCAATAATAATACACCTTTAATACATTTAAGTAATTATAAAAGCATTGTAGTGTCTGTAGCACTACAATGCGATGTGATGTAATGTTTCGAATTGTAGTGTTACTACGATGCGAAACATTACACACACTACTTCATTAATCGTTGTTAACGTTGACGTGTACAATGTATATTTGTCTGATGTCAAATAGTCATAGAGTGTATATTAATTCTATGCAAATAGTAGCACAGAGTTGATTTGACGTAATATAATAAAAAGCTAAAATAAATATGCATAAAGGGGTTGATCAAAACTTTCATAAACATTAATACTTTACGGTCGAATTTCGGTGGTTGGGCGACCACTAGAAAAATTAATTCTAAATATATAATTCTATAGTAAAACGTTTGAAATGAGAATAAAATAAGGAAAGACACAAAATGAAATGAGATCTAGCACTTATGGTGGCGTGACGTAGAATGATTGACGTTTTACTGCAAATGCAATCGGTTTATTTCCTAAAAACGGACGGCAAACTTTGAACAAGTTTAAACTAGCTTGCTAATACAATTTACCTTTTATTTTTTATACAACAAATTCCATTTTTTTATATATGTATATATGTGTCGCAGATCACGATAGTTTAACGATAATTAGTAATTCAATTTATATTATTGTAAAAGTGGGGTGTGAAGCCGTGACGTAAGAAGTCACGTGATCGGAATCATTTGGAGGGTACCTGAGACATTTACGGCCTAACATATGAACAAGGTTTAACAATTTAAAACAAATATAAGTTCGGAATAAGAAAAATGTTTACTAATAAACTCGATGTAGCTTAAACCAAGCATAACGTAGGTTTAAAGTAGTAACAAATTTAAAACATCGTTATACCAACTCTCACCCTAGTTTTAAGTTTGATATAACTATTGTAACCAAGCAACCAAATAACACTTTTTACTAAAGTAAAAAATTCGCTATATTCTAGATTCCATTGAATTTTCAAATATCAGAGTGCACAGTATGTACTAAAAAATTAAATGGCTTTTAACTCAATACAAGGAGTTGAAAAAGTCAATAATAAGGCCATTCAAATGCAATAGTTTAGGAGAAAAACAAAAATATGCAAAGTAAGAGAATTTTTTTTTGATATTTACAATAATGAACAGTTTTGCGTAGAATGTCGGGTGTCTAAAGATGGTGCCTTATTTTTAGATCGATTGTCTAGTAGTGGAATATTGGTAGATAAACGGAGGGGGTGTGGCTTATGTTCTCTTCTTTAGATTTTAACAGCATTAAGATATTTGGGCCGCAATCAAGTAAGATATAAATTATTTTTATTATAACATTTTGAAAATAGGAATGTTGTAAATATACCAGAACTTATGTCTTTCTTATTTATTTCAGATACAAGGTGATCCTGCAAACATAAACGGATTATTTCACCAGTCTGTTACTAAAATATTGAGGCGACTTGCTAACGCAATATTATCAAAAATATTTCTTTATATTAGAATAGACTACAGTCACATGAAAATGCCTAAAATGAAAGGTTCTCAAGGCAGTTCTATATACATTGTAAAGGATATTATAATATTTGAATGTTCAGGTAGTCTTAGCAGAGATGTAAAATATACCCACCAGAACAAAATGTTTCACTCAACTATGAAACAAGTAGAAGGCAAGAGAGATATGAATGTATTTTTATTTATAACAACATAAGACAGATTTGTGTATACCGACAGGGTTCATAACTTCCTTGGAAAACATCAAGATTTAAATAGTAGCTTCAGGAGTGCTAATATAGAAATATAATAGTTGCAATTGAAATAAATAAATAAGATATTCAACTATCTGTTTTTTATATCTTATTAGACAATTACAATAAATCTGAAAAACGGAATTCTTGTATTGTAGCATAATACAAGTAGGTACCATATAAATCACCAAAGTAAATGTTAGTTGCATCTTTTAATTAGATGTACTAAATAAATGACAAAATGAAGGTTAAATATAATGTAATTTTATTAAATTACAACATAACGCTTAACAAAAGTTAAAAATATTTTCTCAGTTACTTAAGTACACGCTTTTAGTTTCGCCTTATTTGTATTTGTATTTAAATTGTTATTTTCTTTAATTAGTATTATGGCTCCAATATTTCTTTTAGAAGTTGCTGCAACTAAAATATTTTATAAACAATGTGAAAAACAAGAAATAGCAAGTGTCGATTTCATTTGTAATAACATTGTAATTATACCTTTTATTTTTTTTTAGATTTTTTCCATTTATATTGCGTTCTTTATTAGTCATTTTATAATTCTTATTGAATAAAACTTATAATTAATTATATAATTAATTTCTGATAATACCGTCATAATACCTCAACATTAAAAATACCAAAGTGTATCACAGAAAAAATATAATATTTCATCTTTTCGCAAGAAAATTTCGTCTTTTCGTCCGAATTCAAAATATGAATTTAGACATTAGCGTTTTGTGCATTTGACATAATGATAGAATAGTTATGACAATGTTATACTGAGTTTAATAGTTAGAAATTATTCTTACGTTATTCATGGCTTAAACCGAATATAACACAACAATTCACAGTTTAAGTACTATATAACAAACGCATAGTAATTTTTATAAGTAACAGGATTAAAGTATTGGAGAGCATCGAGTCGAGAGGGAATTCATGAGAGACAGATATATAGTCCGGACCCTCCAAACTGGACCGGTGGTTTACGCAACTCTGATAGTTATATACCTAGTCTGATAGTTAACTACCCACATTTTATATAAGAATTGTCAAATTGTGTCTTTGTGGTTAATTTGCCTGAGATTTACGCCTTGGATCCTGTACCATATGACTCTATCAATAACGAGCAAGCCGCTAATATACTTTTATCTCTGTCATTTTATTTTACATTGTATACTCTTTTATAATTTATTATGCAATAGAATCCCTAAAACACCAGTTATTTTCCATGTTTGTTATAGACTAAAATATCTTATACTAAGTCTAAGTTTACGAGCATCGGAATATCGAAAATGTGACGTCATTGTCACGTCCGTAGCTCATAGTCTCTGAAATGAGGGTTTCGCTAGAGATAAGTGCGCCTATAGAGTTTCGATCCCAAACTAACTACTATAAACATTTCATGTTACGTTATTATATTATATTATTTAATATTTATTTGATTATGTTTATTTAATATAATGGTTTAAATAATTTTATTTTGGTCAGAGATAATACTTTTTGACATTTTCACTTACATGTTGAAATTACAACAATTTCAGGGATTTGCTTAAGTCACTTTTTTACCTTACTTTGGCATTTACTCTTTAGGGTTACGTGATGGAGGAATTTTTGAATAACAATTCATTTACACAGGAACATCTACCTTTGTTTTAAAATTGTTACTGAATTTTTGGTTTTTGATGTTCGGAAAGACTTTTTTTCAAGAAATTAAATTCTATGAGTCATAATTGAGCAATTTACAAGAAGCTGTTTCCTAAAAGTTATTAATTATTATTTTTAAACTGAGTGCGCAATTATTTAATGACTAGGTCATTATTTTAACTTTCTATGCTAGTACAATAAGTCGTTATTAAAAAGTCGCTTCATACTTATTCTTCTAATAATATAGTTTTTTACTTGTGTAACGTTATATGTACCTACAAAGAAAGATTTATCTAAATTTATCTAAATATTTATCTAAATAAGATTTATCTAAATACTTATCTAAATAAGATTTATCTAAATATTTATCTAGAAAGAGTAGCTCTATTAATGTCCAATATCAAGGATTTTCTCTCTTACATAAACAAATATTTGAACAGGTTTGGTGTTTGCTTTTTAATCAGTTCTTAAATTAAAATCCATTTTCTATAGGATTGTAACAGAGAATATCTAGTATTGATTTAATTTAATCATAAACTTACTGAATGCTAATGTTAACTCAAAGTTGCTATTTACCTACTTCAAGATACTTCCAATAACTTGTAGAAATATTAAATACTTCACAAACCATTAATGCGGCTCATATAAAACTATGACTAACATAATCTATATAATATAAACAAGTCTCTGGACTTCGTTGAAAGGCTCAAAAATAAATTGCATAAACTAAATATTAAATTTAATAATTGAGAGTTATAATTTGAAGAAATTGAACAGGTAACCTTTGAAACACGAGTAACCTTTAAACCAAAACCACATAATAAAAAAAGGTATATAAAACAACATTTAACGTGTTTTTGTTATGATAACAAATGATAAATATAAGAAAATCGAATACCTATATGCAAATAATATTTAATAGTAATAAATCAATTATCAGTAATAAGATATAAATCAGTAATAAGATATTTAATATACGGTATACGGGTATGCGATCCCGGCTTCCCGAGCAACTACTGAATCATACTTTTCCTATTCAACAGTATCCTTTAACTCAGTTCCTAAATCATTCCATCTTTATTCCCTACCGGGGATAACGGTAGCGAGGATAGCAGATAGTCGGATAGCAGATAGTCGGTTAGCTAACAGTCGGGTAGCGGATATTCGGGTAGCGAATAGTCGCGTAGTGGATAGTCGGGTAGCGGTACTACTCACATGAATATGCTTAAGAAGTTTTGGTGTCAGGCAAGCAGTAAAAAGGAATCCAAATCCAAAAATGCCAAATCTAAAAAACAGTATGACAAGATAAAAAGGTAAGTGCGATCGGACTAACTCGTTGCCTTTAAGGGTCTCGCAGAGGCAGCTACTGGTCTCAGTGAAAAGTGGGTCAAGGTTGTCGTCGCACCAAGCCAGGCTGGTGTGATGAAAGAATCTAGCCCGGAAACCAAGGGACGAAAGACTATTAGAAATTTTCTCTGGAAGCCGGAGAAAATGTTTTAACCATTAGTTCGGACCCAAAAAGTATAATATTGTATTTGTAACCTCGCACACCCGTCTGGAGACATTTTGGTCGAGCTAGTAAGGGTAGACCTATAATATATATAACATATTTTTTTATCACGTTATTAATATTTTATACATTCAGATATTATAGAAATGGAATACCTTAAATCTGAAAATACAAGTGAGTTCGATTGATTGATAAGGTTGTTAAATCTCATAATATTTATATCGTTATTTAATTTAATAATTTATAATAATAATAAATTTTACTTGAAATTAATGTCAGAATTAATTAGTAAAGTTACTTCTTATTCAATTAATAAAGTGGTTTTCAGTTCTTCTTCACAATAATAATTTAAGTGACATATTAACAAGTAAAATTAAGTTCAAAAATACTTTAACTAGCTATAAACAGAAGGTCTATTCAACAAAAAATATTACACTCCAAAATTACGGTCTATAATGTAGGATTCAGTGTTGATTTTCCAAATCGATAATGCAAGAAGATAATGTGCTTTATAAAGCTAAATCGTAGAAATTATTCAAGATCAAATCAAGCTACTGTTCACTAACAAATGGCGAGTCGATCCTTACAAATGAGCGAAGACGATTGATCTCGTTTGCGGTCAGTATCTTGTAACACAAACCTGTGAAGTAAAATAGTATTTGAAGATATGTGTTCTCATATATTAGCACTAGTGGTTGCTACATTTATTGGAATATTATATTTTAAGAAGCGTTTAGGTTTGTGCTATGAAAATTGTCGGTGTTTGGTTACTTTTGTGTAACTAATTGTTACAAATTATGTTTTTACGTTTTTAATTTCTATAATTATCATTATGGTAACATATGAATTAATTTTTTTTACACTTTTGGCAAAATATACGATAAAAGAGTATGAATTTTGGTACAATTGAAGTTTATATAGTGAATAGTAAAGGTATCTGCTATATAATAATGCATTTAAGATACTTTAAACTAATAAAAAGAACATTACATTAATATTAAAACTTAAAAGTACGGCCGTACTGAGGACATTAAGCCATTAGGTCAAATTTCAAATCCTAATTTTACATTTGTGGAAGTTGCTTTCATCAAATAGAAAAAAGTTGGTGCTCTTCGTTCGACTTAACTGAGCTTCTTGAACAATAGCCAGTAGACTGTTCTTTAAATTCACTTTCCAAACTAAAACTAAGTCAAAATTGGTTATTTCGTTTGGGAACTACGATATCGTAGATATACTCGTAAACACCCTTGAATGATATAAATCCATAATTTTTTTAATCAAAGTTGTTTGTAAATCATGCACAAAAAATACTTACGTTTTTTTACTATTCCATATATTGTACCATAAATCTTAGTTTGGTTCAATCTTTATTCTTACAACAAATAATATCGTTAAAAATTTTCATTCACCCTTTGCTAGCTCAAAGGAGGTTAGAATCGTGTTACGCTGCATGTAGCGCCATCTTGCTACGAGCGTGAAATTTAGTCTTTCGCTTTAAATCATTATTTTTTATTTTCACATTCAGGCTTGCTTGAAAATCAAAATGGAAAGACAATCATGTCAAAGGTCTCATTACCCCGAGTAAATTAGCAGTTTATCACCGCATTTATGTTTTTTTTTGTCTGTCTATGCTGTTAGCCCTGTTGGCTATTACAGCGTCACCGGGGGAGCGGGTGGGTCAGGAGACCCGCCCTTAAAAGGGGGGGCTCAGATGGGCCCCATGGGGAACAACGTCCCGAGGGCGTCTCAGATTGAGACACGGACCTCGGCTCGGGGCGTCGTTAGTCAGGAGGGAAGCTAAGGAAATTTGGACACTAGCGTCCTCCGACGGCAGAACGCCGGAGCATCGGAGCACTTACTCAGTTGGGACCTCGTCTATACCGGTATAGACGGTGTGTGTCTGTATGTTGTGTGGTGTCACTTATGCCTACGCGTACACGTTATTATTTACTGTGAACGCGTCGTCGGGGTCAAGGAGTACCGACTTGGGTCTTCTTTTTCTGACTAAAGTAGTCTTACGTGGTCCATACTCTGCGGCGTCAGCCACCAGTGGGTTCGGGTGTCGCTCAGCACGTTCAAAGTACTTTTGGGAAAGCCCCTTGAAGTACTGAGCGATGGTCGGAAGGTCAAGTCTCTATGGAGATCGATGTTACGTACGAACCACGGCGCCCCGGTTGCAATCCGTGTATACCTGTTCTGAATCACCTGAAGGGGTATAAGATTAGCGTGCGCAAAAGCGGGACTCGCATAGGACATGACGGAACGTATGCAAGCTTTGTAAAGTGTCACCTTATTGCGAAGGGACATTTTACTCCGCTTGCCTAGCAGCGGATATAAACGACCTAATATGTAGGCCGCTCTGCTACGAACGGTCCTAATATGCGCAGTGAAAACTAACTTTGTATCTAACGTTACTCCTAGGTATTCTGCCTCGTCTTTCCAAGGTATCGGTCTATCAAAGAGTTTGATTCGCGGGAGGATCCTTGGGGGGCCCCGTTCGAAGAGCACCGAAACGCTCTTCTCAGGGTTTACCTCGATCCGCCATTTAAGCAGCCAACTCTTGAGGGAGTCGACTGCGGATTGGAGACGTTGGTATATCTCCCAGTGATCCTTAGAGGACTTGTAAAGCGCGGTATCGTCCGCGTACATGGCAAGGTGCACTTTAGATCGCGGTCTAGGAATATCGCTAGCGTAGATGGAGTAGAGGATGGGCGAGAGAACTGAACCCTGGGGGCCACCCGCTTTGATGGGGCGGGGGGTTGACAAAACGCCTTCCACTCTGTAGCGAAAGGAGCGATTCGACAGGTAGTCCCGTATGATGAGTACGAGTCTGTCCGACACCTTGAACTGGTGTAACTTGTACACCAGTCCATTGTGCCAGACCCTGTCGAACGCCTTAGCTACATCGAGGAATAGCGCTCCTGTCCTATGCTTCTTGGCCCTCACAGTGGCCCCTATCAGTATGTGCTCCGTGAGGCGTTGCACCTGATGGGAACATGAATGGTTGGCTCTAAAGCCGAACTGCTCATTTGGGATGATTTTGAGTCTCTCGACTTCCGATCTAAGTCTACAGAGGATGATTCTCTCATATACTTTCCCTAAGGAACTAAGAAGACTAATGGGACGGTAACTACTAGGCAGATGCCGGGGTTTGCCCGGCTTATGGAACTCTAACACTATGGCCTCTTTCCACTGGGCCGGAAACGAGCAACCGGCCAGTAGAGCGTTAAAAATGGTAACCAATAGGTAAATTAAAGGAGGCGGAAGAAGCTTTATCACTTTGTTAGTGATCCTATCGGGACCTGGCGATTTCTTGGCGTGAAGCGCCCTAACTATCGACGTCACCTCGTCTAGGTTCGTTTCCTTGATTGGCGGACCGACCGGTGGCTGAGAACACATTATATTGACCGATTTGTCGACTATTTCGACATGATCGCGATCAACCGATTGAGCAGACAGACGGCACTGGCTCTCTAGACTGTCGGCTAAACACTCAGCTTTGTCAAGGTCGTCAAACGTGATGGCGGAGTTAGGTCCAACCAAGGGAGGCATATCTGAGACAGTGTCCGCCTTCAACGCTCTCTGCAACCGCCAGAATGCCTGGTGCGTTGGAGAGAGCTCCGCAAGCGTCCTATCCCAGCCACTATCTCTGAAGTCGTCGAGAGCTTGTCTCGACTCCCTCTGGAGACGGCGCAGCCTCCGTCGGTTGTCATCTGTCGGGTATCGGCCGTGGGCTCTAATCGCGGCGTTTTTACGGGTGATGAGAAGTCTAATGTCCGGAGGGAGTGCTCGGTAACCCTCGAAGTTCACTCGGACCTCCCTCGAGGACTTTCCTATGCTGTCTACCAAATGTTCTGTGAAGTTAGTCGCGGCTGAAACAGCGTCCTCGACCGATGTAAGCTGGTCAGGAATTTTGTCGAGGTGCGCTGATACAGGGGAATGGAGTTGCTCTCGAAGCTTCGTCCTAGCTGAAATATTAATAGGACCGGTCGATGGTCAGAGTCTAGCTCGGATAGAGTCTCGATAGAACGTAACTGGAGTGTCACGCCCTTCAAGAGTACTATGTCGAGCACGTCGGGTCTGTCATGTCGGACGTCTGTGTCGCAGTATCGCGTGGGACTCAAAGGCGCGGTGATCTCGAAGTCGAGACCAGCCTTGTAACTTAGCTTATCAAGGAGATTTCTTCTACTGTTTGCGACAGTATAGTTCCAGCGGGGATGTTTGCAATTTAGGTCGCCGTCCAGAATGGTTGCGTTACCTAATTGGAGTAAGGACTTAAGGTCCCTCTCAACTAAGGCTTTATTGGGAGAAAGATAGACGGATGCTAGTACGATCGACTGATGGCCGGTCATACCCACCTGACATAATGACGCTTCTACGTTAACTAGTTGGGGCGGATCGAGCGGAGTGCAATGAAGAGACCTGTAGTAGATGAAGGTTCCCCCCTTCGCGGTTGCCCTATCGTTCCTAACGAGACGGTAATTCGGGATGCGCGGATCACGATTACACGGCTTCAGAAAGGTCTCTTGTACTAACAGGACTTCTATCTATATAGGACTTATATCTATCACGGGAGGGTTCCGCGCGGAATCCATCATTTCGTTCGAAAAGACTAGGAGCTCTTCGATGTCAATTACATTGGGTGCATTCGCGGGTGCCTGAGGGGCCTGGGATGCCTGAGGGGCCGCGGGTCTCCTAGGGGCTAGAGGAGCCCATGGAGGCTGGACGAACCGAGGAGCATGCCTTGCCGGCTGTGTCCTGCGCGGCGCTTTGGGGCACCCGCGATAATTCGCGGGGTGGCCCTTCTGTCCGCACAAGACGCAGCTGGGAGGATCCTCAGGGATCGGTCCCTTACGCGGGCAGTCGGCTGTCGCGTGGTCGTCCAGGCACTTGACGTACCTTGGACGCGCGTGACAAAAACGTTGGGAATGCCCATAGAGCTGGCAGCGATGACACTGACCAGAAAAACCGCGACGGCGAGGAGGTTCGACCCTAAGGCCGGAGAGTTGGCAGACTGCCTTAACGTTAAAAATTTGCTTTCCTTCCGAGGAAAGCTCGAGATGAACGAGTACGAGATCGAACGGGACCCTAGTGGTCGCTCGGTACATGCGGTGCACCGAGATGACAGGGAAGGATTGGGACTTAAAGTCCTCGAAAATCCGTTCAGTAGTGAGCTCCGCGGGGAGCCCTCGGATGACCACCGTTAAGCGGCGTTTCGGGCGCAATCGGCGCGCGTTCGCGAGTCGGGCCCGGGCCCGAAAAACGGTCGGGCGACGCGGGTTCGCTACTAGCGGGTTTTAAGGCCCGTGTTCGCGGGACGTTCGAGGAGAGCGCTTTCGTCGCCTTCCTTTTGGCCGATTTGATCTGCACGGTCGTGAAACCGTCGTCCTCGTCAGCGTCCGAGGAAGGGGACGAACTCCCCGACTCGGAATCCGAGGCCGTCTGCTCCGTAGGAGTGGCGGCCTCAACCTCCATGTCGGAGGTGCTCTCGGTCGCGATCGCGGCGCGCGAGTTCGAGGTCTGAGACTCGGTGCCTAACAAGATAGAGTAGCGCAGGCATAATTCAGGCGCAATTCCGTGGACCCAGCCAAAAAACTGCGACTTGGACAGATATTCGGGTTCCGCCGCGGATTTGGGGTCCATGGTGGAGCCCGGAGATATGAGCCGTCCTCCCTGCGTGAGCAGGGAGGCGAGTGCCTAACGTGAACCCTATCGAATCTCTGTCAGTAGGTGACAGAGGTGTGCCTAATACCCTAACGACTGTATACTTACACGACGCAGGCTATTACGACGAAGTCTTTGAATTCCGTTTCGTACCCTAACTAGGGCGACGTCTGACTTGTTGGACCCCTATGCAGGCTCGCCGGCCCGCAGGTGTGCTTGCGGCGATGACTCACACACAAACACAATCACAAAACTGGCTTGCACACAATGGAGGCCGTTATCTTAATCTGGCGCAGACGTTCGAACGGTCGGTGCAGGTGGTCGGCGCAGGTGTCTGGGTGGTCAGCGTGACGGCCCAGGTAGATGGCGCAAGTAGGCGAAGCAGGTAAAAGGGACATGTGTCCCGGTTGACTGCTCGACGGTGAATGCCCCGCATTTATGTCATTAGTTAATTAATAAGCAGCAGATGAGTGAAAGTAAAACAAGGAACATTTTTTGAGATGCTACGAAAGTATTAGTAATATTAAATAATAAAGACAATTATGGTTTGTTAAACGTATACTTGCACCTACTCGTAGATTTACTTTTGGTCCAGTAATAAAAAATACTTCTGTGTTAGACGGTGACGGTGATTTTAAGTGGGCCTTGTTACATATTAATTCAAACTTATAATATTGTTGTTTGTCAGTGTCTATCAATCCACTTATGTTTGTTTATGTTTAGAGTACGATCACGATACCTCATAGCTATAGTCAGACTAAAAATTACTCGTGTTTGCATCGGACTATGGGTAAAATAATGATGCCTTTATAATATCCCTCTGGAATTCTTGATAACGCTTATATACAAAATAAGAATAGAATACAATCTTTATAAATCGAAAGGGTTACCTTAGGAACAACAAAAAACAAGATATCAAAAACCGTCCTAGTTTATAAATCTTGCAAGAAAATACATATTTTTTATAACCGTACCAATTGTAAAGAGTATATAGGTTTGGCAAATAAAACAATAAAAGTTGTCACTGATCGATCGATCGATCGATCGACCACTCGACCTTTACAAGAGCTAGAGAACCCAAAACAATGGTTTTTTATTTTGTCTGATTGTCTGTATGTCTGTATAATTCTGCACGATAATCTCTGAAACAGATTAATCAATTTGAAAGCAGTTTTCGAATATACATTGTCAAGGGGTTCCCTGTACATTTTGTGTTTTTTTTTTAATCGGGTAACAAATAAAGTTAATAATCTTTTATTTTCGTAACTATTTAATTTTTATATATTTCAGGTAAGACTAGATTTTTCATACTTAATAGTTTGAGACTTCACGATGGGGGTATAATATACTTTAAATGTAAAGCTTCGTAATAATAGGTAAGAGATTGATTGATAGTACATATTCAAAAATATATATATTATATATTTATTTTTTTTTAATTACAGATTTTTTTTTACTGAGTAGGTAGTCCAATTACGTATTGTTTTTTTATTGGAGGGTATATATATGTCGCAGATCACGATAATTTAACGATAATTAGTAACTCAATTGATATCATTGTAACAGTGGGGTGTGAACGCCGTGACGTATTGAGTCACGTGATCGGAATCGTTTGGAGGGGCACCGAAGACATTTTAAATATCCGAGAGCATCGAGACGAGGGGATTATTGATAAGTGTGAGCCTTAGAGTCTGGACCCCCCCAAACGGGACCGGTGGTTCACGAAACTCTGATAATTGTATACCTACTATGTAATTTGTGATTACCTTCATTTAATACAAGTAATTGTCATATTGTGTCTGTGTGGTTTAATTGCCTGAGACCTACGCCTCGGATCCTGTACCAGAAGACTTCATCAATACCGAACAAGCCACGAATATTGCCTCCTATCTCCGACATCAGAAGTGGGATTCACTTGGGTATCAAAACAACAAACTACCTACGAGATAAGTTTATTGAAGCTACAAAATCACATCAAGCAAAAAATGAAGTGATTTTATTATTTGAAACGCACACTACAAGATAATAACAATGAAGTTCCAGAATCAATACAATCAATCAATAGTGCATAATCAATGGTTGTAAATCAATCAATCAAGTTAAATTTATGTTATCTCAAAACTTCAAAATTGAGATCTACCCACATATCAAGAAAATCGATTGAAAATACCTATTTAATCACTTATGCAAGTCGTTTATTAGATTATATGACAAACCGTTGGAAAAATTCTACGAAAGAAGGAATCGTTGCTAATGAAGAAAAAAGGAAATAAGAAATTATCTCGGTGACAACGCGGCGCGAATGGCGGTAATGACGCGGCGCGGATGGCGGTGATGGCGCGGCGCGGATGGCGGTGATGGCGCGGCGCGGATGGCGCTGATGGCGCTGATGGTGCTGATGGTGGTGACTGCTTTCGTGGTGATGACTGCTATGGCAACGGTGCGGTATAGTGCGGTGCGAGCAACGCGTTGATTTCTGCGCAATTTATCCACCATCGATTACGTCACAGCATAAAGGTGATTCGTTTCGATTTACATCCAATTTTTGTGCTAAATTCTCGCTAGTCAATGAAAATCAATTCATATAGACAGACATCAAATGTAAAGTTTAAGTGTTTCAGTGTATCCGATCTTTATTAATTCTTTTCTGAGATACGATAATAAAAAAAGTCGGTTGTAATTTGAGAATTTTGGATCTCAATGTTGACGATGAGGATAATGATAATTGTTCTGTTGCTGGCTGTTCTGATGATAATGATAATTCATACGATGTCTATTTTACTTGACGCAATGATGGTTGTCAATCTTGACTTGACGCCAATGCGGGTTGTCTATCTTGACTTGACGCCAATGCGGGTTGTCTATCTTGACTTGACGCCAATGATGGTTGTCTATCTTGACTTGACGCCAATGCGGGTTGTCTATCTGGACTTGACGCCAATGATGGTTGTCTATCTTGACTTGACGCCAATGATGGTTGTCTATCTTGACTTGACGCCAATGATGTTTGTCTATTTTGACGCTAATGCGGGGTGTCTATCTTGACGCCAATGCGGGTTGTCTATCTTGACGCCAATGCGGGTTGTCTATCTTGACGCCAATGCGGGTTGTCTATCTTGACTTGACACCCTAGGATGTCTATATTGACTCCAAAGTTTTAAATGTTGATCTTGACTCTTGTTTGGGATGTCTATCTTGACTCCAATACGGGATGTCTATCTTGACTCCAATTAGTTGAATCCCATGAAATGACTTTGATTGAGTTATGTTTTATGAAACAGCAACAGTTATCATAACTATCGATTTTAGAATGATTCATGATTTTTTTTATGTGGTCAGTAAGGCCGAGCGAAGTAACATATACAGTTGTATATTGTTTGGATTTCAGATACATATGCACACGAGGGCGTGTGACTTGTCAGTATGGCCGTGTCGCAGATCACGATACGAACGAACGAACGAACGAAGGCGAAACCTGTACTGACAGTACTGAGGAGATCGTTACTTTCTAGGTACGCTAGAAGACCCGAGTTCAATACACGCTCCATAATCTTGCACAGTATAGAGGTAATTGAAATCGGTCTATAATTAAAATTAAGTCTTTTATTTTGTACCTTTTGTTTAACAATTAAGGATTGAGGTAATATACTCAATTGAAAATGTAGATAGTTCAATATCACTTGAAAATATTTAAACCTATTTATTTTATCTAAAAGCAGAAGATGTACATTAAATAATTGGCCATTATTATATCGTGCTAAAATCAAAACATTGCTGTTTTTTTACATAAGCGAAAATTTTTACAAAACTCTTGATAAGTTTCCTTAACTTTAGAGTCATGCCTTTGTATTCTTAATTAAAGCTAAAGTTAAGAAATTACCTTCCACTTAAAGAGTATAAATTTTATAAAGTTATTGGTGAACCTGTTCACCAATAAAAATTGTGAAAATTGTGGTGAATATTTAAAAACACCAAACCTCGTTCCGTTCCCATGCAAATAACTAACGAGTGCCATATTATAATGGCGGGTTTTCTGTTACATTTGCATAAAATTTGCATTGATTTAAGTGGCATGTTACTTTGTCTATGGAAAGCGGTGTGGAGGTCAGGTAAAGAATGGTATGAAAGCATACTTACATTCAGCACATGCTTTAAAGTCTCATAAGAGGTTATTTTAACGAAATATCTGAAGTGCATAATGTTTATGCATTTCGGTTCAGTTATGTTTGCAGGTTTCTATGTAAGATTTAAGGACACATCCATTTCGACAACAAGGAATATTATTTTAGTATACCTTTAGAGAACATACAGTGCGTACAGTGACGTAAAACATCGTAATTGGAACGTGGCGGTAAGCAATTAGTTTATTTCCTGCATTACAGATCCTGACTTGGAACACATACCAAATAAAGGTTATTTTTTTTTTTAAATGTAGTTTCCTTCTTTTAACTTTTTTTTATATCTATAATTTCTCGACGAAGCTTGTTTTGACTTGTCTTACTTCGTATTATTTTACTTTAAGGCTAACAACACTTGTATGCTTGACGGAATTCATGACACTGTATTTATTATAATTTTTCAAGAGTTATTTGAAATGTTAGCTGTAGATCAAGATCTAATGTCATGGTAATCATAAATAATAAGTTTACGAGCGTCAGAATACCAAAGGGGTGGCGTCGCTCTCATGTCGGCCGTTCATAGACAGTCGGAAATGAGGTTTCCGCTCAACTGAAGTGCTCGCATCGTGTTTTGATCCCAAAACTGACAAACAGGTCATGTTACGTAATTTTATTATATAATTTATTGTATGTATATCGTTAATTCCTGGCATAATCTTCATTTGGTTCAAAGATAACACTTTTAAGATTAACACAAACTTATATATCCAAAATATTTCACAGATTTGGTTTTATATTTATATGTTATTTTAACCTAACGTTTGAAATTTCCAAAGGACAATTTCCATAATATTAAATTTTTGCAAATATATTCAAAATAAATTTCAAGGAATTAAAATTTTGCCTGGATATAATTTATATATTTAAGAAAATTTAATTTATGTGCTTAAAAATAATTAATTGAAGAAAAACTGTGATTTATACCAAATTATTGAGAGAAATAACAATGAACTAGATACGTCCACCATTAAACTCCATAAAATAGGTAATTAAGTCTTTAAAGTTCATTTGTATACGTTTTTACAATAAACTTCTCAATCAATCCCTTAACTGGTCTGTAAATAAATTTAAATTATACATTATAAAATAAAAAAAAATTGTTTCATTATAATTTCATTTATTTATTTTATTTATTCAAAAATTTAAATTATGTATATAAACATGTAAATAAATTATGCAAAGGCAAATAAACAAAATATACATCAAGGTGTAAAATAAAATAGTAAAAAAAAATGAGAAATAAAAAAAATACAACTAACCTAATAATATAAATATCGAAGGTATAAAAGGATAAAACACATTTTAAATAAGAAATCAATTTTCCAAAGGATAAAAGGCCTGAAATGTCAAATGTTTTTTATTTTTAACAAGGCACTTAAAAATATTTCTGTTATTAGCTTTCCTTATGTCTGCAGGTAATGCATTTTATAGTTTTATAGCCTATGTCGTAATGTCGTAAATAAGTTGAATTCATTCGAAGTGTTACATTTTCAGAGGATTTAAGTTGCCGTCTATGAGTATCAACGAGGAGGACATGGATCATATATAAAGGAAAAAAAGTGCAAAAAATCCTTCAAATTCTGCGGTGTTTAACAGAAAGCCATTTAAGTTGGGAACGATAGTTGGAGATGTAATCGTATTAGCGAAGGCCAAAATTGAAACGTATACAGTTATTGAGGAGACTATCAACTTCATTAAGCAGGGTTACCCGTTAATCTAAGGGATAAGTGTAGAGTATGAATTATATTTTAGCTATTAATTAGTAACCTACACATTATTTTGTTTAACGTTCTTAGTCTCGTGTCTGATCAACAAACTGTAATACACCATTACCTCTGAAGTTATTACTTGCGGTAGCGTTAAGAGGCTGGGTTGCCCCCTCTCCAATATAACGTAGGGGTCATGGGCTATGGCTGACGTTAGCGTAGCGATCGTAAATGTGTGCCGCTTGCGGTGATTGGACGTCTTGCTGGCTGACTGATTTCATTTTCTAAATTCAATATGGTTATATTATTTATTGAGCTTCCCCATTGTAAATGATTCCGATTATTCTAATTGTTCGTAAATTGCTCATTATATATGAATGTTCGTGAAACAGTGCACACCTTAGTCTTATGTTGGAGAGTGTTTTTATAGATAGGCTTATTTTTTAACATCTTAGTAATAAGTTGGTGCAATTGTAGGGAAATTTTACAGAAAGAGCAAAATAAAAATATTATTCTATTCTGAAAGAAGCAGCACTAACTAATATAAGTATAAGTATTATAATTAAAAGTATTTTCCCCTCAGAGTCATAATTTATCTCAATCATTGTCGCAATTACAGTTGAGGTTAAAATATTCCATTCACTTAACGAGTAACAAAAGAATATAAAATTATTGTCATATAATTTGAGAGTTGAAACTAAAACAGTAATTAGTTATTATTTTGCTGCAATTTCAAGCTCTCTTTTAGAACATTTTCATTTAAATTTAATTAGTAGTAAATGAATTCTCAAGAAGCTGTTTCCATTTTGACACATTGTTTTTGATTAAAAGAACAGACATTTGTTCAATTAAAGGCACAATACGAATGTATGTTGAAGGGACTAAATGACCTCAATATGTAAAATTGATTGCGCTAGTATTTCAGGGCTAGCTATTTTCCTTAAATTTTGCTACTAGCAGAATCGTAATCGAAAAGTTAAACACTATTTTCTATTCTAATTATACTAATACTCATCATTCATCACATATTTTGTGTTAATTTGTAACGTGTTTGTCAAAGTAAGCTAATGTCAAACATTTTCCATGTATTTATGGTGAAGTTAGAATAGATTTTGTCCTACTTTTACATCTAGTTTTTACGTTAAAAATGCATTTTTAATTCCACTTCAACATACTTACAGACATACATAATTTAAGAGTATGGACAAAATTTAAACATAAGCCTTGTAAGTGTTAATTTAAACTTATATACTGATATTAATTTGCTTGAAGAAACTCTAAGTAACTAACAGAAATATATAATACAATTTAACACTATCACGATCGAAAATGTAATAATAAATGAGACTAAACACCTGAAGGGGTTTAAAATACAACGTGAATATAAGGGTTAGGCTATTGGTAAGCTGATTGGAGAAGATTATAATATTATTTTATACATAATATATCATAATATCAGGACAAATTACACACATTGATCTAACTCCTAAGTAAGCAAATTATTTGCTTGTGTTAAGGGTGTTAGACAACGATACAAATACATAGAAATACACATATAGATACTGAGAATATATTTTAATAAACGACCAAACCCAGAAACATAGACATCTATGCTCATCACATAAATGCCTGTATCTGCCTGGAATCGAACCCAAACCCCATTGCGCCGGGACACGTTAGGCGTCTGCGCTAACTACACGACCAACGGGGCATATTTACCAACATTTGAAAGTAATTTATCCTTGTTGTTGTTAAACACTTTATTATACATAATAACACAATGTAAATTGCAATATAAAAATAACATCAAATCAATTATTAAAATAACATAGGCGGACTTATTCCTTGAAGAGTATTTATGCATACATTTTTAATAGTAATATTTATCCATCTCTAAAATGTTGGGCAACGAGTTTTATACAGCTGCCATTGTTTGTTTACGCTATGCTGTATGTTTTTCTATGAGCAATTGATTCAAATGGTAAAAAAAAACACAAGTAATATTAAAAATCATATTTTATTCTACAAAATTGTTTACATGCTGAAGAGTTTATTAATCACGTTATATAATTTTATGCTTAATTCAAAGTTAAATTGTCTCTCTGCGCTTGTAATCTCAACCCCGCTATGGCCATGAAGGCATATTGACAGATATATCGATTGTAATTGAAGTGTATTAATAAGAATAGCGCTCTAATTGCAATATAGCGGCATTATGTTGGGTTACTTCATGAGAGTTGTCTGTTCTCGTTTGTAGGTATACCCGGAAATTTGGTTCGTTTGTACTATCGCTTGTTAAGTATAAGTCAAGGGAGAATGTCAAATAATGCTTTGTAAGAACATAGGATGCAAAATAAAAGTTCTTAATTTTATCTCTTTTTTGTTTTGTTTATCTATGTTTGTTGGTTCGGCCTTTGCTGAAATTTGTTATAAGCAAAAAAATGTTATATGAAACTTTTTTTATTCTAATAAATCTCATATTTAAACGTGAAAACTAAAAAAAAAGGTAATAATAACAAAACATCAATACTAGTAGAAGGGTTTTAAGATTTGTATAACATTTGGTATGGTTGTGCGTTATTATCTTAATGTGCAAAATAGAATACTTTCACTTTTTTACAACACCGAAATTAGGTTGGGCTATAATTAAAATAAAAGTGAAATTATAAAGATTTAAATATAGTATAAAAAACTAAAATTTAATTATTTTTTTTTTATGCGGGTAGTCTTCTAATTGACAACAAAAGTTTTTGCTCTCTATATTTTATTTAATATTTGTTATAATTTTTATCTTAGTAGTAGTAAATGTTATAAAAATATATTAGAAAAATTTCCTACATTACCTGGCAAATATATTTTCTATTGTTGAGTATAATGGATTTACACACGGAACTTAATAAGAACATGAAGGAGATAGTAGCACTTTTTGAGAAACGCATGAGTGAATTCGACACTGCACTGGCACAATCCCAACCTCAACTTCCAAAGGCATCTACATCTGGTCATGGAAATTTGGAAGCACTGGTTTCCGATTTCAAAATCTTCAAGGAGTTAATGTGGAAGACCCTCACCTTGATACGCCAACAATTACAACTGTTGTCAACTGGGTTTGATAGCCACGAGATGTTTTCTCGTCGTAAAGTTTTGCTCTTCCATGGCTTGCCGGAGGATGGATATGATAACTTTCAAAAGATTAATGACATTCTGCACAATCAGATGAAGTTGTCTACTCTGGGTGATTCTTGTATTGTTACCTGTCATCGTCTTGGTGTTAAAAAACTTAATCCAAGACCAGTTTTGGTACGCTTTACTAGCATGAAACTAAAAAATCTTGTTTCGAATGCTAAAACAACCTTAAAAGGCTCAGGTATCACTGTTTCTGAGTTCCTTACAAAGCCCAGACAAGAGGCATTCGTGGAAGCTAGAAAACACTTCGGTATGAAGAGCTGTTGGACTTCTGATGGTGCTATTGTCATTGCTTTGCCCGACAACACTAGAAAGAAGCTTACTTCTTTAACTGAATTTCAGCCACTGGTCAAGAGTTTTCCACAAATACAACCATTATCACAAGATCTTAAATCATCACGTTCCCGTCGAATTATTAAAAACTCTGGTAAATAATATTTATTTCTCAGTTCAACATTTGTTCATCCATTAAGTTTCAAAGAGTTTGTTTTTCTGTAGCTGTCTGTATGAAGAGACTTCTTACTAATTCATATATTTCAACAATAATACTGAAAGAATCTAGTCATAGTTTTCATATTTGTTTTTTTTTTTAATTAGTACTTATTTTAGTTTTATTGTAAGATGTTATTATTTTAGATAGATAGATAGATTGATTTAATGGCTTTCAGTTGTACCAGTAAAGCACGGTCGATTTCGCCAATGTCACGTAGGGTGGAGAACACACGGAAGAGATTGATCGGTGAAAATGAGATAACAGTCTCAATTCAATTTGGAAAATAGACGAAATAGTCAGACTTTCATTGTTGCACCGTGATCTAAAACAACACAAATATATAATGTTGAACTATTAAAAAACTACACTATACAATTACACTAAAATCAACTTATTACACTAGGAGATTCACATGGTTACAACTTAATTTTATTAATTTCAAAATATTTACATAGCAATGAACAGTAAGGACTAAACACTAACATTAACAAACATTGAACATTTATAGGACGAGGGATTTCAGAGGGAAGAATGTCATATATAGGACGGAGGAGATTGGGGCATGAAAAAAGAATGTGGGAGGTCGAGCCTTAGTCAAGGCCACATTCACACAATGAGTGATCAGAACTCTGATTTTAGCCAGGTGAACAGGTGTACACGCATGACCAAGACGCAGGCGACAGATGCTAGAAGTGACCCAGCGGTTAACTTTCTTATTGAGAAAAAACCAAGGGCGTCTGGGGATGTCCGATTGTACATCTGCATAGAATTTTCCCTTAACTGATTTTGATGAACTCCAAAATGAATTCCAGGATTTGTCCATGTGGATTTTGGCTAGGGAACGGAGGTCTTCACAGGAGTTTTTGAAATAGTCAAGAACACCGGTTTGAATTGCGGCTTTGGCACAGAAATCCGCAGTCTCGTTTCCAGCAATTCCAGAGTGACCTGGAATCCAGACAAGAACGATATGCAAGCCTTATTGACTACACGAGAGTAAGGCCTCCCTGATCTTAAAAACAATAGAAATTTTCAATCTGCTACGAAAGGGATTTTCCTTAATCGCTAAGAGACAGCTTAGTGAGTCAGTCAGAATAACTGTAGAACCTAAGTCATGGGAGAAGGCGAAAAGGATAGCTTCCAGTATAGCAATAGCCTCACCATAAAACACAGATGTTTCAGGAGGGCATTTATATTGTAAAGAAATTTTGAATTTAGGAATCCAGCAAGCAGCACCAACATAGCCTGATGGGGAGAGTTTTGAAGCATCCGTATAAATGAGATAATGCCTTGACCAATTTTTATAAATAATTTCTTGAAATTTGAACTTAGTATCAGGATCACCTTTTATAAGACCCAAATCTGTGATGATGGGTACACTATAAGTAAGGGCTTTGAAAGGAGTAGAGTACAAAGGATTGATAAGGAAGGTTAAGAGAGGATTCGGGAGGTTGGAGAATTTATTAAAGCTGTTTAAAATATAGGGAAGTGGACGATTTGGATTGTAAAGTTGGGAGAGTTTGTTGAGCTTAGACCAGAGAGGATGGGAAGATAATTGCAGCGATTTAATAACAAAACGATCGCTTAAAAATTGTCTCCTGATTTGCAAAGGAGGGTCAACACACTCAACCTGTAGGGCATTAGTGGGCGATGATTTCATGGCACCTAGTATATTACGTAGGCTTTTGTATTGAATTTTATCTAATTTTTGTGATAGGAATTTACTAATAGGATCTAAAACAAACAAACAATAATCCATATGGATACGAACAAGGGAATTATAAATTCATTTTAAGCAGTAGGGATGAGCACCCCACCAAACACCTGCAACTGCTCTTAATACATTTAGTGACTTTTCACACTTTTTGGCGATGAAATCTATATGAGAAAATCCGTTCAGTTTAGAATCGAGAATAATACCAAGAAATTTTGCCTTGTCCACTAGGTTGATATGTTCACCCTCATAAATCAAATAAAAACAGGGACTAGTCTTTTTCTAGTGAACGTTACTGCCTGGCTTTTGTTTATCAATTAAGATAAACCATTGTCAGACAGCCACTGGCCTAGATAGTGTAAAGCAGAGTTAAGACGAAAGGATAAATTTTCAATGGATTTAGATTTGTAATATAAAACTATATCATCTGCATATTGCAGAATGTTACAAAAAAAGAGATATTGTCTTTGTAAGGAACAAATGGGGGAGCGAGTCTGTCAGCAAAATCGTTAAGCCAAGTGAAAGGATCATTGGAGGATGGGTTATGAGAAATTAGAGAGCGGCGAAATTTTTTTAATTGGTTCCAAACTAAGCGAGGGGGAGAGCGAGGACTAAGGGATTCACAAAAATGTATCCAACCAGATTTTTTCTTTTTTGATACCAAACGTTTAAACTTAGCATTTACTATTTGAAACTTATTAAAATTTTCAGAGCTCATCCTCAGAGAATATGTTTTCTCTGCTTCCAACCTTAATACAACAAGACGTTTACAATCCTCGTCACACCAGGGGATGGGAAGCAAATGTGTTTTAGAACTGTGCTTTTTAGGAAAATGAGAGTTTGCTGAAATTAAAATAGCTTTAAGAAAAAGTTCATAACAAATTAAAATATTTCCATCATCTTGAGAGTCAGAGACAGAATCTATCATGTTGTCAACGGAGTCGGCAAGAGAGGAGTAATACGTGGATCGAATTTTAAATTTCAGTAATGAACTAGAATGTATTGGGGAGAAGGATTGATGATTCATTGATAGAATAATAGGGAAATGATCACTGCCAAAAGTGGATGGGAGAACGTTCCAAAATAATATGGAGGCAAGGGAAGGAGAGGCTAATGACAGGTCTACAGCAGATTTGGGGTTCTGACCAGGATATACCCTACGAGTTGGAGAACCATTATTGAGGATGCAGAGATTAACATCAGCAAACAGGTCCAGCCACAAGCTACCAAACCTGTCATTAGAGTGGGATCCCAAGGAAAAGTGGTGAGAGTTAAAATCACCCATGACAAGAATAGGGCTAGGAAGGGAAGAAAAGATGAGACGGAGATCAGGAATAAGAAAAGGATTGGGATGAGATATATACAGAGATAAAAAGGAGATGTTACAGGATCGTACAGCAACAGCATTAATAAACTGGTTGTGGGAGGATAGAGGAATTTGGGAAAAAGGGATAGAGTGCCGGATAAACACGGCACTACCCGCATACCCATCACTTCTGTCATCTCTCAAATAGGAAAAACCCGGAACTCGAAAGCGAGAGCCAGGGACCAACCATGATTCAGAGATGGCAAAAATGGAAGGATTGTGCAGGTTAATTAAGGATAGAATTTCATGCTTTTTTGGGCGGATACTCTTACAGTTCCATTGAAGGAAGCCGAGTGGGGCCATTTTGAATTATTTGGAAGAGACGGGAAAGTGATTCTGAGACGTGGGACGGTAGGGGTACATAACTACATGTAGTAACAATATTGAGAGCCATTTCAACAAGGTTCTCAAGTAGGTTATTATTATAGGGAGATGAGGGACTATGATGGTTATTTAATGCACACCCATTAGGAAGGGAAGAAGGAATATTGCTGATAATGGATTGATGGCCTTGTTTGTCATACCCTTTGGTTGAATTGACTTGGGACGAGGAGAATTTGTTACCGTTTTATGAAAGGAACAATTATGAGAAGAAGGAGCTTTCGTTAAGGATGGAGGTTGTGTTGACGAGGAAGGAATATAAGCGGGGGGAGAAAACATTTCCTTTGCAATCTCTGCATATGATCTTCGGACTGGAGGATATCGGGAGGATGCTTCTAAATAGGATATGTTATCCTGGGACATATCAGATTTTATTTTTATTTGACGAAGGTATTCCGGACAGTCCTTTTCAGTAGTGAAATGTTTACCAGAGCAATGTAAACAAGATGCATTTTCTTTGGTTACATCGCATGAATCACCTGTATGCAATTGTGAACACTTGTAGCATCTTGGTTTTGACCTGCATTGTGTTTTAATGTAGCCAAAACGGCAGCAGTTGAGGCACTGGATGGTAGGTAATTTGTAGGTCTCGACTGGTAAGGAAGTTTGGTAAGAATAAACTCTATTTGGGAGAATTTGACCCCTAAAAGTTAACACAACTGACTGTGTTGGAACCCAAGTAATTAAACCTTCCTGAACATTTTTGCAGTTAAGTCTTCGTGCCTTCATGATTGCACCACAGTCAGTAGGAAGATCCAACGACTCGACTAATTCATCTAATGACCAGTCGACCGATATACCCTTAACAAGACCCATTCGTGTTATGTTATAAGTTGGAACAGCAGTATTATATTTACACATTCCTAGAATTGAATTATTTAAAAAATTATTTGCAGCTTGACCTGATACAAATTCAACAGAAATTTTGTTTCTGCCTGCATTTTTAACTCCATCCTTTAAGACTGAGCTGATTTTGTGGGAATGAAGAAATTGGCCAAATTTTAATGCGTGCATTGTAGTTTCTAAAGCTAGGTCTGGGGTTTCACGGGAGACATGGACAATGAATGGGCCTTTGTCGTCATCGGAATAACTTTTGGAGCCTTCAGAAAAGGATGGGTGGGTGTACAGTGATTGCATGGATGCACTAGCTGTGGATGGATGAGCGATGGATATTTTGGGAAAGGAATCGCTAAAAAAGTCCGTGGCAGCACGTTTTCTCAAATTTTGTTGAGAGGAAGAGGAGTTATTATTCATGACTTCGAAAGAAGAACCACCCGTGTCAGGAGGGTCAGGAGGTCGATCATGATCCATCTTAGGGTCAAATACTTATTGTAAACTAAATAAAAATTACAACTAAATACTTACCTACAATGAAAAAGTTACTTAAATCATTAATCGCACAATTATCTACTATTTACACGGCAAACAATATAAAAAATTAGAAAAAAAGCACCAAGATCACTCAAACACGTATGTTCTTCCCAATTTCGATCATGTTATTATTTTATCAAATTCCCTTCAGTTGTCACATGTCATTTATTGAGTTTCATCTGTCAACGTCAAATTCTTATAAACTTCGTCACAGGCATAGATTTAAAACCATACAGCACATAGATAATGAAGTTTCCTTTTCTACTTTAATTAATTATTTGTATTTATAGTTAAGCTTTATATTCATTGTTTTATAACCTTTAAGATATTCAATGTTTTTAACATTGAATGTCTAAAATTTCCGTTAGAATCTATTTTACTATGTTTTAATTATGTTATTTTTACTTTTTAAAATCCAGTACAATTCGTTTTTACTCGGTTTTAATTATGTCTTTTTTTTACTTTGTTTTATATATATTTTTTAATGTTTTTTGACTTAATGGTATTTGTCATTTTTTAAGCCTGGTATTGTAGGATAAGTTTATGTTATATACTAAGTGATCTTTATTGTTATTAGTATACCTTATTTAATATAGTGTAGTATATTTATTTTTATTAAGATTAATATAATAATATGTATAATTCATCTATTTTAAACACCGTAGACAATGACTACTTTTCATGCTCTTCCTCGAATGATTTTCTTAGCGCTAACAATAATTCATCTTCACCTTTAGATTACAAACTTCAATCAATTTTTCTTAATAGTAAGAAATGTCTAAATTTCATTCATATAAATGCACAAAGCATTCCGGCACACTTTCCCGACCTTCTGGCATCTTTTAGTAACGTCGCAGTAGATGGAATACTGGTCTCAGAGACCTGGTTAAAACCTTCCCTTTCTTCCACTCTCTATTCTCTTCCTGGCTTTACGCTGATACGTAATGATCGTCCTAATAAAAGAGGAGGTGGAGTAGGTATTTACCTCAAAAACTCCATTTCGTTCAGCGTCGTAAGCCAGTCTCCAAACACCGTTCCAGACAAACTGGAATATTTGTTTCTTGAAATTTCCTCCTTACATTCCAAACTACTTCTTGGTGTTGTTAAACTATTATACTATTATCTATAAACGTTAACTATTTGAATGACTTAGAACTCCTTCATGACAACTTTTCTCCCATATTTGAACATTTTATAATTATGGTTGACCTAAATACATGTCTCATAAAAAATGACTACAGATCTAGAAAATTAAAATCTATTATTTCTTCTTATGATATGTCAATCCTACCTCTTCAGGCAACTCATTTTTCTCCAATATATGATGCATCACTTTTAGATATTATCTTAGTTTCCAAATCAGAGAATGTACTTAAATTCGGTCAACTCGATTCTCCTTTTTCTTATCAAGATCTTCTCTTCCTACAATATAATTTGACTGTCCCAAAAAGTTTAAGAAAAGGTCTTCTGTTTACAATGCTTCTACTGTAGACGACAAGGTTATTTCTTTTAACTCAAACCTTACTGCTTTATTTGATTCACATGCACCACTGAAACCTTTAAGAGTTAAACATTTTCCTGCGCCTTGGCTTAGTCCGTTGATCAGAAAAGCTATGCTCAAGCGCAACAAAGCAAAAAAATATTGCAAAAAAAATCCTAGCGACGATGTGAAGGGACGCAAAGCGCCGTTACATTTTATCTTCCATTAAATATTTCTCTCCATCTCAAAAATGGAGATTTTTTAAATCACTAGGTATGGGCAAGCCGTCTGTCAAAATTAATAATCAAATGAACCTAAACTCAATTAATTCTTACTTTTGCTCTCCTACTTTCAAAATAAATAACTCTCTCAAACTTTTAACTATTCAAAAATTGGCATCTGTCACTCCACCTATCTGTGATATTTTTTGCTTCCAGGACATTACGGAGACTGATATTAAAAGGGGTATTCTGGCCATATCAACTAAAGCAGTTGGAAGCGATAATATTAGTTGCGATATGCTTATTCCTATACTAGACATTTTGGTCCCTTTAATTATACACATTGTAAATTTCTCCCTTATAACCAAATCTTATCCTCATGCTTGGAAATTGGCTCATGTCATTCCATTGCCCAAATCCGCTAATCCTACTTCCTTTTCACAATTTCGTCCTATCTCAATTTTACCTATTTTATCTAAACTAATTGAAAACGCTGTTTATAAACAGCTCACGTCTTTTCTTTCGCTAAATAATCTCCTTAATCCTTTCCAATCTGGTTTCCGTCCTTTCCATAGCACCACAACTGCTTTACTTAAAGTGATATACGTTTTGCTATGGACACTAAAAAAGTTACAATTCTTTTATTACTTGATTTTAGCAACGCCTTCAACTCAGTTGACTTCGGTGTAATAATTAGTGTATTACGCTCTCTTAATATCTCACCCCCAGTAATCGAATGGTTTAATTCCTACCTTCGCGGTCGCTGGCAGAGAATTTGTACCGATGAGGAATGGAGGAGGATGAGGTGTTCCACAAGGCGGCTTGTTATCTCCTCTTCTATTTTCTTTATTTATCAACGAAATCTCAAAAGTAATTTCTTGTCACTACCACATCTATGCAGATGATTTGCAGATTTATCGACATACAACTATCGACGACCTTGCCGCTACTATAGACGCACTAAATAGTGATTTCAAGAGGATTAAGCAGTGGGCTGATGAACACGGTCTTCATGTAAATCCGTTGAAATCACAAGCGTTGATCATTGGTAGCAAACAATTGCGAAATAAAATTAATGATGTAAATTTACCCACTTTGTTTTATGATACTATTTCCATACCATTTACAGACAAATCGAAAAACCTTGGCATCATTCTCGATTGTAATCTTTCTTGGTCAGAGCAAGTTAATGATGTTAACAGAAAGCTGCATTACTCCCTTCATTCACTTAGGCGGTTGCAGAATTTCCTTCCTCTAAGCACAAAAATAATGTTAACACAAACTCTTTTACTTCCTATTCTTGATTACGCCGACGTTTGCTACTTAGATGTCTCTGAGGAGTTACTTAATAAGCTTGATCGACTTCAAAATTTGTGCATTCGTTTTGTCTACGGATTGCGCAAATACGACCATGTGTCCGAATTCCCAAAAAAAAATTAAAGTGGCTCCCTATTCGTCTTCGCCGGAATGTAAATATTCTATCCCTGATCTTTAAAATCTTTAGAACTTCTCCTTCCTACTTACGTGAACGTTTTCAACTTCCAATTCCACGAACGAGACCTCTTCGTTCGTGTGTTTCACTAAATTCTCTGGAAGTACCTTCTTACAATACCACTTTCTATTCGAACTCTTTTACTATTGTTGCAGCTCGCCTTTGGAACTCTCTTCCAAAACATATTTTTGAAGGAAATCCATCTGTTAGCACCTTTAATACTATAGTTAAAGATCACTATCTTTCTTCAATAACTTAAATTCTTATAAATATGTGATGAAGTATGTATGTATGTATCTATGTATGTATATTTGTATGTAAATATGTAACATTAATATATTTACAATTATTATTATTATTATTATTCATTTATTTTATTTTAATCTTATTATTTACATTTATACATATAACATTTAAAAAAACAACATTTTAAATATAAATATAAAAAACAGTATCCCGCCGACGTGGGCCTTACGACCAGTCCGTCGGTGGTTAGGGCGAAAGAAACTTCCTCACAATGCGTGCCGTACCCAAAACTGCTGCTCTTTGCATCCGACCCTTGATCCAGTTTTTTAATGAGAGCCTCTTGAGATGATGATCGAGACTCTTCGCTATAAGACCATTGACGGAAACTACCATCGGGACAATTATTGTTGAGTCAACATCCCACATGTCGGTAATCTCGTGAGCTAAGTCCAAGTATTTTGACAGTTTGTCCTTCTCAGCTTTCACAAGATTAGCGTCACACGGGACACTGATATCAACAAGAAATGCCCGGCGCTCTAACCGATCTACCAGCACGATATCAGGCTTATTGGCTATAATAGTCCTGTCCGTTATGATAGATCGGTCCCAATAGAGCTTAGCATGACCATTTTCCAAAACTGGCTCCGGTGAGTACTTATAATAGGGCACTTCAAAAGGTACAAGACCGTATCGAAGAGCAAGTTCTTGGTGGATAATCTTGGCTACTTGGTTGTGCCTGTGCAAATACTCTCCATTGGCAAGATGACAATAACCGGAAATAACATGTCTGATGGATTCTACTGGTTGGTGGCACGCACGAGATATGTCAACAGTGCCATCCTTTATTATGTATTTCCGATAGTTGTTCGTCTTGACAACTTCGTCAGCAATTGCACAAGCAAAACCTTCGGTTTCACCAAAGAGATCACCAAATCGTAGCCAAGCCACGGACGCCAGAAGGTCTACATCAGGCCCATAAAGTGCCTGGTGGAACCGTCCATGAAGCTCCTTACTCTTCCATATACTTATACGGTCGTCAGTGCTAAGTACTACCGGTTTATGCCAGTTATCTTTGGCTAAGGAGAGCGGTGTAAGACCATTATCTACTGCAACAATGTCCCGATGCATTCCACACTCAGCATGAAGGAAATATTCCCTAAGATTGCATACCTCACGGTTGTGTAAGTTTTTGGCATTAAGGAAGCCACGACCCCCACACTTCCGTGGAATATACAATCTCATCACTGATGAGCGCGGATGATGCATGCGATACATTGTCAATAGTTTTCGGGCCTTTCGGTCCAGGGCATCTAATTCAGTCTGAGTCCACCTTAATATGCCGAAAGTATACATCAGCAGGGGCATTACCCAACTGTTGAATGCACGCACTTTGTTACCTCCTGACAAAAGACTTTTTAGAACTTTTGTCAAGCGGTTAAAGAAGCGTTCCTTCACTAGCTGTTTAATGTCCCCACTTAGTATGCCTAAGCATTCCGACATACCAAGGTATTTGTAGCACTCGGTTTCGGAGAGGGATCTAAGGGACGTTGTCTCCGAGAATTGTAAATATTCGCTATTTACAACTCGGCCACTCTGCACATGTGCAACCGCGCATTTATCTACACCAAACTCCATCCTAATGTCATTACTAAACGTTTGCGTAACGTTTAGTAATGATACCAGATCTGCTTTATTTGGTGCAAATAATTTGAGGTCGTCCATATACAGAAGATGAGAAATGATCTCACCCCCTCTGCGAAAGCGAAAGCCCAGCTTTGAGTCCCTAAGCAACGCGCTTAAGGGGTTCCAAGCTAGGCAAAACCACAAAGGACTCAAACTGTCACCCTGGAAAATACCTCGCTCAATCCTTACAGATTCGGAAGTAAGAAGATTTCCTCCGCCCCCTGGAAGACAAAGGACCGTTGTCCATTGTCTCATACATGAATCAAGAAAAGCGCATATATCTGTGTCAATCTTATACACTTCTAGTACTCGTCTCAACCATGTATGAGGCACCGAATCATAGGCCTTTTTATAATCAATCCAGGCGGCGGAGAGACCCTTCTTACCTCGGCGAACCTTTTCATTAATGGCCATGTCAATAAGGAGGAGCTCCTTAGTACCACGAGACCCAATCTTACATCCATTTTGAGCGGGATCTAAAATGCTATTTTGCATACAAATGTGTGTTTAATTTTGAAGTCAAAATGGATGTAAGAATCTTATAAATTCTTGGTAAGCACGTGATAGGTCGAAAGTTCTTTGGATCCGTGATACTACCAGACTTGTGGAGCAGAAAGGTGATTCCTGTTGTCATAAAAGATGGTAGGTATCCGGACACGATGGCTTCCTGGAATTGCCCAGCCAAACGTTCGTGTGAAGACCGCAGCCATTTGAGACAAAAGTTATGTAATCCGTCCGGCCCAGGACTTTTCCAGTTATGGGTCGAACGGATCGCATCCCTGACATTATCTGGGCTTATAAATATAGCCTCCATTGGCTGCAGGTGTTCACACGCGCGCTCAACAACACGCATCCAGCCACCATCGTTGTGATTAATAGGCACCGACCAAATATTTTTCCAAAATGTGAACATTTCTTCCAGATTTGGTAACTGCCCATCAATCATACTCGTAGCAGATTCCTCCCAGCTTCTATAAACCTTTCTTTGGTCACTTTGGAATATGCGATTCTGCTTATACCTATTTACACATTGTTTATAACGACGGATACGATTTGCCCACGCACAAACTTTCTGCTTCAGGTAGTCTATACGTTCTGATACATAGGCCATGTAATCCTGAGCTCTAATGCCAGTACCGGCAAAGGCCTGTGTAACATAAAATATCATTAAAATTATTTTTGTTTATCTACGTGCCCGTCCGCATATTTATAATGTTTTTATCCTACTTTGGAGGATAACTGGGAGAGATCTCTTAAAGAGATAAGTTGATCCTTTGTACATGTTTTTTTTTTCTTTGTATATGTTCATATTTTGTAAGTTTTGATGGTACATAAATAAAATATAAATATAAATATAAAATTATAAAGACTAAAAAGAAAACAGTTCAAAGACAAGTAATTAAGTTATTATGTCAATCTATTTTAAGGTTTTAATTTTACCTAAATTTGAATCAATTATTGTTTTTATTAACTCAGTTTTATCTTTCTAATTAAAAATACTTTGTTAATTATTTTGACTATTTTTTCTGAATTATCATTCATTTTGGAATAGTCCAAACAATGCAAAGCTATCGCCTGAAGTGGGGACAAGGCAGGTGAGTATGAAGTATTTAGATAAAAGAGATTAACATAATTTAATTTTAATCGCTTCCTTCACCAAGGTATTTTCCCTACTGAATGAAATCGCGACACGTACTTTATTTAAAAGCGTTATCACATGAATATAAAAATAATATTTTTCAACTATCAATTATGTCATATTTCTCAAAATCTTGTGCAAAATAAACTCGAAATAAAAAAAACATATGTTTCAAGTTATAATAAGAAGTTATTGTTGACTGAATTTTAAATTGAATAAAAAGAACAGTGTTAATACAGCTGTTCTGCTGCGTATATTACATACATATGTACAGTAAATATATGTTGCATGTAACTTCTTGCAAGTTTTTTATATATAGGTATTGTAAGTAAACAATTTAAAAAGTGATTTTGTTCTAGAAGCACTCGCTAATATTTTCGAGTATTTGAGATTGTTATAAAATTTTCTTCGTCTGAAATAATGGTATAAAATTTATGTCATATATTACGTCATATATAAAGTATTTTTTTAATTTATATAAATATAGAATGATTTTTTTTTTTAATAATAAGTAATAACATATTCATAAAAGCTTCCTACACTTTTTTCAACCCTGAACTTGATATATACAGACAGAATAAAAAAAATACATTTAGTATATAAAGCCAAGTCTTGGAAGTTCTACATAAATAACATACAGTTACCCTAAAAATCAATGAGAAGTACGAACGAGTAAATTTCTTCTGTAATTAATGCAGACGGTGTCGCCGGCAACAGCTAACATAACAAAATGTAAAAAAATAACAATTTGAAAGTCTCAATAATTTCATACAATATTTGTAAGGCTTCGTTTACGACTATAGATAGCATTGATTCATTTTAGAATCCCCTAGCCAATACAACAGGAAGGAATTACTCAGATTTTTTATCAGACAGACCTAGAATTCTCATAGATGCAACGTTTTGTAACAGCGAACTAACGAGTGAGATAGGGGTTACATGAGAGAAAGATGACGAGTTTATGTAAACAAAAATGTATAGTTACGAATAGTATTTTGATTCTGTTAAGTTCTTTTGTTCTTAAGCCCTAATTACATGTAATAATAAAAAAAAAATATTTCGTATTTGATTAAGTTTATACTGCTATCTCAATGATTTCGTTTAAATATTTAAAAAAACATTATTTATTTATAAATGTTTTACGTTATTTATAATAGGTATAAGTAACGAGACAAAATCGCGTTGGGCTCATTCATTTTCGCCCTGTAAACTACCCTTATCACACAATGTTCATCAACATAGGTAGACTATTGAAGATTTTTTCAGGACTAATCACTATGCTCTTGGGGCTGTGAATGAGTGTATATTTCAAACGAAAATAATTAAAAAATACCACGTAGTGTTGATTTTATACAGCAAGGCGGAAAATTAATATTAGTACAAAAAATAATTAAAAACATATATGTTATAACGAAACGTTATAGGTTTTTGTTTGCACAATGTACACCATATGGTTTGAATGATTTCGTCTAATCGAAATCCGCACTGCAACTCAATTTTTTTTTAAACATTTTAAGTATTATTGGTAATACTATAGTATAAAAAAATATTTTTGTTATTTCCCGTGAAAATAAGCGATATTTTTAAAACAAAAACATATTAATATATTTTAAATGGATCAGTAGCTATGACTGTACCAATTTTGTCCAAATCAAGTTCGGAAGTTTTATGGTTATGCTCAGGGAGCTACAATAATAAACAGACACGCTAATAAACAGACAACTATTTTAAAAACTGTAAAAATACCTACTATTGCTGAAATCTGGGCACCTTTATGGGTTTTCAATATGTTCTAAGTCATGTCCCTTTAATAGTAGACAAATAAATAATCAGGTTAGAAGTTGACAAAAAATAGTTATTATAAATTATAATGATATCATCATCATGTCATTGAATTGTCTATTTGATAGGCAGTTTAATAAACTCTAAGTAACAACAAAATACAAAAATAATTTACAAAATAATTTTGCAGAACAAATTTTTGAATTAAAAATGATTATAGCATCCCAAATTTAGTCAAAATATACAATAGAACAAAAATAATATACAAAATTAATAACCTGTCACAAACGTCTCAACTTGTTAAATGATATTTGAGCTAACACATGAATTTTAACTACGGAGGAAAATCAAATATGGGTTGCGAATGACGCGGATGATCCGCTGAAATGAAGTGGAATTTACACAATGACGAATAAACGTTGAATGAATATTGTCTTAAAGTTGCGCCACACTGGTTTTAATTCTTTAGCAATAAATAACGTTTAGAACAAATATTACTATTTATTTTGTGTTTAAAACCTTACCTTACTTACCTATCTCGTTTTATTCTCTCTCTCTCTCTGCTCTTACCTACTTACTTCCCTAAAATTTCATTTCATTTCCTTCCTTTAAACACTTACAATCAAACTTATTTTAAATAAGATTAAATTAAGTGGGTCTTTAGTCGATGATTTTTGCGAATCAATCAATCAGGGCCTAGGAATGCAATAAAATGCCTTTCATTTAAGTAAGACAAAGACAACTGAACTTAATTTTTAAACGTTTAAATTTATTAATCAAAAATTCTATTCAAATTATCTGATGCAATGACGTGCTTAATTAATATAATATAAATGTTATAGGAAAGCGTGTGACCTGAACCTGACCTGAAAGATGAAATTTGAGATAGCTTTATGAAACAACCTAATTATATTTTGAGACCAGGGCCGCACGCAGTGATCTGGACCAACCAGCCTCATTTACTCATCTCCACGTGCTGAATACATTGTGTAATATACTTCCCACAAAGCAGGTATCTGAACCGCATTGATTATATTAGAGAGGTTGTAAATTATTTGTTGACACTAAGCTTTAAACTTTTTTTTTTATTAAAAAAAAATACTAACGATGTGATAACTTTGTCGGTTATTGTAAAACGAAATTAATGAAATAATAAAACACAATACAGTTAATATTTTGTCAAGCTGCATGTAGTGCCATTTGATACTACTGTGAATTTCAGTATCTTAGCGTCTGAGGAACACTGTTTAAATTGTACATTCAGTTTTGTTTAAAAATGCTTGTACATACTTTTTAAACCATGTAAAAATCTTATTAGCTAATTTAAAGCACTTTATGACACTGTTCACAAATACACTCAACTGTTTACCATTTAAAATCTTAAATATCACTGTTACCCAACTTAGTCTCTCGATCCCACACTCAGCGGTTTATTATAACTGTTACACTTTTATCACAATAGTACCACCCCACAACTTGTACTCCCAATTTCACAATGACTTCTCTTAACCGAGCTGCGATTTATATACTTCTTATTCTTAGTCAAATCAGTATCCAATATTACATTTATTTTATGAATTAAACTTCTATACAGAGATTCAATTGTTTTAGTCAAATCAACAACTTATATCTTTATTTTTATAGTGTTTTCTAAGGTTTTCACGAGTACTACACATTGAAATAAAACTATTTTTACGGATTTAACTCGCGTATATTGAATTAAATTTTAAATTTACATTTTAAATCTAACCCGACGTTTCGAATGCTTTGCAGCAATCGTGTTCACGGAAAGACGAGATGGAGGTGTCTGTCAGTAAGTCAGTTAATTAGTCATCTACCTCCAACGGTTTCTAAGCTTCCGGGCATACAGTTCAGGATTCACACAAAACGAACTAACAGTATCTTGAGGTTTTACAGTGCGGTAACAGACATGGGATTTTATATTTTTCAAAAGTGGGTCCCAGGTGTTAGATAATCCCCAACCATCTTCTCTATTAAAATTAGGATGTTTTTTAATTTCAATAGCCTCACGAACCATTCTTGGAATGTAACGTTGTTCTTTAGCGAGGATTTTAGGTTTATCAAATCTTATATAATGATTGGGCTTGTCTATGGTATGTTCACACACTGCAGACTTCGATGTACGCCTATGCTTGATATCCGATATATGTTCCTTAACTCTTTTACCGATGCTCCTCTTTGTTTGACCTATGTATGACAAGCCACAATCGCAGTCAAGTTTATATACTCCAGCACATTGTAAAGGAATATTACTTTTGATAGGTCTCAAGAATTGGCTCACTTTCCTTTGAGGTTTGTAGACAGTTTTAATAGAAACCTTTTTTAAGATGTTGCCGATTCTGTCAGTAACTCCTTTCACGTATGGTAGTAGGGCCGGTTGACGCTCAACTGTGGGTGGCTTGATGTGGTTTCTGCGACGCTGGCGAGGTACGGGTAGGTGGTTGTTGAACAAGGCATGCTTGACATGTTGCAGCTCGTCCTCTAAGTGTTCAGCGTCACAGATGTGTTGTGCTCTCTGAAACAAAGATTTGCCAACGGTAGCTAACTGGCTAGGGTGGTGGTGTGATTTACCATTGAGGTAACTATCTGTATATGTGGGTTTCCTATAAACAGTGTGTCCCAATGTATTGTCAGGATTCTTGATAATAAGAATATCAAGGAAAGCTAAAGTATTATTTGATTGCAATTCCATTGTAAATTGTATTTTGTTGTTAATGGAATTAAGGTGTTCTAGAAAAGCAGATGTTTGATTCATAGGTAGTATTGTGAAGGTGTCATCTACGTACCGTTTAAAAATGTTCGGTATAGCAGGTGCAGAGGAGAGGGCTCTCGCCTCGAAGTGCTCCATGTAGATATCGGCAACAACGGGGGAGACCGGGGAACCCATTGCCACTCCATCAACTTGTACATAGAATTCATCCTTCCACATCAAATAGCCAGATGTTAAGCAATGCTTCAGTAATTCTGCATATTCTACAGGCATGTTGTTATCCTCCAGCTTTCTCTTGACAATTTCAATGCAGTCAATCACTGGAAGGCTGGTAAATAGTGACTGTACATCGAAACTAACCATAATGTCGTTGTCATTTAATTTCACTTGTTGGATATCATTAACAAACTGGTAAGAATCCTTGACATAAGTTTGTGTATGTCCCCGGAGATGTGTCAGTATCCTTGCAACGTGTTTAGCCAGTTTATATGTTGGTGTATCAATCTGGCTGACTATGGGACGTAGTGGGACATTCTGTTTATGTATTTTTTACACCTCCATCTCGTCTTTCCGTGAACACGATTGCTGCAAAGCATTCGAAACGTCGGGTTAGATTTAAAATGTAAATTTAAAATTTAATTCAATATACGCGAGTTAAATCCGTAAAAATAGTCTTTATTTTTAGTGAAAACCAAACTACTACATGTATAAAAGCTAACATGTGATTTTACAATTATTGCTGGATAACGGTAAATAATTTTCTTATACCAAACCAAACTAAAAATCTTTTAACTTTAAAGAAAAATTAAAAAAAAAATACTTTTGCTCATAATTAATAATCAGTTTATTAAAAAAAATAAAGAAGTATCTTTCAGGTTTTAGGACCAATGTAATTTATAATTTTCAATATATTTTTTGTTGCATGTTCCGGACGCTATTTCCAGGGGAATCTACATGGACGGCGGTGTAACAGAAGAAAATAAAATTGGGTACTCTGAAGAATTCATTGTTTTTTGTTATTAACACTAATCACACGTCGTTTTCATTTATATTATTTACAGTATCATAAAATGGCTTCCGACGTAGGACCAAGAAGTATGAAGTCATGTGTAGGATTTTGCGAACTAATTATAGTAACGTGAATAACAACTATCTCTGTGTAACTATAACACGAAACTTTAAGCTTACATTACGTAAGCTTTAGTTTAAATACTAATAGGTACTAACAAACACCGTTACTTTTCTATATAAATATATTATTAACTTCCTATTAACCATAAGAAATTACCATAATACAATTATTAATATAGTTCTGGGGTATAACATAAAAAAAAAAACAGATTGTCAAAGTTTTGAAGTAATATAATCTGGTAAAAAATTACACAATTTCACTCAATTGAATCATAAAATGTAAACTTGAGTGCAAAGCCAGTTGAGTTAAATCCATGTAGAAATAAGGCCTTATAAACCTTTTACATCACACACTTTACAACTTATCGTGTTGTATTTGGTACGATACCATGTATCGTTAAAATAAACACACAATTTAAGTTGAAAGTTGAAATTTACTTGAAAAATCACTCATTTTATAAAAGTATAATAATTTACAAAACGTTAAATGTGATAATTTTAACAGTTCAAAGTATCCTGGACTAGTAAAATTATTTTAGTTTAGTAACGAAAAGCTAAAGTGAAATTATACTAATCGTTAAAATAAAAATATTGGTTATTTAAAAAAATTGGATATTTGACACGAATAAAGCACATTTTAAATATATCTATATTAGGCCACTAAGGCTTCTTATAATCTTGAAAGTCAGGATTTTTGTAAAGTTCAATCGACTTTAAAGATGGACACATGGATAGATATCATATGAATGGAATAATACTGTATTTGGATCCTTGGTTATGGCTATTTACTCGGTGTCAATATACTTGTACTATCTACGTAACACTTGTATCTGGGAAAAAAATGCTTAAGCAGATATTGCATAGTTTCTAAAGCTTGCCTCCCAAATGGTCCAAGAAAATAACAAGCTCTGCAAAATAAAACAAATTTGATTTGTTTTATTGTCAACAACATGTCAGTAGACTGTGAACAGAAGAATCAAATTACATATAATGCTCCCGAATTTATATTCAACAAATATAAATATAATATTCTTTTTATTAATTCCTGTTAATAATAATACATTTCTAACTTATTAACAATCTCAAAATGCTATATTCTTTTTTTTTAAATAACTTAAATTCACGGGTACTTTATTTAACATGTGAGTAGGTACATAAATATAATGAAATATTAACATTTTATTTCTACTGTGCCAGACGAAGAGAGAAACCTCATAATCCCAAGATAAATAGAACTCAATGAACTTTGTGTGTTCACAACCTCAAAGGTAGTCCTGAACACAAATACAATAAAAGATTTTTATAAACTATAGACAAATGTAACTTTGAAATATAAAACAAAATTAAAAATTCTTGTAACTCTTAATTTATGAAAAATATATTTTATGATGGTAGTAATTTTTTTTTAATATTATATATTTGATAACATATATTATTGAATTTGTAAGCGCTGAATAAAAAGTTATTTAAAATAATAAAAACCTACTTCAGAACTATATCTACCTCATATACATAATCTACAAGTTTAAAGTAACACTAAAAAGTAGAAAATAATATTTTTATGACTACAAAATATTTTTTTATTAAAAAGAATTAACGAAATTATTGAAACCTATATAAGTACCCTCTTTACCAGACAAGGTGGAGAGTTAAATCCTGCTTTCTTCTAAGAAACTTTCGAACGTCGAAGGAAGGGCGGCGAGCGTATCGGGATATGGGCTCTGGACGCTGGTAGAGGGGGGGGGGGAACCAGCTACCGGAGTTACTACCTACCCTACTACCTAGCCACCCTACTAGCTACCCGAATATGGGCAGACGCGTGAGGGCAGACGTCATTGATGGTTGTGCCTAAATGCATAAAAATTTTGATGCGTTTCTTTGCACCAATTAGCGTACTCTTTGTGTATGTTATATCTTTTGTGTTCATATTATTGTCTATGTCTATTTCGTATTCATATTATTATTATATGTATATTTATTGACAGATATTCAATATTTGTTAAGTTTTTTTAGCTTTGGCTGACGTCTGGCACCGACTTCAAAATAACGGATTTTAAATAGTAAATAGGTACTTATGTAGGTTTCAATAATTTCGTTAATATTTTTTTTACTTTATTTTCTAGTTTATAGTTTAAGTTTATTCATAAATATATATAAGTTGAAAGGTTTCTTTTTTTCAATTTCTAGTAGAAAGTAAGTTAATTTTATTTAATATTAGCCCAGTAGTCGCGGGTTTGAATCCCTGCCCGTATCGGTTTATTTTTCATTCTATATTTATACAAATTTAGTTTAACTTACTTGTCATCAAATTAAGTCTTTCTCTCTACATATGTTAAAATTATGTTAAAATATGCACGTTAAAATAATTAAAGTAAGATTGGAGTAGAACAGAAAACAGTAACTTTCCATACGGTGACTTACGATGCCGAATACCTACGCATTTGCTAAACCTATAATGTTTGGTGTTATATGGGTTCTCAATGGTAGATGTCCATGAGTGATGTCACTACTAATCACCAAATAACCAATAAGCACTCCTGCCACCCAATCCTATAAAAAGTGGAGTCTCAAGCAATTATAAACATGTATTATTATTAGCCGGAGAATCATGGTGCATCTGAGAGCGATCCCTTAGCGTTCCACTCAGACAATGAGGGTATTCGTTGGTTTTTTAGGGTATAGTCTTAAAAATGGCCTTGAGCTATCGACGACATACCATACAAACCTACACATAACTACACCTTGGCCAAGTGGGTAGGAATTCCACAGGAAAATAAAGAAGAAAAGTTGCTAAGTATTATGTTATAAATCTGAAATATCTTTACGAATAAAATCATCAACTCGGGCAAGGACTCGGACCTCACTCGAACTTTTGGGGTACCAGTCCTATATGGTGCTTCAACCCTTGTTCTTCTATAATATTACTCTATTTTTATCTGTTATAATATTTATACTACAATAATAATAATAATTCATGTTCTACCTACAGAATATAAGGTCAAAATTGTGTAACCTAATTTATCTAATTAATTCATCTGTCTAGAACAACTTTCAATAGAATTCACGGGTCAGCGCGTTGCTGAACTAATTAGACCACATCGTTAGTACTAAATTGACTTTTATTTTGTACAAAAACGTTATAATTTACGACCCTACAACAAATAATCATCAAATGTTTAAATCACAAAATATTAAAAAGAATAATATAAAAATGCATAAAGTCTTATACAATAAGGAAACTAATTTGAGAACTAAAACGTAGAGAATAATTTTATATAGTATAATATATATATATATATATATATATATATATATATATATATTATAAAGGTATAGTATATATTGTAAAGATAATAATAATCAATAAAATATTTGAACTTACTATTTTAAGTTGAAATAATACAATAATAATTAAGTATATATTTATTAATTGCTACTCACTGACTCTACCAGAATCTAGATTCAAATTATTTACACCACCCTCTGTATTTAGCAAGTTGATGTACCTTTAATCACTGAACTTTGGGATTACAATAATTGTAAATCCTGGTTTCTGAAGGTATAATTCATTACATTTATATATATGTGTATATTTATATTTGCACATGATTACAAATATAGCTTAATTAAACCTACATTTCAAATAAAATACTTTTTCAAAATAAGTTTCACACTTGATGATGCTGATCAACCAGAAATCATTCAGAAGTAGTTAATATGCGCAAGAACGTGTTTTGGGTACTGGTGGTATAACATAAACTAATTGAAAACAAAACTATTTTTTACGGATTTAACTCGAGTATAATTTAATTATAAATTTACATTTTAAGTTTAACCCAACGTTTTGAATGTTTTGCAGTAATTATTAATTTCGGACCCTGTTAATACTTAAAAACATATTTAATAACTCATAAGTCTGTACAACTAGCCTCTTTTTGAATAGGACGACATTTTGGCTGTCGTGTTTAAAAGGCATTTAATCCGTTTGTGTTTGCGGGTACAAAGTGGTTTATTCATTTAGGACTTTGATGCGAACGGATTATTAAATGATGTACGTTAGTTTGTGTGTTTTAAAGTCAAAAACATATGAAAAGAAATCTTTTTTTTTTCATATAAAACACGCAGATAATTATGACAAACGGGCGGACAATCTCATCTGTTATTTTCTGAATGTTATCGCTTACAGAGCCGAGAAAATTAATTCTATTCAATTTATAATATTTTCAGTATTTAAAATAAACACATCTGCAGAACATCTCTCACGTTAACGAAATTAAAACAGGGAAAATAAAGTGAAACTCATTAGCGAATGTAATTTTCAGCATCAAAGAAATAATAATTTGTATGATATATTCTACGCTATATTAAGATTAATTATTAATTGTGGTTTGCTTGCTTGGTGGATGCTCTTTAAATTTATATAAGATTTTCATTCTTCGTTTTGTTGTGTTGTAGTGTTAATTTGCTCTAAATAATTTTCTTTCCACTAAGCAGTTTGGTTTCACAAGAGTTTTGTATAATACTAGTAGTACTGTAGCTGGTTCAAGAATCGAGTGATGTACCTAAAATATTCGATTTTAATTCAAAGGGTCGAGGTAAATAAAAAAAAATGTCCGGAATTTAGATTTATATAATAGTAATAAAATTCTTTATCCTTGAAAAGTAATATAAAACATTTTATTACAAAAAAAAACCATGAAATAAATGTACCAAAGGCGATCTTTTAGATGACAAGCGAACCAGGTAAGGTCTCTTCCAGGTAACCCTAACTTAGAATTTTTATTTATAATTAAAAAAAAATAATATCATAATATTTTGTAATGAAGATACAAAAGGAATAGGAGGTAGAAGAAACAGTGTTCAAGTTGTAAGTAAAAGTTTTAAAAATGTTGAAAGATTGAGTTCATCGTAAGGAAAAAGGTAAAACATTCCAGAGACATTTAGCTTTGACAGTAAAAGGAAGATATTTAGGAGAGTGTAGCAAGCAGTAAAGTGAGAAGGAATTTTAAGTTGTAAATTGTCTATAGAAGGAAGTGAACGGATATACGAGTCTTAAAAACTTAAACCGTGTCTCTAGGTAACAAGGACTTATTGAATTGAATAGCATAGTGTAAAGAAGATAAAGTATAAGAATATTCATGCTAAAGTGAATCGGAAGAAAAATATATATTTCTTTCGATGAATCTTTTAAAGGTAGCAACCGAGGAAAATATATTAAAATGAAGTTTATAAAATGTGTAGACTAATAAAAGTAATAAGACCAAAAAAAATGATAGCCACCAAAACTGTCATTGGAAATATTATGTCCTCAAACTTTCGTGAACCGTGATGATTATTAATCATAAACAGTTCACACTGAGAGTCAGTCATTCTTCGAACTCATTTATATTAACCCCGAATGGGTTTGAAAGTAGTCGGGCAAAATTAAGTTTAATTTACGTGAACATAGCCGGTTAAATATCTATTCAAATATATTTTTAATAAACTAAACTGATATTTAATTAATCTATATATCAAATTAAACCTTTTTTCAGAAATAGTTGGAATATGCTTTGAATAAGCGTACTTTAAAATAAAAATAATTGTACAAATGCCGGATTTTGCTGTTTTTATATTACAACAAAAGTAAGTTAATATCGAGATGAAAAGAGAAATTCAAAGACATTTTCAAAGCAAAAGTATTATATATTTTGACTGCGGTAATCAGCTGTAATTACAAACAAATGTCATAAAGATACATAAGGATGTTTAACCGTTATGTTTAGACAGGTAAACAGATACAGGTTCTATTAATTAAATCTCGGATTCTCGTTAGTAAAAATTTTCAATATCTTTAAATGTTATTGAATTACCTATGGGGCAGATAGTTTAAATTGTATAATCAAATGTTTAATTAAAATCATCTGAGGTCGTTAATGCATCGAAAATTTCAAAGAGCCTTATGTGTAGTCTTAATTCATGCAAGTCGAACATGTAAATAGTTTAGACCTATAACGTAATTATATCTGGATACCAGACCGCACTCAAGTGACCTGCATCGACCAATAGCCTGATTCAGTCAGCTCCAAATATTGTTTAATATAATTCGGTTTGGTGGGAGTATTTGCTTTGTGAGAATAATTTTTTTTTTTTTTTTTTGTTTGTCTATACTGTTAGCCCTGTTGGCTATTACAGCGTCACCGGGGGAGCGGGTGGGTCTGGAGACCCACCCTTAACAAGGGGGGGACCAGATGGGCCCCCATGGGGAACGACGTCCCGAGGGCGTCTCAGATTGAGACACGGACCTCGGCTCGGGGCGTCGTTAGTTAGGAAATTTGGACACTAGCGTCCTCCGACGGCAGAACGCCGGACCAACGGAGCACTTACTCAGTTGGGACCTCGTCTATACCGGTACAGACGGTGTGTGTCTGTGTGTTGTGTGGTGTCACTTATGCCTACGCGTACACGTTATTACCTACTGTGAACGCGTCGTCGGGGTCAACGAGTACCGACTTGGGTCTTCTTTTTCTGACTAAAGTAGTCTTACGTGGTCTATACTCTGCGGCGTCAGCCACCAGTGGGTTCGGGTGTCGCTCAGCACGTTCAAAGTACTTTTGGGAAAGCCCCTTGAAGTACTGAGCGATGGTCGGAAGGTTCAAGTCTCTATGGAGATCGATGTTGCGTACGAACCACGGCGCCCCGGTTGCAATCCGTGTAAACCTGTTCTGAATCACCTGAAGGGGTTTCAGATTAGCGTGCGCAAAAGCGGGACTCGCATAGGACATGACGGAATGTATGCAAGCTTTGTAAAGTGTCACCTTATTGCGAAGAGACATTTTACTCCGCTTGCCTAACAGCGGATATAAACGACCTAATATGTAGGCCGCTCTGCTACGAACGGTCCTAATATGCGCAGTGAAAACTAACTTTCTATCTAACGTTACTCCTAGGTATTTTGCCTCGTCTTTCCAAGGTATCGGTTTATCAAAGAGTTTGATTCGCGGGAGGATCAAACCGAAGGAGGAGGCCCCGTTCGAAGAGCACCGAAACGCTCTTCTCAGGGTTTACCTCGATCCGCCATTTCCACAGCCAACTCTCTAGGGAGTCGACTGCGGATTGGAGACGTTGGTATATCTCCCAATGATCCTTAGAGGACGTGTAAAGCGCGGTATCGTCCGCGTACATGGCAAGGTGCACTTTAGATCGCGGTCTAGGAATATCGCTAGTGTAGATGGAGTAGAGGATGGGCGAGAGAACTGAACCCTGGGGAACACCCGCCCTGATGGGGCGGGGGGTTGACAAGACGCCTTCCACTCTGTAGCGAAAGGAGCGATTCGTCAGGTAGTCCCGTATGATGAGTACGAGTCTGTCCGACACCTTGAACTGGTATAACTTGTACACCAGTCCATTGTGCCAGACCCTGTCGAACGCCTTAGCTACATCGAGGAAGAGCGCTCCTGTCCTATGCTTCTTGGCCCTCACAGTGGCCCCTATCAGTATGTGCTCCGTGAGGCGTTGCATCTGATGGGAACATGAATGGTTGGCTCTAAAGCCGAACTGCTCATTTGGAATGATTTTGAGTCTCTCGACTTCCGATCTAAGTCTACAGAGGATGATTCTCTCATATACTTTCCCTAAAGAACTAAGAAGACTAATGGGACGGTAACTACTAGGCAGATGCCGGGGTTTGCCCGACTTATGGAACTCTAACACTATGGCCTCTTTTCACTGGGCCGGAAACGAGCAACCGGCCAGTAGAGCGTTAAAAATGGTAACCAATAGGTAAATTAAAGGAGGCGGAAGAAGCTTTATCACTTTGTTAGTGATCCTATCGGGACCTGGCGATTTCTTGGCGTGAAGCGCCCTAACTATGGACGTCACCTTGTCTAGGTTCGTTTCTTTGACTGGCGGACCGACCGGTGGCTGAGAACACATTATATTGACCGATTTGTCAACTATTTCGACATGATCGCGATCAACCGATTGAGCAGACAGACGGCACTGGCTCTCTAGACTGTCGGCTAAACACTCAGCTTTGTCAGGGTTAGGGTCAGCTTTGTCAAACGCGATGGCGGAGTTAAGTCCAACCAATGGAGGCATATCTGAGACAGTATCCGCCTTCAACGCTCTTTGCAACCGCCAGAATGCCTGGTGTGTTGGAGAGAGCGTCGCAAGCGTCCTATCCCAGCCGCTATCTCTGAAGTCGTCGAGAGCTTGTTTCGACTCCCTCTGGAGACGGCGCAGCCTCCGTCGGTTGTCGTCTGTCGGGTGTTTTGTGAGAATAGGTAAACCGGTTACATTGGTATCTTGAATATTTGTATCATTTGGTGACACATTCATTTTAGCTTAGTTATGGAATTTTTTTCGGCTTAAGTTGCAACTGCTACTATTTATTACTTCAATAGTATATAGTGAACCGTAGTACGTACGTTGCAGATGATGTCTATTCTACGTAGTTATCAATATTGCATTAGAATCTTTCACCATCTTTTTTTTTTATTTTATTTATTAGTATAAACCCTAATAACTTGGAGATAACTGCTTTTATAGCTAAGAACCATCTCGACGAACTAGGCTTTGAATAAAAAATAAAACCCCAATGGAATCTGACCACGCGTTTGGCTTCTACGATGTCACAAACAGACACACTGATACACATATACACCGATTCACAGGTCAAACTTAAAACTCCCCTCTTTTTGGGTTGAAAGTTAATAAGAATTATTATAAATTTAATGATTACTTGTATGTAAAGAAGTCTAACAGGACCACAATCATAATATTTTTAATGTAAAGCATTTTAAATAAAAAAGAAATAAGCTTTAGTGCCTAAATGGCTCAGCGTGATTGCAGAGTGACAATATGCAATTGGTTTATTTCCTGCAAATAGAACCTGAAAACGGGTTGAAAACTTTGAATTAATTTAAAATCTAGCATCGTTTGTTAGAAAAATATGAAGAATTTTTATGAAAATAAGTTTTCCGTATCTTTACATATTTTTTTCTACTTTTAATGTTTAAATATGTATCAATAATCAATCAATTAAAATAACTCGTCGACAGGACTTAATAAATGTATTTTAATGTTATAGACAAAATTTATATAGGTCTGAAGGCACCTTCTTAAATGAAATTGAACATAATATAATATAATTTTTATTATTTTTATTTATTTATTTACTTATTTATTAGGTCTTTATTGTACAAAGAAATTTATACAAATGACGGACTTAGCGCTAAAGCACTCTCTACCCAGTCAACCAATAAAAGTAACAGAAAAACACAAACGAGGGGGACAATAGAAAGAAAAATAGTAAAAAACAATAAGCAATAAGATAAAATAAGATAATTAACAATAACAAAAAATAAATATTATAATTAGTTATTAAAAAGTTTGTTTTAGACCAAGTCATCTCCTGCTAAATTTAACTTATAATTGTAGTCAGACTATCAAAGTGATATTGTCACTGTTCTGTCAGCCACTCGTAGTTAGACAGTCACACTCGGAAATGAGGTTTCCGCTCAAGTTAAGTGCTCGCATCATTTATAATTATATCATTTATGAAACCGAAATCATTATTAGTTTTGTATTATGTTCTACCTACTGTACCTACTAATAACTTATTCAGTATTATACAACAATCTGAAACATTGATGGAAATATGACAAACTTTGTGACCCATTTTCTAGTAATTTTAGCATGGAGTATAAAATATTTGTTGCTGACGGCCGTTTTAAAATTATATTTTATATTTTTTTTTAATATAAAAAGAATATTTTTAACAGATTTTTATAAGTTTCCTTTGTCTTAGAGTACATACATTATCTTTTTCAGTCTCCTACTTATATTAAAAAGTTACGGCAATAGTACAATAGTAGTATCATGCAATAAACAAGTATGATATTCTGAAAAGTTTACGTTAAAATAAAAAAAAAATGTTATATTCTGAACGCTTTATTTAAACATTTTAATTTCAATTATAAGAGTAGGAATTAAACAATTTTCATTACGCCACATTTGTGTAATGGAAAGAAATTGCTCTTTTCTTTAAATTTAGCAGCTTGTATAATTAAATATTTTTTCCGGTTCCGGATGTCAAAAAGCAAATACGTAAAAATAACTGTTCCGAAAAAAATTGCCACAAAAAATATTTACAATAAGTTTTTCACAAATTATTGCGTTTTGAAATATAAAAACAAGCGCGAGTGATTTAGTGCAACAACAAGATCTTCCTAATATCACTAATTACCTCCGAAAACTTTGCTAATAAATTCAAATCGGAATTTGGAGGTAAGGATTTATGACAATCAAATTACAGAAAACATAACAAACAAACGTCACTACTCACTAGAGCTTGAGTTAAAAGTATTTGTTACCTGGGTTGCCATAAAAAGATTTTTGAAGCCTACTACAACGATTACGTTTCGTTTCACGGGAGGGATAAAAATTATTAAAAATGAATAACTCACTTAGAGAACTACTTGAAAACATTAAAATAGAAATGAGTAAGCAAACTCAAGAGATCCACGATTCTGTAACTGAAACTATCAAGATTAAAATGGATGAGAAGTTAATGCCATTAATCGAAGAAAATAAAAAACTTACACTAAAAGTAACACAACTTGAAGAAAAGGTGAACAAATTAGAAATAAAAGAAAGAAAGTACAACATACTGCTATTTGGTTTTAAAGAAACTGAAAAATCTACAAATGAGTTATTTGTTATGGTGAAGGAAAAATTCAAAACTGATATAAACATTAATCTATTAGAAGGTGAGATCAACAAAATTCATAGAATTGGACGACCGAAAACTGAAGAAAATGCTAATCCACGTCCTATACTAATATCATTTGTAAGAGAATGGATGAAAGGCCAGGTTATGAAAGAAAAGAAAGCGTTACAAGGTGTGTATGTTAAGGAGGATTACTCAAAAGAAATACTAAACAAAAGAAGAGAATTGCAAGAAGCCGTTATGGAAGAGAGAGAAAAGGGAAATACAGCATATATAAAGTATGATAAGCTTGTAATCAAATCTGGTGTTCAGGGGAACCGAAAACGCATGCCATCCGCATCGCCAACTACCGACAACCAGCCACGGAAACAACAAACAACCAGTATACCAAAACGTAATAGAGCAAACGCCTTCGACATAATGAGATCCCGATCCAACTCATTCACATCAGCAACCAATCAAGATTCACACAAAAGTACTGAATAGGATAGGACTGACATTGGCAACCGGAAGTATAGAAATATTTTAAAAATAACTAATCAGATAACTTTAAATACATGTCCCAAGACGGCTGGTCCCCGTGGGACATTAGACCACTACCCTCCAGACAAGATAGAACCAAAACTGAATAAAAAAGATTTTAGATTACACGAACATAAAGCAGTTACAAATTTACGGAACATAAAAGAATCAATATCAGGAGAACAAGGAATACACAAAGTAAATAAAAGACAACATAAGTTCTTTATATCAACCCTGAATACATTAACACTTAGGACAGATGAAAAACTAGCAGAGCTAGAAAGGGCACTAGAGACCATTAATTGGAGCATACTAGGATTAAGTGAAGTAAGACGTATGGGAGAAGAAATTCGCGAGTCTGAAGACTACATATTTTACTATAAGGGAGAACAACAGGGGATGTATGGAGTTGGATTTATAATAAAAAAAGAATACAAGCAATATATTGAAGAATTCCGAGGGAAATCGGATAGAATCGCGACCTTGAACATCAGAATACCAACAAGCAAGCATCCTATATCCATTATCCAGGTATATGCTCCTACCGAGGAAGCAAAGAACGAAGACAAAGACCAATTCTATAAGACGTTAAATGAAACAATGGAAGAAGCTCACAAACAAAAGATAGTAATGGGTGATTTCAACAGCCAAATAGGAACAAAACAAGAAGGAGAATAATATATAAAGGGAAACAACTGTACAGGTACGAGAAATAAAAATGGAAGACGACTAATTCTCTTTGCCCAAGAACACAATTTAAAAATTATGAATACTATTTATAAGAAAAAATTAAGTAAGAAATGGACATGGATTTCACCGGGGGGCAGATATAGAAATGAAATAGATTTTATATTAACAAATATGCACTACCATTTCGAAAACATAGACCTAATCAATAAATTTAACTTTTACACAAACCATAGAATGGTCAGAGGAACGATAAATATGAATAGTTCTAAAAGATCCAGAAAAAACCTGAAAATCGCTGTGACGATAGATTTTAAAAACTTAACAGAAGAATTATACCTAAAATTGAAAAAATATTGCCCAGATGTGAGGGGAAAAATCCCACTACAAGACAAGTACAATAAATTAGAAAGATATATTAAAGCCATAGGAAAAGAAATTGGGGTAAACAAAACCAAAAAAGATAAAATAGGTGAAGAAGCTAGGCTACTCATTCAAGAAAGATGTAAAATTCTACAAAACAGAAAAAACAATACTAAATAAATTGAAGATATCAGTAAAAAAATATTACAAAGTATAAGAAAACATCAGAAGACAGTAAGACAAAGTACTATCAGAAGAGAAATCGAAAAAACCGGTGGTATAAAGAAAGCTTTGAAAGAATTAAAGGATCATAGCATATGGATACCTAAAATTAAGAAGAAACATCGGTCAGGCAAAGAATCACACATATCGAAAAGGCTAGAAATGAGTAAGATAGTAACAGAATTTTATCGAAAGTTATACAGCAAGACTGGAAAAGAAGAAGAACCCGAAGCTGAAACGGGATTCGAAACTTTTACATCAGAAGAAGAGATTCCTACCATACTTCTTTGCGAAACCAGGAAAGCGATTTTATCACAAAAAAGTTGTAAGTCACCAGGGGATGATGGAATTTCGAACGAGCTTTTAAAAACCGCAATAGAGTTGATAGCTGAACCACTCACAATGCTTTTCAATGAAATAATAGCTACTGAACAAATCCCAAAACAATGGATTGAATCGACGATAGTACTTATACACAAAAAAGGAGACAAGAATATTATAGACAATTACAGACCCATTAGTTTGATGAGCAACCTTTACAAAATATTCTCAAAAATAATACTTGGAAGATTAACACAGAAATTAGATGAACAACAACCAAAAGAACAAGCAGGCTTTCGTAGTGAATACTCCACCATAGATCACATTCATGTAGTAAACCAGTTGCTAGAAAAGTATAATGAGTATGGGAAAACTTACTATATCTGTTTTGTCGACTATAACAAAGCCTTTGACACATTAAGTCACAAATTTATCTACAAAGCACTAAAAAATCAGGGAGTTGAAAATAAATATATCAGTATAATAAAAAATATATATCAAAATTCAGTATACAAAGTACATCTAGAAAAAGTTGGAGATATATTTCCAATAAAAAATGGAGTCAGACAAGGAGATCCACTCTCTCCAAAACTGTTTACTTCGGTGCTGGAAGAGATATTTAGAAATTTATATTGGAAATTAGGTATAAACATAAACGGTAACAACTTGAACCACCTACGATTTGCTGATGACTTGACATTGTTTGCTGAAGATCCAGTTACTCTTCAAATAATGTTACAAGAACTTACCATACAAAGCAGGAAAGCAGGGCTAACTATCAATGTACCCAAAACAAAGCTCATGACCAACAGATCTAAAATCAGAATCTCGGTAAACAATGAAGAGATACATTATGTAGATGAATATGTGTACCTTGGCCAAGTCATATCACCTAAACAGCAAGTGCAGAAGGAGGTTCAAAGGAGAATAACAAACAGTTGGGCAAGATACTGGTCATTAAAAGAGGTAATGAAAAACAAATCCATACCTACAACAGAGAAAACAAAAGTTTTTAATACCTGCATACTCCCGATACTAACTTATGGATGTCAGACTTGGACAATAACAAAAAACTGTATCAAAAGATTAGAGGTTTGCCAACATGGTATGGAAAGGAGCATGCTTGGACTCAAATTGAAAGACAAACTCACGCATATTAGAAAAAGAACAAATGTGGTCGATGTTGCCAGAAAAGTAAAAGAACTAAAGTGATGGACTGGTCACATGTTGAGATCCAAGATAGAAAAATAGTCCAAAACCATAACAGAATGGTACCCTCGAGATGGAAAGCGTCGTCGAGGCAGGCAGGTCAAGAGGTGGGAGGATGACCTTCCCAAGAAATGGAGAAAGTTAGCCAGGGATAGATACCACTGGAAGAGGCTGGAGGAGGCTTATGTCCAAGGACAACCTGACGAGGAGGCCGATGTCAATAGTAATTAAGATTAGTAAATAATATTCAAAACTAGGCTAAGTTGTCAGAGAAATAAAGGCTATTTTTATTTTATTTTTATTTATTATAATTAAATATTCAAATTCAAAATATTTTTATTTAAGTAGGCATTTACACGCACTTCTGAATCGTCAATGATTACATTGAATTGGTCAGTATAGTCAGTCCGTGGGCTACCACCAGCTCGGATAAATAAATATATCGTAAATAAATCGTGCGAGTACTTACTGCTGTTCTAATACTTATTTTATTTTGCAGTATTTTTATAACGTCTTGATGGGGGAATTTCGCTATCTAGATGTGCGGTACGGTTCAGCTATATGCAATGCGAAGCATTTTCTATTTAGCATTAACATATATTTTCAGAGAAGTTTGAATAGTTCCCTCACTTTTTATATTCATTACCTATATTAAACATCAATTCTGTATTGAAATTTAAATTAGTACTATTAAGAACTATCAAGGACTTACTACATTTTTGAGGCAGTGTAGACTTAGATTATACATATATTTCTTCAGTTATATAACATTAACTTGAAATATACGACTATGTTAATCATATAACATAAACTTATTGGGTAATTTTTCATTCTATATATTATATTAAAATTTTAAATAAGTTTTACATAGCTATACATGTTTATAGATATTTTTAAACAAGACCTAAAATTGCGTTATATAAGAAAAATCTGTTGGCAAAAGAATAAAAAGTAATTAAGACAAAAATCTAGCATAATGAACCGCCACTCTAAGTTCAATAAAAGGAACAAAGACCATTTCTTCCAAAATATTCATTCAATTTCATATTTTAATCAAAAAAACGATTGTTTCTTTTTACGGTCGACTTATTTTGTTTCTCATTATTTTGTTCTAAACATCTAATGTTTCTTGTTTTGTTTAATATTATGTAAGATAGTATTGTTGAATCCTTTGATCAGATTTTTTGGTTTTATTATGTTTTAAAATAACATAATTTATTTTATATTAAATTATATATGAAATTATCGTTTAATAAATTGGCCACTTGAATATCAAACGTGTAGTGTTTATGTTGGAATTCCAAATTGACATTTATTTCCAATTTATTCTCGTTTATTGGCGTTTTCTATTTAGCGGTTCATTACTTTACCATTTGATTTCTCTTTGGTGTCATTTTGTTCACATAATGGAATTCTTACCAAATCGAACAAAACGAATCAAACACGAATCAAACATGAATATGAGCTAATTTCGACACTGAGGCAGCACAAATAGTTCGAGAAATGAATAATATGAATTGTGAAAGCTAGTGCAAAATAACAGTTTTCGGTTCCAAAGTTTCCGCCCTGAAAATGTTGATAAATCATATAATAAGTCAAGTCAATGACCGGAGATTCTAGTCAATAATTAAGATTTAATGACGATCATGGATGCGGATCCATCACAAGCCATCATCGAAGCTAGCAGAAGGCTTCGATATAAGTGGTATATTTTATTTTTTGCACTTGAAATAAAATGCAAGCTTCATGTAATGCAGGCATATTCAGTATCTTTTTCACTATTCGTATTCGGCCGAATTATTTGATTTTGGTGCCGAATATATTCGGTTCGATTATTTTTACATTCTTGGCTACACGACACGGTAAAGAACTAAAAGACCAAACTTAGATTTATGTAATATTATAAGTCAAAGAAATCTTATAAATAATATGTAGAATGAAGCTTAATAATATACAGCAATAAAACTTTAACATTTATTTCGAAAAACAATTTGGTAACATATTTATTTTATTATTCCTAACCTACAGTTAGTATTTAGTATAGTCAACATTTAATTTGAACTTTAAATCAGCATTTATTTTTAAACATCAATTAACATATTCATCTAGCTAGTAGCCACATGTAACATACTTATTAGAACCTGTTTATGAAAAACAAACAATGAATTGGTCAACCGAATGATTCGGCCGAATATTCGGTTCGGTAAAAGTTAAACCGAATAGTATTTAGTTTTCGGTTATTCGGTGAAACCACTTTTCGGCGCATCTATAAAAATAATAGTTTTTTATTAGAATTCCGTACTCAAGGATAAAAACGGAACCCTATTACTAAGATTTTGCTGTTCGTCTATCCGTCCGTCTTACTCCAGATGATGTATTTGCCCCTATGACAAAAAATACTAAAAACTAAATAAAGTATTTTGAAGGGAGGCTTCCATACAACATAAATGGTTTTTTTTACTCGATTTTAACAACGGAAACAGGTAGCCGTATAAAATATTCAGCTTAAAAAACTTTAAGAAAATGATAATTTTTATAAAATATTTAAGCTCTCCTATACAACAAACGTGTTTATTTTGTCTTTTTTATAAATAATAGAACACTGGACATGGAATTAACAACAATTGAATATACGGAACCCTTCGTGTGAGAATCCGAGGTGCACTTCGCATGTTTCTTATACCTTGTGTATACCTACTTTACCTACTTTAAACATGAAATACTCGTAATAGAATATAATCGTGGTACTAATTAAAAACTGTCGTTAAAATACTAGAAAAAATACTACTATACTATACTACTTACGATCCATGACTGCGATTATTTATACTAGAAGGAATTTTACCGCGGTTTGGGAACTTTCAGTTTGAGAGGCTATATTTTCAAACGCTTATCAGGTCCATAAAATCGGTCCAGTGGTTTCGGAGCCTATTCAATTCAAATACACACAATCAAATCTTTCCTCTTTATAGTATTAGTGATGATGATGATGATAAAATATAGTCTATGTTCATCAGGGATAATGTAGGCTTCTAATGGTATTTTTTTTAAATCGGTGCAGTAGTTTCGGAGCCTATTCAATTCAAACAAATTTTCCCTCTTCATAATATTGGGATAGATTGATAGAAATACTTAAACAATTGAAAAGTTGTGTGTTCGTAGGTTCATTTAGTACAATAAAGAAACTTGTGTCAAATGCACATAGTATTGTATCACACGAGTTATGGAGAGTTATATCCAAGAGGCATATAGGGCCTTATTTGAACATGAGTGTAACTCGTCTTAAGACTCAAATGGACGTTCGTTTACATAAGAACAGCTACGGGCTTTGAGTATTCAAATGTTCATATTGTGAGTCCGACAGGTTGGATAAATTGTGTTAGGTTAGGTTTATTTTACAAATAATTCTTAAATATATTAGAGAAAAATCTAATATACTTTAATTACATAAAAAAAAATGTGAGCTACTTTGCTGACATATTTAGGCAAATCATTTGGTAATGATTGTCTTAGTATAAATTCTTATGAATTATATGAAAACATATGTACATATATTTTATTTTTAAATTATAAATTTATGTGGATAGTTTTATGTTATAGTTTTAGTCATGATTCCCAAGTCTAAGACACACTATAGCATAAAACAAAGCTATATTTTGCTTCATATGTTTAAAACCATAATGCATATAATATAGTTAATAAAAACTGTTAGTGCTGGTAGTAAAAAGAGTTCAGCGTCTTTTGTTAATATATGTATTTTTTTCTATTAATTACAACACAATATTAATGAAAACTTTAACAATTATAGGTCAACATATGTACAACATCAACTAATAGAATGACCATAGTTTAGTAAGGAGTTATAAAGTAAAATAAAGTAAAATACAACAATTTGTTTGTAATCATAAAAAATGTTACATATTCGTAGGTCACACTTTAGTATAGTAGTAGCATGTAGCGCACTGTAGTAGTAGCACAATAACAATAAAAGCCTTGATAATTAAAAGGCCCTTTTGACTTTAAGTTATAATTATAAGTTCTTTTGACTTTTAATTTTTATTGTATCAATGTTGATATATCAAGGTATAATTTTATCAATACTCTGTAGTATAGTTATTCTCAGTTGTATATACTTATAGTATAGTAATGTAACAAAAACTCCTATTCGATAAAAACATTTTATTGAGTTTGCAAGGATGGCAGGAAACACTTAATAACGATGACGTCACTTCACCGCACTGTCATAATAAATGTGTCGGCTTATGTTTAGTCTCTCAGCTGTCAGCTGTTTCATGTTACAAGCTTAATGTACTATATAATCACCTAATATACTACATAAAATGTGGAAAATTTCCCACGAAAATTTAGGGGTGTACTCAATCGAATACACTGACCACCTACGTAAGAACGTGAACTGCAAAACTACATACCGCAACTGTTAACCCCATTTTGAGATAACCCTGAGAAAACTGATGCAATGATGATAACTTTCCTGACAAATCTATCTCTTAATCTAACGTCTAGTACATTGGTTCTTGAGGTAGCTTGTGGTAGCCAAGTAATATCAAAATCCCAAAAGACTCTTTCAAATCAGTGGAATCTAGTTGAAACGCGTATCTATTGTTTAGGTTAGTAAAGTTTGCTAATGGATAGGATCATATCCATAATATCATAATCCATTATCTTTTCAAATATTTTTACAGGGTTGAGGCCCTTTAGTTTTTCACCAATAGCACTTTTCTTATCAGAAACTTCTGTTGAATTAATGAACTTTTCAGAATGTGTTCCTATAACAATTATATTCATATACCTCTGATCCTTATACACTTCTGTTATTTATTTATCTTATCTCATTTATAGAAATGGTATACATTGTATGATGCAATATGATAAATTTTAAAATTTTCTTATAGAATGTTGCTTTTTAACCATTAAGAACTCCATTAATATTTAATATTTTATAATATTAAATATTAATGGAGCAATATTATTATTATTAAAAATTGGAATCCTATTTCCAATTATTATTAAATATATTTATAATATTTAATAATAATTGGAAATAGGATTTTTTTTTCATTACAGATTTTATACTTTCAAAAATTACACACACATACACGAAATTATCGATATCAAATTATATGCTTAAATATGTGAATAAAAATCATATCATTGAATAAAATCTTCATTAGATAACGGTCGCTTATAGTTTAAATGAAATGTTTATATTTTTAGAAATATAAAGTACCTATATGGACCAGTGGAAATTAATAATAGTGATATACATATACACATATAAATGTATGAAAATATTTATTACTATATTTATATTTTTATATATTATAAAGTGCCAAGTCTATAAAAGTAGTAAAAGATATTGATTTGACGAACTATCGGAAGTAGCCTTAAGATATTAAATATGTTGTATTTACATAGCATAAGTGTGTCGAGATTGTGTATAAAATTCATTGTGGGAGAAGAATTTCTTAACAAAATATATTAAATTAAACTCATCCAATAACAATAAATAAACATATAAATTTACTATAAAGCTGACTTTAATACCAATTGTTAACATGTAGGTACAAAGCGTTAACTGTTTACAATTAACTCTTAAGTGTCATGCATTAAGCAATAAGCTTTAAGCAGTAAGCAATAAGCATCAAGCAATAAGCAGTAAGCAATAAGCAGTAAACTTTAAGCAGTAAGCATTAGGCATTAAGCAATAAGCAATTAGAAATAAGTAGTAAGCTTTAAGCAGTAAGCATTAAGAATTAAGCAGTAAACATTAAGCATTAAGCAATAAACTGTAAGCTTTCAGCAGTAAGCATTAAGCATTAAGCATAAAGCATTAAGCAATAAGCAGTTAGCAATAAGCATTAAGCATTAATTATTAAGCAATAAGCAGTAAGCAATAAGCAATAAGCAGTAAGCTTTAAGCAGTAAGCTTTAAGCAGTAAGCAATAAGCAGTAAACTTAAGGCAGTAAGCATTAGGCATTAAGCAGTAAGCACTAAGCATTAAGCAATAAGCTGTAAGCTTTAAGCAGTAAGCATTAAGCATTAAGCAGTAAGCCTTAAGCATTAAGCAGTAAGCATTAAGCGTCAACCACTTACACACCGGAACAAAATGGCCGGGCAGAAAGGGAAATTAGGACAATTGTTGAAAGTGCTCAAATTTGCGTTGATCAAATTGATCTTGATCAAATTGTAAGTTATTTAATGCAGGGATTTAATATCAAAGAGCTGATTTTAAGTCGATTTGTAGGTTTAGAAATTTCAAGAGTTAAAAATTCTCTTTGTATTAGTCAAACACAATATATTGAGTAGTTAATAAATACATATAATATGAGCTCTGCACACACAAGCAATACACCTATTGATGTAAATGTTCAGTTGACTAAAAATGTTGACAGTAAAAGGGCTGATTTTCCTTATAGAGAAGCCATAGGGTCTTTGCTGTTTTTATCTTCTGCAACTAGGCCAGACATATCTTATGGAGTAAATCTATTAAGTAGATATATAAATAATCCTAGTAAAAATCATGTAAATCAACTTAAAAGAATTATTAAATATCTTATTAAAACTAAAAACTTATGTATCAAATAAATATCAAGGTCATAAAATTTGCTATTCAGATTCAGATTTTGCAGGGGACCTAGACACAAGAAAATCAACCAGTGGTTATATTTTTATGTTAAATGGTGGACCTGTATCTTGGTCTAGTCAAAAACAACCCTGTGTTGCTTTATCAACAACTGAAGTTGAATTTGTAGCTGGTTGTGAAGCTGCTAAAAAATCTGTTATGGTTAAGACAGTTTTTCAAAGAAATTGATATAATTCAAAATTGTACAACTTTGTGTATTGACAATCAAAGTGCAATCAAACTGATAAACAATCCTGTTTAACATAGAAAGACAAAGCATATTGATGTCAAGTACCATTTCATTAGAGAAAAGGTTAAAAGAAAATTAATTAATATTAAGTATGTACCAAGTTCACATCAACTGGCAGATATCTTTACCATGGCTCTACCTACTGTAAAATTCGAATATATAAGAGATGAAATATTGTCAGTTATGTAAGTTTGTTTGTATTAAGAGTATGCATATATAAGTTAATAAAATTTAGTGGCAGTATTGGATAAAATTTTATATTTAACTTGGATGTAAGTTCCATTCATTTGCCTTAATAAATATTTTTTATTGTTACGCCGCAGGGCGCCACTTTGTCAAAATTCTTTTATCGTCATCATTGTAAAACCTCCTCTCTGTTTTTTCAATAAAAGGAATATACCTATAAGAATTTTTGCTTATTAACCTGATCTCAATACATTATGCATAAGCATTTAGAATAAGCATTAAGCCTCATGTCTCAAGAATCAAGAATTGAGTATCGAGCATCGAACATCAGGCATAGCATCCAACATCGAGCATAGTACCAAAAATCGAGCATATCATCGAGGATCATGCATGTGTATTCGCTTTTAATTTGACAGTGACGCCTCGGATTTCTTGTTTTATAATTTATATAAAATTTCAAAATTTAATGTATCATCTTAAATAATCCACCGCTGAATCTAGCTGGCATAATTTTAGGCATTTACCTAATTTTATTTTACTTTATTCATAATAGAGGTCAATGTTGTTTTTATTAAATCAATAAATTAGTTTTAGCACAAAAGCTAAATTTCCTTTTTTTTAAATAAGCTTAAAACATGAAGCATTTAGCATTAAGCATAAGCATAGGTATAAAGCATAAGCATTAAGCACAAGCATTAAGCATTAGCATTAAGAATAAGCATTTAAAATAAGCTTTTAAAATAAGCTTTTAAAATAAGCATTAAGAAAAAGCATTAACCATAAGCATTAAAAATAAGCTTTAAAAATAAACTTTTGAAATAAGCATTAAGAAAAAGCATTAAGCATTAAAAATAAGCTTTTAAAATAAACTTTTGAAATAAGCATTAAGAAAAAGCATTAAGCATAAGCATTTAAAATAAGCTTTTAAAATAAGCATAAAGCATAATTATTAAAAATAAGCTTTTAAATTAAGCATTAATAAAAAGCATTAAGCATGAGCATTTAAAAAAGGCATTAAGCATAAGCATTAAGCATAAGCATTAAGCATAAGCATTAAGCATAAGCATTAAGCATAAGCATTAAGCATAAGCATTAAGCATAAGCATTAAGCATAAGCATTAAGCATAAGCATTAAGCATAAGCATTAATCATAAGCATTAAGCATAAGCATTAAGCATAAGCATTAAGCATAAGCATTAAGCATAAGCATTAAGCATAAGCATTAAGCATAAGCATTAAGCATAAGCATTAAGCATAAGCATTAAGCATAAGCATTAAGCATAAGCATTAAGCATAAGCATTAAGCATAAGCATTAAGCATAAGCATTAAGCATAAGCATTAAGCATAAGCATTAAGCATAAGCATTAAGCATAAGCATTAAGCATAAGCATTAAGCATAAGCATTAAGCATAAGCATTAAGCATAAGCATTAAGCATAAGCATTAAGCATAAGCATTAAGCATAAGCATTAAGCATAAGCATTAAGCATAAGTATTAAGCATAAGCATTAAGCATAAGCATTAAGCATAAGCATTAAGCATTAAGCATAAGCATTAAAATAAGCTTTAAAAATAAGCATTAAGCATAAGCATTTAAAATAAGCTTTTAAAATAAACATTAAAGAAAAAGCATTAAGCATAAGCATTAAGCATAAGCATTAAAAATAAGCTTTTAAAATAAGCATTAAGCATAAGCATTTAAAATAAGCTTTTAAAATTAGCTTTTAAAATAAGCTTTTAAAATATGCATTAAGCAGCAAGCCTCATGTCTAAAGCATCAAGAATTTATAATTGAGCATTGAGCATTGAACATCAAGCATAGCATCCAACTTAGAGCATAGCATCTAACATCGAGCATATCATAGAGGATCATGCATATGTATTCGCTTTTAATTTGTCAGTGGCGCCTCGGATTTCTTGTTTTATAATTTATATTAAATTTTAAATTTAATGTATCATCTTAAATAATCCACCGCTGAATCTAGCTGGCATAATTTTAGGCATTTACCTAATTTTATTTTACTTTATTCATAATAAAGGTCAATGCTGTTTATATTAAATCAATAAATTATTTTAAGCACAAAAGCTAAATTTCCTTTTTTTTTAAATAAGCTTAAAACATGAAGCATTTAGCATTAAGCATAAGCATAGGTATAAAGCATAAGCTTAAAGCATAAGCTTTTAAAATAAGCATTAAGCAAAAGCATTAAGCACAAGCATTAAGCACAAGCATTAAGCACAAGCATTAAGCATAAGCATTAAGCATAAGCATTAAGCATAAGCATTAAGCATAAGCATTAGGCATAAGCATTAAGCATAAGCATTAAGCATAAGCATTAAGCATAAGCATTAAGCATTAAGCATAAGCATTAAGCATAAGCATTAAGCATTAAGCATTAAGCATTAAGCATAAGCATTAGCATTAGGCATAACCATTTAAAATAAGCTTTTAAAATAAGCTTTAAAATTAAGCATTAAGAAAAAGCATTAGGCATAAGCATTAAAAATAAGCTTTTGAAATAAGCTATTAAGAAAAAGCATTAAACATAAGCATTTAAAATAAGCATAAAACATAATTATTAAAAATAAGCTTTTAAATTAACCATTAATAAAAAGCATTAAGCATGAGCATTAAGCATGAGCATTAAGCATAAGCATTAAGCATAAGCATTAAGCATAAGCATTAAGCATAAGCATTAAGCATAAGCATTAAGCATAAGCATTAAGCATAAGCATTAAGCATAAGCATTAAGCATAAGCATTAAGCATAAGCATAAGCATTAAGCATAAGCATTAAGCATTAAGCATTAGGCATAAAGCATTAAGCATTAAGCATTAAGCATTAAGCATTAAGCATTAAGCATTAAGCATTAAGCGTAAGCATTAGCATGAAGCATAACCATTTAAAATAAGCTTTTAAAATAAGCTTTAAAAATAAGCATTAAGAAAAAGTATTAGGCATAAGCATTAAAAATAAGCTTTTGAAATAAGCTTTTAAAATAAGCATTAAGAAAAAGCATTAAACATAAGCATTTAAAATAAGCTTTTAAAATAAGCATAAAGCATAATTATTAAAAATAAGCTTTTAAATTAAGCATTAATAAAAAGCATTAAGCATGAGCATTTAAAAAAGGCATTAAGCATAAGCATTAATCATAAGCATTAAGCATAAGCATTAAGCATAAGCATTAAGCATAAGCATTAAGCATAAGCATTAAGCATAAGCATTAAGCATAAGCATTAAGCATAAGCATTAAGCATAAGCATTAAGCATTAAGCATTAAGCATAAGCATTAAGCATAAGCATTAAGCATAAGCATTAAGCATAAGCATTAAGCATAAGCATTAAGCATAAGCATTAAGCATAAGCATTAAGCATAAGCATTAAGCATAAGCATTAAGCATAAGCATTAAGCATAAGCATTAAGCATAAGCATTAAGCATAAGCATTAAGCATTAAGCATTAAGCATAAGCATTAAGCATAAGCATTAAGCATAAGCATTTAAAATAAGCTTTTAAAATAAGCATTAAGCATAAGCATTTAAAATAAGCTTTTAAAATAAGCTTTTAAAATAAGCTTTTAAAATAAGCATTAAGCATAAGCATTAAGCAGCAAGCCTCATGTCTAAAGCATCAAGAATTTATAATTGAGCATTGAGCATTGAACATCAAGCATAGCATCCAACTTAGAGCATAGCATCTAACATCGAGCATATCATAGAGGATCATGCATATGTATTCGCTTTTAATTTGTCAGTGGCGCCTCAGATTTCTTGTTTTATAATTTATATAAAATTTCAAATTAAATGTATCATCTTAAATAATCCACCGCTGAATCTAGATGGCATAATTTTAGGCATTTACCTAATTTTATTTTACTTTATTCATAATAAAGGTCAATGCTGTTTATATTAAATCTGCAATGTAAATATGGTATCAATGTCAGTCGCATTGCCCCATAAGAGTATACCGTATGACATTAAGCTATGAAAGTAACTAAAGTAAACTAATCGAGCAGTTTCCATATTTGTTAATAGACGTATTTTTTTAACCGCATATGCAGCAGAACTTAGTCTGCTTGACAAATCAAATATATGAGGACCCCATTGCAATTTTTCATCTAAAGTAATGCCCAAGAAAGTAGTAGATTTGACCAAGTCCAAATCCTCATTATTTAATTGTACATTGGTTCTAACATTTTTAACATTTGGTAAACTAAATTTGACACATTTTGTCTTTTTTTTATTAAGCAACAAATTATTGGCGTTAAACCATTGTACAACATCTGAGAGAGCATTGTTTACTTCGTCAATAACAGATTGCCGTCTATTAACTTTAAAAGTAAGAGAAGTATCATCAGCAAACAACACTATCCCATGTTTTTCCCTCACTAGGTGAGGTAAGTCATTTATGTAAATGAGGAACAAAAAAGGCCTTAAGATAGAGCCCTGTGGCACACCTATTTTTACCAAAGAACCAGAGGAACGTTTTCCATTTACATCAACCTTTTGAATTCTATCATTAAGATATGAACTAATTAAATCTAGGGACTTATTTTTAACTCCATAATTTTCTAACTTTTTTATAAGGATTTCATGTTGAACGCAGTCAAACGCCTTAGATAGATCACAGAAAATGCCAAGTGCATCCTGTGATCCTTCCCAGGCTTCAAATATGTTTAGTAATAGCTCTACACCAGCATCTGTTGTAGAGCGACCGGCAGTGAAACCAAACTGGTTTTTGTGTAAGAGATTGTTTTTACTGAAATATGCCACAAGTTGATTAAGAATTATTTTCTCAAAAATCTTACTAAAAGTGGGTAAGACTGAAATAGGTCTATAGTTACTAGGATCTAATGAACAGCCGGATTTGAATAATGGAGTTATTTTACTTTGTTTCATTAGATCAGGAAATATACCATATTCTAAACAATTATTAAATATTAATGCTAAGTCTGGCGAAACAATGTCAATTATGGACTTAAGTATTTCAACAGAAAACCCCAAAGATCACTAGTCTTTTTAACGCTAATTGATCTAAATACTTTGATTACTTTTTGAGCATTAACTTTTTCAAACTTAAAACTGCTAACACATTGATCTACATTCTCTCTAAGTAAACCCATAGCTGCAGCGGTAGAAGAATTTAAAGATAACGTTGTAGTCACTGGAATATTAGTAAAAAAGGTTTCAAAAGCAGTAGCAACCTCGAGGTCAGACGTAACATATTTATTATCTATATTTAATTTAAAGTCGATCCTCTGGGATTTAGCTCTTCCAGTTTCCTCATTAATTATTTTCCAAGTTGTTTTAATTTTATTATTGCTATTTCCTATTTTATTTTGAATATGTTGTTTTTTTGCTATTTTACATTGTTTTTTAAAAGATTTGGAAAATAATTTTACCTCATCCCTAAACTCATTACTAGTACTAAACATCAATTCCGCATACATATTATATAATTTTTCTCAATTTTTGTGTAACTCAGCAGATGCCCAATCACTAAACACTAATTTATCATTAACAACCACGGTTTTTGGAGTAAATATAAAGTTAAATAATTTAGTGAAAGTACTAAAAAAGTCATTGTACATAATATTGGGGTTTGAATTTTTCATCAAGGGTGGTAACGCCACCTTGTGGCTCTCATTAATAATTAGTGAATGAGTAATTATATGTGACTCCGCGATCCATTTCTTTCACTCTTCCTTAAATCCGTGCATACCAGCGCCTTCCGCATTGCCACGCACGCCAGTCAAGCAGCGAATATAGCTCTGATAGCATCGGCAGAAGACGCAGCCCTACATCTCCGTCTTCACCTCCAGCTTCCCGCCCGATCCTTGAGTACTGCACTTTAGGATCGTGAAGAGACATTGTAATAGTCTCCCGCTATTAAGTGGTAGTGCCAAAACTTGATCGCGAGTGTTATTGGACATCAGTGGAATAGACCTGTGTGTTTAAACGTGATTCTCCGTTACGCGCCTTCAATCTTCTTGGATTATCTTGCTGGAGCTGCCTTGGATTCTGAGGTTGGTGCACGCATGGTTTCCCATTTTATCCCATTACCCTTGCGAGTCACATATTTACGTTTTTACTGCTCCCCTGAGAGCGTGTCGAAGGTACATAAAATTGTTTAAATTGGCAACACCAAAGGGCAAATAGCGTACTAAGCCATTTTTAATTTGTTCGATACGTTCTACAGTCACTGGTATAAAACTTATTTTCTGTTTTGATTTTTCTCTCTTGCTACAACTGAATTTAATAAATTGGCCATAGTGGTCAGAATCTAATGTATTGAACAAACATTTAAAATTTGGAATAACATTTTTATAAATGTTATCAATACAAGTGGCACTAGTGGTTGTGACTCTAGTAGGCTCCATAAACATGTGTAAAAGGTTATAAGATTTGAACAAATTTAAAAACTTTATACTTATTGAATTTTGTTCAAGAATATTAATATTGAAGTCTCCACAAATGATTACCTTTTTACAAGAATGTGATAGTGTATACAATACCTCATCCATAATCTTTTCAAAATGTTCAAAGTTAGATGACGGTGGCCTATAAACATTTACAATTATGAACTCTTCTAATTCTACTGAAGCAAGTTCAGTTGTCCGCTCAACAGAGTGGCTCACTATGTCCTTGCGTTCTTTGAATTTTATCTGTTTATTTAAAATAATTAAAGAGCCACCATGTATTGAATTGTTTTTAAGTGGAGGGTAGTGGTCTAATTCCCCACGAGGACCAGTCGGCTTGGGGAATGTTGTATTTCTTAGTTTAGTTTGTTCTGGCTTATGTATTGTTGAGTTCCGGTGGCTGATGGTTGTATCCTATGCTTGTTGTTCTGTGTGGCGATTTTTAGTTGGCAGGGAATTGCTTCTATTCCTCATTAAGTCAAATGCGTTTAACCTATTTGTTTTTGCTGTTGTTTGTTGTTTACAAGGCCGTTCCGTAGCATTGGGCGAGGTTGATAGGTCTCTTTTTCGCCTTCCGTTTTCAGTTTTCCCCTCCTTGATGACTAGTTTATCATAATTTATGTAAGCATAATTTCCCTTTGCCCTTTCCTCTTCTAATTTGGTCTGTAGTTCCCTCCTCTTGTCGAGGACCTCCTTAGGGTAGTCTTCGGAAGCATAGACATTTTTAAGTTGTTTTTTGTTTTTCAAGATTTCATTTTTTTTTCCAGTTGTTAACAAATGATACGAGTACCGGCCGAACCTTTCCACTATTCCTGTCGGGATTTCCAATTCTGTAGATAGTATTTATATCATTATTCTCAAGGGAAATATTTAGATTATCTTTTAGTTGCGTTGTTACTATTTCCATAAGAGCATCGGTCGACTTTTCACACTCTTTTATTCCGTATAAAATTATGTTGTTTATTTTCCTATGTTTTTCAAGGTAATATATTTTTTCTTTTAATATCTGGTTTTCTGTCCTTAGTTCTTGTATTTCTCTTGAAAATGGCACTAATTTTTCATCAATTTGAGCAATAATGTTTTTGGTTTGATTTGACATTTCAATTTTTATTTGGTCGAGCAATGTCTGGTTATCCATTTCTGATTATAATTGTCTCTTCCTTGAAATGGAACGTAATTGTGTGAACGCAGTTTTTTAAGTTGTTAGGTTGGTACACCGCACTAATGTCTGTGTCTGTGGTAGTTGTTAGTTGACAGATAACCTTTAAAAACTTCGTTGTTTTTTGTTCACTTTTATTGTTTGTTCACCCACTTTTCACTTAGTTTTTCGTTTTATACAGCGCCGTGGCACGTTACGAACCGGATTATGATAATTTTTCACAAGATAGGTAGGTATTTACACAGTTTTCGTATCGGTAAGCGGAGCTCAATAACACTACGTATTTACGTCTACACAACCGGAACCGGAGCTGGACCAGACGGACTGTGTAACGAAGTTCTGAAGATAGGTGCACCAATATTAGTTCGCCACCTGTCGCAATTATTCAATATGGTGCTAGAAACAGAAACCGTACCCACACAATGGTGCACATCCGACATAATTCTTCTCTTCAAAAAAGGGAATCCTTTAGATATAGGAAACTACAGGCCCATTAGCCTGCTAGCAAGTGTCTATAAGCTATTCTCTTCCATATTACTACAAAGGATAGCACAAGACATTGACAAACAGCAACCAAAGGAGCAAGCAGGCTTCCGATCAGGATTCAGCACGATTGATCACATACAAGCACTAGAACAAATTGTAGAAAAATATCATGAGTTTAATAGACCTCTGTACTTGGCGTTTGTAGACTACAGCAAAGCTTTTGACAGCATCAGTCACTCCTACATCTGGAAAGCACTACAAAGTTCGAATGTTGAACAAAAATACATTAACATCTTAAAATACATCTATGCACATAGTACAAGCAAAGTAAAACTAGAAACAAGAGGTGAAGAAATTAAAATAGAAAGAGGAGTCAGACAGGGAGATCCTCTATCACCAAAGCTTTTTATAGCGGTCCTTGAAGATATATTTAAGAATTTAGACTGGTCCAAAAAAGGCGTGCAAGTAAATGGATCCTATCTAAACCATCTCAGATTTGCTGATGACATAGTTATATTAGCCGAAACATCTAGGGATCTAGAAGAAATGATGAGATCACTTGACCATGAAAGCTACAAAGTAGGTTTAGAAATGAACGTAAACAAAACTAAAATAATGACTAACAACCATAAGAGTCCAATTGTGATAAAAGGGAACAACATAGAATATGTCAACAAATACATATATTTGGGAAAACAGATAACATTAGATAAAACCAGAAATGAAGAGGAGGTAACAAGAAGAATTAACGTAACATGGAACAAATATTGGTCATTGAAAGAAATTCTAAAAGGAAATTATAATTTGCACTTGAAAAAGACTGTTTTCGACACATGCCTCTTACCTTGTTTATTGTACGGCTGTCAAATTTGGATATTCACAAACAGAGTAAAACAAAAAATCAAATGTACTCAAAGGGCAATGGAAAGGAGCATGCTAAAAATTAGAAGAGTGCACAAGGTGAAGAGTGAAGCAATAAGAGAGATAACCAAAGTCACTGACGCACTCGCACATGCATTGACATTAAAGTGGAGGTGGGCCGGACACATCTCCCGCTACACGGACAAAAGATGGACCATAGAAGTCACGAGATGGAAGGGCCTAAGAGGAAAAAGAAATGTTGGCAGACCAATCAGACGGTGGGCTGATGACATAGTGCAGGTGACAGGAACTGACTGGATCACCATAAGTAAGGATAGAGAAGCGTGGAAGAAGCTGGAGGAGGCCTTTACCCAAAGAGGGGTCCATATTTCCATAGATTTAAAATAAAAAATATAATAGGATAAGGAAAACTAACAATAATTTAAGCAATTTACTAACAAAAACCCAAATGTATATAGGTAGGAAATATGGAATAAATGGCTTTTTATTTATTATTATGTATTGAATTAACTCTGTTGAACGAACTACCAACCTGGTGGTTATTGAAATTAAATATTAATTCATCATTCTTAAGCCAATGCTCAGTGACACAGAAAATATTAATATTAAAAGTATTTAAAAACAATTCAATTTCTAATTAATTTCTAATTCCTTATTTCTAATACACTGAATGTTCTGATGCACCAGGTTGCTACAGTTTATTTTATGTTTTTTATTATTTACTTTAACAATTTTTGTATTTCTATAATGATCATTAATATCATTATTTGATATCTTAATTATTTGGCTAGAGGATATCTCTACTGTCTTAATGTCTAGTTTAAACTACTACTAATACTACTATTACTAGTTGGATTTATTTCCAAACTGTTTTTACTTATACAAGTAACTGAATGCTGTTCAATAGAAACAATTTTAGCCAAATTATTGGCTGTCATAGTAAAATAATATAATAGCGATGAAGCTACCTGTCTTTTAATATATGGAGATAGGTAATACCTACCATTAGTCAAATTATAAAAGTTACTAACATTAGTGTTAGTGTCAATCACATGAAATTTGTCATTATACAAACATAAATTATATATTAGTAAGTTTATATTATATCTAATTTTATTTTCGGCCTGTGGCAAACTTTGATTATAGGGTAATGAAAACCAGACAATTTTATTGACATCTAAGCTACTTATAGTTTCAAAACATTTTTTAAATTCCAAATGATTTACATTATCTCTATTTCCTACAAAAATTATTATATTTGTTGACTTAGTAAATTGTTTACTTGAATTCTTTATTTGTCTAGTAATATTCATTAAATTATTGTCAGGTGAACAGCTGTTGAATACATTTTGTTTTTCAAAATAAGAATTTAGTACAGATCCCATTCCTTTTCCAATATTATCGCTAAACATATAAGTGTCATATACAGGAGTTAATTTGAGGGAGCCACTATTATTAGAAACAGGAAAGCAATTAAGCAGTAAGCATTAAGCAGTAAGCATTAAGCAGTAAGCAATAAGCAGTTAGTAATAAGCTTTAAGCAATTAGAAATAAGCATTAAGCTTTAAGCAGTAAGCATTAATTATTAAGCAAAAAGCAGTAAGCAGTAAGCAATAAGCAATAAGCATTAAGCAGTAGGCATTAAGCAATAAGCAGTAAACAATAAGCAGTAAGCTTTAAGCAGTGAGCATTAAGAATTAAGCAGTAAGCATTAAGCGTCAACCACTAAGCAGCAAGCATCAAACTCAAGTGACAAGCATCAAGCGTCAAGCATTAAGCATCAGTAAGCAGAGCGTGAAGCAAATTGTATTCCTATTTGTAAGCCATTATAAATTGGAAGAAATAGATAATGTTTCAGATACGCAACTGTTTCTCATTGATTTTTCATAAATTTATTACTAAGTTATTTCGCAATAAATATTTGAGGAAATCCCTTAAATTTCATTATTGGAAAACATTCTTTAAAATTATTTTGTTTAAAGGAAGTTTTTCGAGATGGTGTATAAAATTAAGTGAGGGAGAAGAATTTCTTAAAAAAATATATTAAATTAAACTCATCCAATAACAAAAAATAAACATATAAATTTACTATAAAGCTGACTTTGATACGAATTGTTAACATGTAGGTACAAAGCGTTAACTAGTTATAATTTACTCTTAAGTGTCATGCAGTAAGCATTAAGCAATAAGCTTTAAGCAGTTAGCATTTAGCAATAAACATTAAGCAATAAGCAGTAAGCAATAAGCATTAAGCAAGAAGCAATAAGCATTAAGCAATAAGCAGTAAGCAATAAGCAGTAAACTTTTAGCAGTAAGCATTAGGCATTAAGCAATAAGCAGTTAGAAATAAATAAATAAATAAATAAATTAAGCAGTAAGCATTAAGCATTAAGTAACACCAGAATTGAATACATCAAAATCGCTCAGGCTGCACATATTATTTAGACTTTTACTCGCACGCCGCAGAAAAGCATTTTGGCAGTAATTTGTGGACACCCAAGGTAGATGAATAGGAGGATTATATCTTATCAATTTCAATGGTACAGTAAAATTAATTTTGGAAAGTAGCTCCGGAGAATTGATTTTATTACAGATTAATTTTATTAACAAAACAATGTCAGAGACATCACGCCGTTTATATAAAGGAAGCAGATGGAATCGTGCGCATTGATTTGATTGATTCAGGTAAGTGTTAGAAGAGTAAGGCACTCTTAGACGATAACACAAAAACTTTACAAATTTCACCTGGATTTTCTCGATCCTGTTTACGTACTTTATACAATGAGGATTCCAGATCTCTGATCCATATTCAAGGAAGCTTCTTACAAAAGTGGAATACAAAATTTTAATAGTTTTGATATCTTTAAAACTTTCTGAGGTTCGCATGACAAATCATAGTGCTTTTGAAGCTTTCTTAATCATTTTATCAATATGCTATTCAAAGACAAGCCTTGAATCATGAGTCACCCCAAGATCACAAACCGTCGTAAGTCTTTGCAAGTCGTGATTTTCTAATTGATATTCTGATGGAATGCGCTTTGACCGACGACTGAACGATACAAATGAACATTTAGATGGATTAAGGTCCAATTTATTTGATTAAGCATTTATCAAAAAGCATTAAGCAATAGGCAGTAAGCTTTAAGCAGTAAGCATTAAGCAGTAATCATTAAGCATTAAGCGTCCACCACTTAGCAGCAAGCATCAAGCACAAGCAACAAGCATCAAGTGTCAAGCATGAAGCATCAATAAGCAGAGCGTGAAGCAACTTATAATCCAATTTGTAAGCCTTTATATATAACTTTGACGAAAAAGATAATGTTTGAGAAACGTGACTGTTACTCAGTGATTTTAAAGACATTTTTGTTATTTTATCAATTTACTGCTTAGTTATTTCGCAATAAATATCCGAGGAAATCCCTTAAATTTCAATTTTGAAAAAAAATCTTTAAAATTATTTTGTTTCAAAAAAGTGTGTCGAGATTGTGTATAAAATTCAGTATAGGAGAAGAAGTTCTTACCAACAATATATTTAATTAAACTCACACAATAACAATAAAAAACATATAAATTTATTATAAAGCTGACTTTGATACCAATTATTAACAGGTAGGTACAAAGCGTTAACTGTTTACAATTAACTCTTAAGTATCGTGCATTAGGCAGTAAACATTAGGCTATAAACATTAAGCATTAAGCAGTAAGCGAAAGGCATTAAGCATTAAGCACTAAGTATTAAGCGATAAGCAGTAAGTATTGAGCAGTAAACATTAAGCATTAAAGAAAAAGCAGTAAGCATAAGGTATTATGCATTAAGCATTAAGCATCAACCACTTAGGAGCAAGCATCAAGCACAAGCAACAAGCATCAATCGTCAAGCATTAAGCATCAGTAAGCAGAGCGTGATGCAAATTATATTCCAATTTGTAAGCCTTATTAACTTGGAAGAAATAAATTATGTTTCAGATACGATACTGTTACTCACTGATTAGAATGATATTTTTGTTATTTTATAAATTTATTACTAAGTTATTTCGCAATAAACATTTAACGAAATCCCTTAAATTTTAATTTTGAAAATCATTAACAAGTATTATTAATTAACATGTAGGTACAAAGCGTTAACTGTTTACAATTAACTCTTAAGTATCATGCATTAAGCGTCAAGCATTAAGCATTTAGAAAAAAGCATTAAGCATTTAGCAATAAGCATTAAGCAATAAGCAGTAAGCTTTAACCAGTAAGCATTAAGCAATAAGCAGTAAGCAATAAGGAGTAAACATAAAGCAGTAAGCATTAAGCATTAAGCAATAAGCATTAAGCAGTAAGCATAAAGTATAAGGCATTAAGTATCAAGCGTCAACCACTAAGCAGCAAGCATCAAGCACAAGCAACAAGCATCAAGCGTCAAGCATTAAGCATCAGTAAGCAGAGCGTGAAGCAAATTATATTCCGATTTGTAAGCCATTATAAATTGGAAGAAATAGATAATGTTTCAGATACGACACTGTTACTCACTGATTGATAAGATATTTTTGTTATTTTATAAATTTATTACTAAGTTATTTCGCAATAAATATTTGACGAAATCCCTTAAATTTAAATTTTGGAATAATTTTAAAGAAAGTTTGTCGAGATTGTGTATAAAATTCAGTGTAGGAGAAGAATTTCTTACCAAAAATATATTAAATTAAATTCACCTAATTATAATAAAAAAACATATAAATTTACTATTAAACCGACTTTCATACCAACTTTTAAGAAGTAGGTACAAAGCGTTAACTGTTTACAATTAACTTTTAAGTATCAAGCATTAAGCATTTTTTTTTTTTTTTTTTCCGCGGGGAAAATGCTTTACGCACCGTACCCCCCGCCGGGGGAGCGAGGGGCGTGTGTGGGACTCCCGAAAACGGTGTACCCAATAAAAACCCCGTGGCGCCACTTCCTTGCCTTATTGGCGGAGTCGTGGGTACGGCTAGCCCTTCAACCACGACCCCAAGCATTGAGCATCAAATATCAAGTTTCCAGCGTTAATTAGCAAGCTTCAAGTAACAAGCACTAAGCAGCAAGAATCAATCCTCAAGCATAAAGCACTAAGCATAAGGCGATAAGCATAAAGTATCGAGCATTAGAAAATAAGAATAAAGCATAAAGCATGTAAGCAGAGCGTGAAGCAAATTATATTCCAATTATCCCATGTACGATGATCATCTTCCACAAAGGTTGAGAGACTATTATAATAGTTCTATTATATCGTTCAAGAGTGTTAACTTGTGGTGTGTATTTTGGAGTGTAAAAAATATTTGGAATATTATATTCTTTAAACAAAGATTCAGTGATTTTACTATTTAACTGACTACCGTTATCTAGGAAAATAGTCTGAGGGACTCCATGCACTAATATTACTGAGTCTTCTGAAATTCTAGTGACAGCACTAGATGTGGCAGCCTTTAAAGGAAAAAGAAGGCAATACTTTGAAAAGCAACAAGTTATGACTAAAATAGAATTATTTCGCTTACGAATAACAGGCAAAGGGCCCATAAGATCAAAGGTATAATTTGAAAAGGACGTTAACATTGCTTAGGGCGACCCATTTCACCTAAAATTTGATGATTTTGAGCCTTACAAGAGAGACATTTGCTATAAAAACAACGAATTTAACAACGTCCTGATGCATATCTGGCCAAAAATAACGTAGAGTTAAGCGACAATATGTTTTAAAAACGCCTAAGTCTCCAGCTGTAGGTGCAGCGTGATTTTCGTTCATAACTGGTTCCCTCAATTCTTGTGGAACTACCTCCTTCCACGAAAATTCTGTTGTTAAATTATGTTTATTTTTTGACAATCTAAGTCTTATTTTTAATTAAAAAAATTGAAAAATCTTGTGGCTTAGTAAAGCAAGAATTATAAATATTTATATACCATGTGTCTGTTGTTGTTAAGAGTAATCCTGATGTATTTAAGTCATTGATAGGAACAACTCTCGAAAGAGCATCTGGAATCATATTGTCAAAGCCACGACGATGTTTTAATTCAATATGAAATGCGGACAATCTAACACCCCATCGGGCTTAATCTACCAGTAGGATTATTCAGAGACAAGAACCATTTTAAAGCACTGTGGTTTGTATAGACATTAAACGGTTTACCATTTTCCAAGTAACATCTCCAATGTTCTAATGCAATTACTACAGGTAGTGTTTCTCGTTCTGTGATGCTATAATTTCTTTTTGGTTCTGAGAACGACTTACTCATATAGGCAATTGGATGCTCCTTACCGTTAAGGGTTAGGTTTAACATAGCACCCACACCATAGTTGCTAGCATCGGTATGAACCTCAAATGGCTTATCGTAATCAGGACAAGAAAGAACAGGTACAGTAACTAAACATTCCTTGAGTTTGTGGAATACTTTGTCAGCCTCGGGTGACCAAACAAACGGTGGTCCACCCTTTTTATTCGAAGTTGATAATAATAATTTTACAAAGAAATTTAAATAATTAAAGGTTTTCACTTTCTTGATGTAGTCGGTGATATTGAAGTTAAGTAATATTATTGCTGTTTAACTCTAAATTTTTATTTAAACAATTCCATAATTACTAAATTAGCACTAGGAAAATAATAAAACAAACTCATCATTTATATCGATAAAGTCATGACACTTTTCCCAACACAAATATTATTTTTATTTATTTAATATTTATATAATATTTGAGCTGGTATATTGCTGCAATTTTGCTTTTCATTAAACAATTATACCTATATCTAGTAAAATGAAATGACAAATGCCACATACATATTTTTTGTTATTTTTTTAAGATTATTAAATTAATGTCAAATCCAATAAGTCTTTATTGTTTACAATTATAACAGGTGCCGTGATATTTTTTTTATATATTTTATGCAGATACTTATTTATTTATTACTTATTACTTAAACTTTTTTTTAAATGCTTAACGTAATGTTGTTTTGTCAGGTAAGATACACAAAGTCCTTTTTATGTTAAACGGTTGACATTTTATAAAATAGTATAATAAGCACATTGGGAATGTTCTTTCGAACGCTCATAGATGATAGAGCACGTGTATCGTCACTAAATGATGCAACGATGGGTTCAGTATAAAATATTTACCATAGAAATCTGTTACGATACAAAAAAACACCTATTTTATAAAATAATTCATATGGAATATTGGGTATCAAAACATTAACTGTACTTAATTTACTATATTAGTATCATATATTCAAGTTAGAATAATTTATTAATTTTAGTAGGTAATGAAAAGTAAATAGGAATATAGATTTTAAGAATTAATTGTTATTAATATATACAAAATATTATTATATAAATATGATTAATAATTTATTGAAACGGTATTTTTCACATTTTTAAATTGATTTTTATATATTATGGCATGGCGCCCGACTTGGGATTAAGGACTAAAACTAATGTCTGAAAAAATAGAACACAAAACGAACTTATACTTTGTTTCATATATTTTTCAGAACCAGTATAAAGAATAAAAACTGTTAGTGCTGGTAGTAAGTACCAGTCCACATAAATTTAAAATTTATTAAAAAAACATATTTTTTGATAAACAAGTATAAAATATATATCTGTTCAATTCGTAAGAATATGCAGTTAGACAAAAGGTATTAGTCGCCTTTCTTAAAATGATTTTCCTAAATATATCAGCATCATAACTCACAAAATTAGGTAATTAATTTTAGATTTTTATCTCATATATTTAAGGATTCTAACACAATTTATCCAATCTACTTTGCAATATGAATATTTTAACAACACAAAGCCTGTAGCCGTTCTTACGCAAATAGCTTACGTGCCACATATTCTAATGCACTCTTCCCATATAGTCACTTACAACTCACACAACTTCACTCATTTAAATCATAGAATCTCCCTTTGAGTCTCAAACCGAGTTACACTCATGTTCAAGTAAGGCCTTATACGCCTTTTGGATATCTGTCCATCACTTGTGTGATACAATACCATATGCTTTTGACACAAAGCCATGTTTTTTTATTAATATACAATTATTCAAGGTTAAAAATGGATCCATTATCTTTAATTTATATCACTTTTTTTCTAATAATTACAGTACAATATCAATGCACATTTTATTTTCTTACATATGTAACATTTAGAACTAACAGAATGATCTTAGTCTAGTAACAAGTTGCTAAAGCAAAATAAAACAATTAGTAATCATTATGTCAATTTTTTTTTCTATAATATAAAGATATTTTGAAGGAAAAAAGCGAAACATAAATAACATAAGAAGAGTCAAACATAAATAACACAAGAAGAGTCAAAAATACTTCTGATAATCTTAAAGATCAAGATATTCCCCAAACTTCAGGTGACTTCAAAGTTGTACATGCACCCTATTCCTGTATTCGTCCACATCGTCGTCGTTCGATTATCCTCTTTATAAAAATGATTGTTTTGAATGTAAGTTGTAATGAAAGTATTTCATAATTTGACTTTTAATTTTTGATGAATTTAATTTATAATGTGTGGACATATCAAAGTATAGTTTTGACAATACTAAATACATATTTCACAGTTGTGATGAATATTGGTAGTAACAAAAATCTTATTCGATAGACACATTATTATTGATTTTTGCAAGGATGGCAGGAAGCATTTAATAACTATCACTTCACCGCACTGTCACAATAAATATGTCGACTTACGTTCAGTCTCTCTGCTGTAAGCTGTTAATATTACACGTCTAATCACATTTTGAATAGAATTGACAAGCGTAAATAAATAAAATGTGGTAGCACTCAACTTTTTTAACATCTTCTATGTTATAAAGCCATGTCTTAATATTTTATAAGAAAATAATATTATTATATCTCACAATGTTGTAGTAATAAAGAGTAATAGAGTAATAAAACAGGACAAATTACATACATTGAACTAACCCCTAAGTAAGCAAATTATTTGCTTGGCTTAAGGGTGTTAGATAACGATACAAATACATAGAAATAATCATTATAAAAACTGAGAATATATTTAAAAATAAACCGATACGGGCAGGGATTCGAATCGGGTTTGTCTATACTGCAAAGTTAGAAACATTGGTTAGGATTTTCGAAAGAAACCTAATAGATGTCACCTCCGTCCCGATAAAGACGATGACATATAGAATGCTTAATTCACCGAGACGGACAGCGATGCGGTAGCTCAGTTGGTAGAGCGACAGGACGGTTTCCTAGTAGTCGCAGGTTCGAATCCCTGCCCGTATCGGTTTATTTTCATTCTATATTTATTTTTTTCTGCTCGCCGGGCGGGCAAAGTGACAACTTTCGTCCCACTGCGCAAAATGAAGTTACCGCTTTCCGTCGTCGTCGGACAGAAAAATAGCATACAACCCTCGGAAGTTAAAAAAGAAAGCCTCAGATCAAATGTTAGTCGACTTCGGTTCCGCCTCGGTCGACAAGATATTCCTTATTTTTACTTCCTAGCTGTGTAATATACTATCCTAAAACTGAAAACATGCCTTATTGATATAATTTACTACAAAAATGTATATTTTTAAATTTAAAATACGGAATATTTTTCTTTACTATGTTGTAAATTTTACCGTCCAGTGCAAAAAGATTTAGGTAAATCTCGGGCATTAGACACACGGGAACAAGCTACATATAGTAAATTTTTCTCATTATTTATATAAATATAGAATGAAAAAATGTTTATGTTTATTTTTCATATACGGGCAGGGACTCGAACCCGCGACTACTGGGAAACCGTCCCCTCGACCAAACTCAGCCACCGTATCGTTGTCCGCCTCGGTGAATTAAGCATTCCATATGTGATCGTCTTATTGACTACCGAGGGTGATTTTGATGATATTCCTTCTCTAGCTGAAAGACTGCATAATACTTTTGTGGCCTTTCCCTCAAATTACAACGTCGCGCATATCAATGCCCAAAGCACACACAAACATACAAATTTTTTGAAAAAAAATGTCCACGCTATTTTGGTCTTAGAATGATATCTTCAGCTTTCTCTGTCTTCAACACTAAATTTAAATTAAATGATTATCGGATAATCCAGAATGATAAAAAGTTCAGCAAATCAAACACAGGAAAAATGGTCAGTGGTGGTGGAGTTGCAATTTGCCTGCGTGAAAACATTTCCGTATTGTACTTGAGTCTACCTCTGCTGCAAATTGTTCTGAGTACCTTTTTATTGAGGTAATCCTCTAACACACAAAATTTCTACTTGGCATTTTTTAAAGTCCGAACTCGAACATCAATTACTTTGATATTTGATTGTATCTAGAGGCAGCTTTATATAAACTCTGTCATTTATATCAGCATATATGTGCGTGCCTTATTAAAGACAATAGATAATCGTTCCCGACAGCTGCACTCTCTTTTAAAGTCATTGGATCTATTTTTTTTGCCCCTATTTCCCCGTTGGCCCGTTATGGGGAAAGAGGTTTCCACTTCCCCCTTCTCTCCTAAATTTAACTATCGTTTCTTCTCCAAATCTCGTTGTATCACAGGGGAAATTCAGCGCATGTAATTTTTCAAGACTTAATTTTCACCTCTTACAATGTACGATCACCAACAACCAACCAACCAACATAGGCACAAATTTCTTCTAACGCGTAATTATAGTGACATAAATTTTGGATCTCTCAAAGAGGATTTTTGTAACGCAGATTGAGAATCGGTCGTCTCTGCTTCTAACATAGATACAAAAGTTAATTTGATGAACGAAATTATTCTTGCCTTATATAACAAACACGCTCCTTTACGAATAGTAAGAGTGAAGCATTACCCTACTCCATGGCTGACACCAGCAACAAAAAAAATAATGTCAACTCGTAAGCTTATAAGACCTTAAAAGCTAAATGCTGCAAACTATGTCGTACCATTTAAGGACTCAGGATTCACTACCCGATAAGTTGCGGAATTTCCTGATAACTCTTGAAATAGGAAAACGTGATAGAGCGTTTCAAACTACTTTTCATCCGGATAGGATACTCTCAATATTCATTTCTATACTTGACCAACTATGTGAGATAGAAAAGGAGAAATAAGGTGTTTTATGGACAAAATCATCTCTATACCAATACCATCGTTTCCTATCGATTTAGATTTTAAACTTTGCCTAATTTACAAAACTTCTGAAGCTATTATTTCCTCAAACTCAAATACCGCTATGTTGTGTTGTATATTTTGAAGGTTTGCTAATGACTGCTCTTTGTCAAGATTAGCATCAATTGACGATATTTATCAACGTTACGTTATTGTGTAATGAAAAAATATATATTTTTAGGTGAAATCCTATTGAATTGTTCTATTTATTAACAAATAGTACATCATTTATTAATAATTTAAAATAATCCTTACTTAACACGTCGCTAAATATGTCCGTTAGTCGGTAGATGTCATCTCAGAACTTAGATCTGAGATGTTTACTTAAAGTCAAAGTGTATCTCCAAGCTTTTAATTCTAACCTCGAAGCTGTCAACACGACACATCTAATGAATGACTTTTGAAATTGTAGAGGAGATACTAAGAGCAGATACTAAGTAGCGCTCCAGTTTAAATATTTGGGTTACTACAAGTCGATTGTATCAAAAGGATCGTAGGCTATTTGCTTCTTCTCTGCTATCGCTTGTTATCTCGAGATGAAGCTTGAAAGATGAAGAGCTTTGATATTTTTTCATAAATATTTGAATAAAATAACATGTTGAAAGTATTTAATTTATCTATTTAATAATTTAATTATTAAAAAATTGGAAAGAGATGAAATCTGTACATTTAATATTTTTTTTATAAAACTATTATCATAGTGTGAACACCTAGTAATGTGCGGTATTAAATATAGCACCGCATTCAAAACAATAATTTTGATTTATTTATCTGGATACTTAACAGTTTTACTGTTGTTCTCTACCTGAATCCTGAAAAATGACTGGACCAATATTGATGACATTTGAGATGCGTGTAAATTATTTCACCATGTGTGGATTTAAAAAGAATTCTTCGAAAAGTGGTTCTTTTAAGATTTTTATTAACATTTTTAAAATTAACCAAATTAGAATTACTTAGTTTACCCTTTCCTAAACCAATGTTATAGTATATAAGGCTCTATGACAAAAATATTTGAATTAGAAAAAATAAACTGTACATAGCAGTTAATAGAACTAACCGTTAGCGCAACAGAAGTTAATTCATTTATTTTTCCACAGTGTAAACTGTAACAGTGATAATTAAGTGTTTTAAAGGTAAACAGTTTAGTGTATTTGTGAACAGTGTCATAAAGTGCTTTAAAGAATAGTAGGACTGTCGTTGGCGATTCTTTGCAGTAAGAGAGATCTAATACATTTTTATTGCTTTTCTTATAGCATTTTTTGTTTTTGTTCTTGTATTAGAATTTTGCCAATATAATAAAATTAGATACGTTGAAATCTTTCTACCACATAGGAGATAAAAATCTTTATGAAACATTATTCTTTTATTCGAAGATACTTAGTGTAAATTAGTGTGAGAAAACTATGATATAAGATTTATGATAATTGCAAGCATTTCTATGAATGGTCCGATCAATGAAATATGTAGTTCGTACATATTAGCTGCTAGTCGAATTGCAGTGAATGTGGACACAAAATCTTTATCAAAAAATCAAGTAACTATAGATACTGTTATCACTTTTAGTATTTAGATATGCTGTAATACCTCAGCAATAAATTTACATTATGCGAATAACATGAACAGATGTCATTAGAAACCTGATAGCTATAACATATTATGTAGAATCTAATTATTAACATCAAATAGGTTCAAACTAAATACCATCAAAAGGTTTCGTAAGGGTGGTGTCGGTCGCTCGTCGTCACTCGAAAATGCGGTGTTCGCTCAGAATTAAACTGTCACTTAGAGCTTTGATCCCAACTCCTACACTATCAACAACATACAATTCATGACACGAGATTAAATTGCTTTTGTGATTTCATTGTACTGGACAAAGACTTTTGAAAACAGAGGGTGACTGTGATTAGTTTATGTTTTAGTTTGATAATAGATGGCGTTGTATTATTGATGTAATATTAAATTCTACTGTTATGATAATTGCTCTGTTTAAGTACCTACTTATAGTCTGAAAATCTGGAATCTAGTTGTTAATAAAAGGAGTTCAAGTTTCAGATTTAAAAGCTTTTATTTTATTAAGTTTAATCTTTCACGTATAGTAATAAATGTAAGTCATGAAAGTTTTTCACTTTCTTGATGTAGTCGGTGATATGGAAGTTAAATAAGATAAAAACAAGAATTATTATTTTTTTACTTTTTTCTCCCTTATTGCTGATTTAACTTAAAGTTTTTATTTAAACAATTTTATAATAATAAGTAGTTTTAGAAAAATAATAAACCGAACTCATCGTTTAAATCGTTAAACCCATGACACTTTTTCCAAATCAAATATTATTTTATCTTATTTTGATATATTTAGGCTGGTATTTTGCTGCGATATTGCTTTTTTATAATACAACTGTATATCTAGTAATATGAAATGACAAAGGTCACATCCATCATTTTTAGATATTTTTTTTTAATATTTGAATTAAGGTCAAACCCATTAATTCTTTATATTTTATACAGATATTTATTCATTTATTACTTATTACTTAAATTTATGTTTAAATGCTTAAGGTAATGTTGTTTTGTCAGGTAAGGTTTATACACATAGTCCTTTTAATATTAAACGGTTAACATTATTTTATACGATAGTAAAATAAGCAAATTAGGAATATTCTTTCGAACGCTCATAGATGATAGAGCACGTGTGATGTGGCTTAAGGGATATGCAACGATAGGTTCAGTATATAATATTTACCATTGAAATCTTTTATTATACAAAAATATGACTGATTTTATAAAATATTTCATATAAAATACTGAGTATCAAAATATTAACTGTATGTTTTAAAGTTAAAATAATTTATAAACTTTTATAATGAAGAGTGAATAGAAATAAAGATTTTAAGCAATACTTGTTATAAATACAAATAAAATATTATTATATAAGTATCATTAATAATATATAATACTATAATAGTACAGAAAAAAGTGTATATTTGTTAGACATTAGCGCAGATGCCTAACGCATAGCGACGCGACGGGGTTCGGATTGGATTTCCGACTGGAACAGGTATTATGCTTAGGATTTGGTAGTTTATTTGACCCCTTGACTGCCCGCACGGTCGCGGGCACCCACTTGTCAATGCGGCCGTACTCGCGCGCCCACACTTACACTCCCTCGTTTAAAGACCGCTCAACCACGCCCTCGCTATCTATTTGACGGTGCTGGCGACATCGTACACGTTCCTCTAGTGCTCCGTAGTTACGCAATAAATCGAGGCGCGATCTTAACACTCGACGTTGCAATAGCTTCGCCGGCCTCTCACCTCGTACTATGCACTTTATTTCTATATGTCAATAAAAATGTTTGTAATGCTGCATCTATCTCTATAGCATCTCTATAATAGCCTGTTTTCATTACTTTAATTTTTCCGCTGCCCCAGTAGACACTGGATGATACCCCGGCGAGAACTTATACCATTACTAACCACAAAATCCTTGAACTCTACACTTGCAAATGGAGGACCTGATCTGAAACTATCTCGGTTGGTAACCCAAACCGGGCAAAGGTCGATCGCAATAATTTTATAACGGAATTTGTTTTCATAAGTTCGTATACTTCCAGCCATTTGGTACTAGGTCAACTAAAACTAAAAATGTTCTACGGCGTAGCGGACCCAGAAAGTACAAGTGTAGCCGGCACCACGGTGTAGCTATGTACGGCCAGGACTGTGAATCCGCCTACGGCGCGGCGGCTAGTAGTCGCGCGCGCAAGAACACCGGCTTTACCCCTTTGCGCACTCTTATGCTCACCGTACCGCCGGTAAAGCGCCCCAGACCATCCGCAAACACTTCAGAGAATCTGGAACTAAAATCCTTTAAATTTAATGACATATCAGTTTCTAAACAGTTCACGGTCCAACTATTTTCAAACGACAGACTTATGCCCAACTGTGATAGCCACTGTAAACCCAATAATAAAGATTTTCCATTCTTGATAACATACAAATTAATTTTTTTATTTTTATCTTTATATTTTACTAACGGTGTTATCATACTCAAAGGCTGCACTAGCTCACCGGTATAGTAAATCTAAGAACAAATTTACATGGAAGTAATTTTAAGGTATTAAAATATTTATCATATATTTTATGGCTTATACATGATACCGCACTTCCAGTAACGCACTCCATTCGTAATATACGATTATTCACTTTTAATGACAACATTATAGGTTCACCCTGATCGCTTGATAATCATTATTACCTCGTCACTAAGTTGGCACACCGCGCGCCCTGCATCGTGGCCCCTCCTCCCCTGTTTCCACTTCTCTCCTGCACTACTCGTATCACGCCTTATCCGCTCCACCGCGTGGCATTGAGCGCGGCCAGTGTCCGCCGTAGTTGCGCCTGCTCGACCCCTAATACTCGCTGAATTTTTTTCGGCTGTCTCTAATCTAGTAACTAATCTATAGGCTTTTCTATAGTCTATGTCTTTTTCCGCAAATAACCTTTGAAGAATACTTGAGGAAATAAAAGGCGTGCGTTACTTAGGACACATATAATGCGACTGGCGGCATACAGTTGTACTTAAAGTAAGGAATTTACCTACTACCTACATTACACATATATAGTACAGGAAAAAGTACATATTTGTTAGACTGATTAGCGCAAATGCCTAACGTATAGCGGCGCGAAGGGGCTCCGATTTGATTCTCTACTGGAACAGACATTATACATTAGCATAGATGTCTGAATTTCTGGGGTCGGTTGTTTAATAAATATAATCGCAGTATTTTAATGTGTATTTCTTGTATAGTTGTCTGACACCTTTAACACAAACAAATAATTTGCTTACTTGGGGGTTAGATCAATATGTATAATTTGTCCTATCTATATATAGTTGTAATACCAAGTACTCAATTTTTCACATTTTTAAATTGATTTTTAAATATTATGGCATGGCGCCCGACTTGGGATTAAAGACTGAAACTAATGTCCGAGGAAATAGAACACAAAACGAACTTATAATTTATTTCGTATATTTTTCAGCACCAGTGTAAAGAAAAAATACTGTTAGTGCTAGTAGTAAATACCAGTCCACATAAATTAAAAAAATATTAATATATTATATTTTTTGATAGATAAATTTATGAAATACAAACAGATATACTGTTCATATTACAATTCATAAGAATATGCACAAAGACAAAACGTACTAGTCGCCTTTCTTAATATGATTTTTTAAATATGTCAGCAATATAACTCACAAAAATAAACTAATTATTTTTAGATTTTTATCTAATATATTTAAGGATCCTAACACAATTTATCCAATCTATCTTGCAATATGAATATTTTAACAACACAAAGCCTGTAGCCGTTCTTACGCAAATAGCTTACGTGCCACATATTCTAATGCACTCTTCCCATATAGTCACTTACAACTCACACAACTTCACTCATTTAAATCATAGAACGTCCCTTTGAGTCTCAAAACGAGTTAAACTCATGTTCAAATAAGGCCCCATACGCCTCTTAGATATCTCTCAATCACTTTTGTGATACAAAACTATATATATTTGACACAACTATATTTATTTATTAATTTACAATTACAAAAGACTGAGCATCAATCCAATATCTTTAATTAATGTTTTTTTTTTAAATTACAATACAATATCAACTAAAATATTATTTTCATATACATGTAACATCTAGAACTAACAGAATGATCTTAAAATTATATAAATACAGAATGAAAAATAAACCGATACGGGCAGGGATTCGAATCCGCGACCTTTTTATCAATTTCGCTGCGCTTTACCAATGGTCGCTTCACCAATTAAGCTACCGTATCGTTGTCCGTCTCAATAAATTAATCATTCTATATGTGATCATCTTTATCGGGACGGTAGTGACATCTATTAGGTTTCTTTTGAAAATCCTAACCAATGTTTTAACTTTGCAGTAGGAATAGATAATTATTGAAAAGATGCCACTACCGAAATGAATGTTTGAAAATATCTATAAACCCTGTTAAGCTTATTTCCATTTATATAAATATAGAATGATAACTAAACCGATATGGGCAGGGATTCGAACCCGCGACCTCTGGGAAACCGTCCCGTCGCTCTACCAATTGAGATACCGCTGAATAGACTGAGACGGACAGTAGCTCAATTAGTAGAGCGACGGGACGGATAGTCTAGTAAGGAGTTGTTAAAGGAAAATTAAACAATTAGTAATAATTAGAAATGTCAAAAAACGTTTTCTAAAATATAAAGATATGTTGAAGGAAAAAAGCATTTATTAAACACATAAATAACAAAAGGAGAGTCAAAAACACTTCTGATAATCTTTAAAATCAAGATATTTCCTAAATTTCAGACGACTTCAAAGTTATACATGTGCGCTATCCCTGTATTCGTTCACATTTAATCCTCCTTATAAAATATGTTGTTTTAAATGTAAGTTGTAACGAAAGTATTTCATAATTTGTGGCTAATTTTTGTTAGGATCCAACAGTTATATAACTTAATCCATAAACATTTATGTAATTAAAACTATTATTATTTGAAACCAAACTAAAAATATAATATGATTTGCTTTTAGACATTAGTAATATGTACATCATCATAAAATATGTGAGTACATGACCCTAATAATATATTACTTTATTATCTTCTCTGTTGCCAGATGTAGCGAGAAACCTTATAAACTTAAGGTAAATACTCTTAAAACGCACTGGCACTTTATGTGCTTGCGACTGCCTTTGAGTTTTGAAAACAATTCCAATAAAAGCTTTAAAGTTTGAGGCATTTTTTTTTAAAGAAATGACTGAAGTTGAAAATATAAGTTCTTTTGACTTTTAATTTTTGATGAATATAATTTATAATGCCAGTGTTGACATATCAAAGTATAGTTTTGACAATACCAAATACTGATTTCTTAGTTGCTATGAATATTGGTGGTAAAAAAAAATCTTATTCGATAGACACATAATATTATTATAGGATGTCAGGAAACACTTAATAACTGTGACGTCACTTCTGCGCACTGTCACTATAAATATGTCGGCTTATGTTCAGTCTCTCTGCTGTAAGCTGTTTAATATTACACGTCTAATCACATTTTGAATAGAATTGACAAGCATAAATAAATAAAATGTTGTGACATTTAACATTTTTAACATCTTCTATGTTATTATAATAATTTATAAAGCCAGATCTTGACATTTTATAAGAAATTAATATTATTTTATCTTACAATGTTGTAGTAGATTAATTAAATGATTTAAAATTAAAATTAAAATGTTATTTACATTCTTTTATAGTTTAAAATTAAATGAAATTGCATGTGCTGTTGTCATCTAGCGAGCAGCGTCATGTATGGTCTTCGTTAGCAACAGTTTGATGCAATTTACTTAGCACCTACAGCTTAGTTTGCAATAGTTGATAAGGTATAAAGTTTGTTATTAATATAGATTTGAATGACATTAATTATTCGTCTGTATTTTGTTATCTCTGTTTATTATTCTAGATTTAATATTACTTATAATTAAATGAAGTCATTGTTTTTTTGTTCTACGAATATTATATAATATACATACTTGAAGACAATTCACGGAGTAAAATAACTTTAGATAAAAGCGATTTTTTTAACACGTTCGCTGCGTTACGAGGTCTATTAGATCTCTTGCGGGACTTTCGTATTATGCGTGGACTGAAATGCTGTTGTTTCACTCCTTGCGGGGGCTCTACCTTGTAAAGTTCTTTATGTACGAGCAAGACAAATATACATATTTGTATCCTACTTGAAGGTGAGTTCATAGACATAATAAAAAAAATTAGGGATGGATTAGGTCCCTAACGCACAGTACTATAATTTTTTTCATTACTTGCGTTAGGGGACATTTTATTACTCGTGGAATCATACGCCTCGTAGACGCAAGACAGGGTGGGTAGGCGGCGCGGGCGCTGCGTGTCTCGTTTTAGTATTGTTCAAGTATCGATGTGAGGGGACGCGCTCACGTTTCAAAAATAGCACTCGCGTAAATATATCGACGTGTTTATATTTTAAATTGTTTTGATTGTTGTTAAAAACAATGAGTTACTTTGAAAAAAAAAAGTTTAAAAAGTCAATTAATTTTGGTGAGCATTCTAAGAAAGAAAAATTATCGCCGGTTAATACCGCGGCATTATCCAGTAAAATAAAAAAATATTTCCTGAAGGAAGATGTGTTGATCATTTTTTCCAACGAGGAAACAAAAAAAAGACGTTGCGTAGGTTGTTATGAAAAATTACGATGCACGGTAAACAGCTCTGAAGCTTCTAAAAGCTTTTGACTTGCTTTAATGGCAACCTTTTCCGTAGTTTATAATAAATAGCTACTTCGTAAATTAAACTTTTTCTATCGACAAATGACATTTTATTTTATTCCCATCACTAGTCACTTCACATATTGGTCTATCTCTGGTTGCGGAACGAGATACAATCGATGTCTAATTTTTTATTTGTATTTGTGGCTTATTCTTATGTCATAACTGCGTGCGAACCTAGCAAAATATAGAACAGTAGACTATCTTTGACCCACGAAATTTTTAAGTATATGTCATTGTTTTTGTTGAAGATATAAATTATTTTCAGAATTGTACTTTTAGGGGACTGATTAGGTCCCCAACGCACCCGGGGATAAATTAGTTTCGAGATCTTTTAGATCCCTAACGCACCAGCTGAAAGTTTTTTAAATATGCTGTCGCAGGGAACGTGTTAACAAACCATTGACAAGTTTCTTTTGTAAGTTGGATTATGATTTTATAGTCGTTATTATAGTTGAAGTTAAGACGTTACCAAACTAAAACCTATTTTAATTAAGTTAAGGTTGAAACAAAAATAGCAATTTAAACAAAAATAGTATCTCGTTGATCCGAAATAATAAATATATGCACTGGTGGATGTTATTTTTCAATATTAATATTCTTGAACAAAATTCAATAAGTATAAAGTTTTTAAATTTGTTCAAATCTTATAATCTTGTACATATGTTTATGGAGCCTACTAGAGTCACAACCACTAGTGCCACTTGTATTGATAACATTTTTACAAGTGTTATTCCAAATTTTAAATGTTTATTCAATACATTAGATTCTGACCACTATGGCCAATTTATTAAATTCAGTTGTAGCAAGAAAGAAAAATCAAAACAGAAAATAAGTTTTATACCAGTGACTGTAGAACGTATCGAACAAATTAAAAATGGGTTAGTACGCTATTTGCCTTTGATGAAAAATTCAAACCCCAATATTATGTATAATGACTTTTTTAGTACTTTCACTAAATTATTTAACTCTATATTTACTCCTAAAACAGTGGTTGTTAATGATAAATTAGTGTTTAGTGATTGGGCATCTGCTGAGTTACACAAAAATTGAGAAAAATTATATAATATGTATGCGGAATTGATGTTTAATACTAGTAATGAGTTTAGGGATGAGGTAAAATTATTTTCCAAATCTTTTAAAAAACAACGTAAAATAGCAAAAAATCAACATATTCAAAATAAAATAGGAAATAGCATTAATAAAATAAAAACAACTTGGAAAATAATTAATGAGGAAACTGGAAGAGCTAAATCCCAGAGGATCGACTATAAATTAAATATAGATAATAAATATGTCACGTCTGACCTCGAGGTTGCTACTGCTTTTGAAACATTTTTTACTAATATTCCAGTGACTACAACGTTATCTTTAAATTCTTCTACCGCTGCAGCTATGGGTTTACTTAGAGAGAATGTAGATCAATGTGTTAGTAGTTTTAAGTTTGAAAAAGTTAATGCTCAAGAAGTAATCAAAGTATTTAGATCAATTAGCGTTAAAAAGACTAGTGATCTTTGGGGGTTTTCTGTTGACATACTTAAGTCCATAATTGACATTGTAGCGCCAGACTTAGCATTGATATTTAATAATTGTTTAGAATATGGTATATTTCCTGATCTAATGAAACAAAGTAAAATAACTCCATTATTCAAATCCGGCTGTCCATTAGATCCTAGTAACTATAAACCTATTTCAGTCTTACCCACTTTTAGTAAGATTTTAGAGAAAATAATTCTTAATCAACTTGTGGCATATTTCAGTGAAAACAATCTCTTACACAAAAACCAGTTTGGTTTCACTGCCGGTCGCTCTACAACAGATGCTGGTGTAGAGCTATTACTAAACATATTTGAAGCCTGGGAAGGATCACAGGATGCACTTGGCATTTTCTGTGATCTATCTAAGGCGTTTGACTGCGTTCAACATGAAATCCTTGTGAAAAAGTTAGAACATTATGGAGTTAAAAATAAGTCCCTAGATTTAATTAGTTCATATCTTAATGATAGAATTCAAAAAGTTGATGTAAATGGAAAACGTTCCCCTGGTTCTTTGGTAAAAATAGGAGTGCCACAGGGCTCTATCTTAGGGCCTTTCTTGTTCCTCATTTACATAAATGACTTACCTCACCTAGTGAGGTGAAAAACATGGGATAGTGTTGTTTGCTGATGATACTTCTCTTACTTTTAAAGTTAATAGACGGCAATCTGTTATTGACGATGTAAACAATGCACTCTCAGATGTTGTACATTGGTTTAACGCCAATAATTTGTTGCTTAATAAAAAAAAGACAAAATGTGTCAAATTTAGTTTACCAAATGTTAAAAATGTTAGAACCAATGTACAATTAAATAATGAGGATTTGGACTTGGTCAAATCTACTACTTTCTTGGGCATTACTTTAGATGAAAAATTGCAATGGGGTCCTCATATATTTGATTTGTCAAGCAGACTAAGTTCTGCTGCATATGCGGTTAAAAAAATACGTCGTTTAACAAATATGGAAACTGCTCGATTAGTTTACTTTAGTTACTTTCATAGCTCAATGTCATACGGTATACTCTTATGGGGCAATGCGACTGACATTGATACCATATTTATATTACAGAAGAGGGCTGTTCGCGCAATATATAATATGAGACCAAGAGACTCGTTAAGAAATAAATTTAAAGAATTTAAAATTATGACTGTTTACAATCAATATATTTATGAAAATTTAGTTTACGTTCATAAAAATATTTCAAAGTTCAAGAAAAATTGTGATTTACATAAAATTAATACAAGAAATAAAAATAAACTCGCTATGCCCGGCACTAGGCTCCATAAAATAGGTAAATCCTTTAAGGGTAATTGTATACGTTTTTATAATAAGCTCCCAAATGAAGCCTTAAGCCTCTCCATAAATAAATTTAAATTATATGTTAAAAATAATTTAATAAAAAAATCCTACTATAGTCTAAAGGATTACATCGACGACGGTATGGCCTGGGAATGAATCTGTATTGTATTGCGAATAGCTAGTAATCTCCGCAATTTGTTTTTTGTTGTAAATTAATTTTGCTTTATCGACCTTCTGCGTCACACCGATTCCTTAGAAGTCACTACTTGCGGTAGCATCGGGAGTCGGGTTGCCTCCCTCCCTCAAATATGTGCGAAGGGGGTGATGGCTGGCTCTTGTGTTATGCTCGTGAACGGGTGCTGCTTGCGGTGACTGGTTGTGTGGCAGGCCGAAGATTTATATATATATATTTTTTCTGTTATTATTATTTAATTTTCGTTGCCTGAAATCATTAGGCTTCTTTTCCGATTGATTGCGACGGTTCTAGTTGTTCCAAATTTGCATTTAAGTTTGACGTTTGTAAAACAGTGATCACAATAACAAAAAATATATCCGGCCGAGTTTGTTGTGTGGTTCTTCTTAGATCAGGACGCGTTTGGAATCCTCATAGCTTTAACATTAAGATGGAAAGTGCTTTTTCAGAAGGGCTTATTACGATAAATCTAGTATCGTAATAGGCCCCCCTGACACTTCCATGTTGACGTACACAAGTGATCACTGATTATGATTCTAAGTGGAAAAGATATAAATAAATAAAAAAATAAATATTTATAGTGATATACATACACACATATGAATTTCTGAAAACATTTATTTCTATACTAATACTTTACATTAAAGTGCCAAGTCTAACAACCGTCCATCGGTGCATTACGCATATTTGAACACACAATGCCTCGTTCTGTTCCTATGCAAATAGCTAACGAATTCCATATTCTAATGGCGATTTCATTTATATATGCACAAAATTTGCATTGATTTAAATGTACTCAGTAGCCTATGACTTTATAAGTCAAGTCAAGTAGAGAATGAAAAAGTATGCTTACATTCGATAATTGCTTTAAAATATAATTAGATAATAAATATTGGTCGCCCGATGGCCAAAATTCGATCGTAAATTTAGGATTTATTGTTTACCAGCATTTACCCGCGGCTTCGCTTGCCTTGAATCTTTTAAATAAATTACAAAGATCTTTAACATATTTCAATAGAACTGAATAAAAGTGATTCGAGTGTATTTAAATTTTACTCCATAAATTAATTTTCTAAAACTAAAAACATGCTTTATTGATATAATTTACAACACAAGATAAATGCATTTCACTACAACAACAAAAATAATAATATATAAAATACCACCGCATTCGACCAGAATAGTACTCCTACTATTCTGGAATATTTTTGTATACTATGTTGTACATTATACCGTCCGGTGCAAAAAGATGGAGGGAAATCTCGGGAATTAGACACACGGGAATAGGCTACATATAGTTGATATTCATAAAATGTATGAGTATTGGCTACGCGCTTTAGCGTATCACCATATCCCCGTAGCGCTACGTCTCGTGGAAGGCATGGATCACCCGTGACCAAGACGACAACTTCATTGACCATCGACACATTATAACGTCTTTCATTTGTAAAACCTTAGTATAAAGTAGTTTTAAAGGTTCATCTGGTTCCCCCGGTAATTACCTTTTTTGCTAATAGACTATCCTATCCATAGAGGATCTTTCCAACAAAAAAAAATCATATAATAAGTCATCCAGTTTGTGTAAGATTGAAAATATTTTTATGATTTGTACAAAATTAAATGAAGCATTCAAATTAAAGAATGATTGTCATGATGAGCTTTTTCTTTGTATTCAATTAATATATATAAATTAATTATACAGTATTTAATACCTAAATGTGATAGACTTTGTGAGCTGTCTTTCAATTTTAACTTTAAGTTCTTTATATATTATAGTTTTTTAGAAAGTATTTTTATTTTAGTGAATGTAGTACTTATACGTATTAATTACAAAGATAGAGCAGTTCATTAAGTTTAAAAAAAAAAAAAAAACGGAAAGTTGACACTTGGTAATATTTAGATTACTTTTGTCCTTTACTAGGTTAAGTTTAAAAACTTGTAGCAATTATACATTAGAGTGTAAATAATAAAGTTATATATGTTTTAACTGTAAAAAATATTCGTTAAAATAAAATTATTAATTACTGACGGTCGTTTATAAATTAAAAAGTTATTTAAAGATAAAACGAAAAATTCTAACCACTTTTAATAAGTTTCCCTTGCCTCAGTCATAACTTATCCTTTTCATCGTCGCAATCAAATTTGAAGTACTACTTATATTAAAAAGTTACCTTCCACTTAAAGAGTAACAAACGGGTTTAAAATTGTATGAATTTACGTTTGAAGCAAAAATAATAATTATTTATGATGTTTGTGAATATCCATATCCTTTTTTTAAAGACATCACGTATGTGTATTGAAGGTTACAAGATGACTTTAATATGTAAAATGAAGAGAGTATTATAGAGTCCACTATTATTTTATGGCTCAATAATTTGTTGTAACTTACACAATAAATTATTGTTGAGAAGGTCAATACTTGCTGTGTTCTAATACTGTTTTTTTTTACTGTATTTGTGTGAAAGTCCTAAATTTATTTTTTTATAAAGTATTAGCTCGGCTAAGCTCCACTACAAAGCATTTTCTATCTAGCATTAACGTCTAATTTCAGTGACGCTAGTGTATGTTCTCTTTTCCGCTCTGTGTTCAATTTTTTATTTGCTACATTCAAAAGTAGTATTAACAAAATTGGCACAATAATGATAAATTTATAAACATATAGAATGAAAAATAAACCGATGCGGGCAGGGTTACGAACCCGCGACCTCAGGGAAACTGTCCCGTCGCTCTACCAATTGAGCTACAGAATCGATGTTCGTCTCAGTGAATTTAGCACTCTATATGTGATCATCTTTATCAAGACGCTGGTAACATCTATTAGACTTCTTTCAAAAATCCTAACCAATGTTTCTAACTGTGTATTATAAATAAACATTGAAGAGATGCCACAACCGAAATTAATGTTTGAAAATATCTATAAATATGTATAGCCACGTTAAACTTATTTCAATGTATATAAATAAAACTATATAAGTTATATAAATTTAAATAAGCTTAACATGGTTATAATGTTTAGAGATATTTTCAAACACGTTTTTCTTGTTTTTTAATTATAATCTAGATCAGTTTTTGTTTTTTTGGCCACGAAAAACCCAATACTTATAATAATAAAAAAACTTGTTTGATGCTCACACATTTGTAATAAAATATGATTTTAATTTTTAACAATTAAAAATAAAATATTTTTATAATTTTTAAGTCAGATTGTTAATATAGCCTAAATAAGGGAGGTAGTCAAAGAGAAACCACATGTGCAGGTTTTCTGTAAAGCACAATGTTAAAGTAACATCTCTTGGGTTGTAGGAGCTGTGAAGGAGCGATTTTTGTAATAGTTAAACTATAATACAAAAACAACGTAAACAGCTGAGAAAGGAAACGGAATTCATATACGGATATTGTGACACTTCGTTGGATCGTTAGAGTTATTGTCTTCCATATCGTATCTTTATTGCTTTCCATATGGCATGTTATCTTATGTTTGGTGTTATATACTAAGAGCCCGTGAACCCCAGACCTTCCTTATTTTATAAAACCTGAAAGTTTGTCAGTGCACACTACCAACACAGGTAAGAACGATGGAGCATTATGAAGCTCAGACTATAGTGGCTGCAGCAGGTAATCGGTGCTGAGGGTGAGAAAATTACCACTTTACTTTCGTCATATTATAAAGTCTGATTTTTTGGTAAGACCTTAAAAATATTATTAAAAATTACGTCATTCATTGCCAGACACTTTACACCGTGGCAACCCCTTGGCAGACACCCTTAATGTTATGAAAATTTTAACCTTACTTACGTTATAGTATAAAAACTGATTTTTAAATATAATGATTACATAATAATTAGATGATGTTTTCTCATCAGCCAGACACTTTTCATAGTTCTTACCCCTTGCCAGACAATAAAATAGGGTAGCTGTAAGAAGGAGCGCGAGGTACTGTACACGTATAGGTGCGAGTGAGATGGCGAGTTAGGTCTATTACCATCCCTGCGCAATTGTTATTTGTATTGCGCATATTTAAACATTTACATCGGCTAAAATAATTGTTTATGCTATCTCTAATTGTAATTTATTTTATATTCGATATTTAGTTAATATTAATTATTAACGAATAACATGACATATTTTAAATCTGTGCAGACTGTAAAGTACATTCATTATCATTAGTGGATTATAAATCATTACATAGTATAAAGCAAAGTCGCTTACCGCGTCTGTCCCTATGTTTCTATGTATGCTTAGATCTTCAAAACTACACAACGGATTTTGATGCAGTTATTTTAATAGATAGAGTGATGCAAGAAAAATGTTTATATGTATAATAACATACTTAATACATTGTTTTGCGAAGTCGTAAACAAACACATTGATTTGCGCTTACATTGCAAACGCTGGCTGATCTCTACGAGATATATCAGAATAAGGTGGTAATTATTGTATACCTTAAAAAGTTCTACAAGAAAATCCGCGATGGTATATGTTTATCTCTTAGAGATAACCCACAATAGCCAATTTTTATTCTTTACTTTTAAGGAGAAATAAGGCGATTTAAAGCAATACAGCCTTAACCCTTATCTAATTACGTAACTTAAGCATTTTTTACATTTAAAATTAAACAACATAGCTCTTTATAGCATGTAATTCAAATGTATATTTTTGAAAATATTACAGATTTAAAATATAGGGTCATCGCGTTTGCGGCGGTACAGTCGGCCGGCGCACTACGGTATGGAACCGTGCAAATCGTCTCTAAAATGGCTATTGTGAATGTTCAGTATTGAAAAATTTGTCAATGCATATAGCTAACTGAATGTCTAATACATATTATTTAGCATTTAAAATAGATATTTTGATTATATTCAATGAAAATCTATAAGTGTGATATACCTATGGTTAGAATGGTTATTAAGTACTCTGTTTAAAAAGTATTTTATTGGATGTTTAGGTAAAAACTAGAGAGGTATAAAAAATACAGTACCTACCTAATATTGTATCCTTATTAAAAACTTTAAATAGAAATTTGGCAGTGAGCGAAGTCTGCCGATGTCAAAACAAGTCATATAGAAGCCAATACAAAAAACAAAGGAAAGGGGAATAGTTTTACTACGAATTTAAGGCGTGCGAAGCCTCGGGCAAAAGCTAGTATATAATAAGTTTACTATTATAGTTCGTGCATATGTGTGATATGTTTTGTCAAAGTGATATACTGACTGACTAACCTATGAGTGCACACGCACACTACAATGAATAGACTAATCAGGAGAGAGCGTCATTGTCACAGTGAAAGATGCTCTTCTTCAATTTAATATTTTTTACCCGACTGAAAGGATAGGGCTATGTATTTTTTTATTTTTTGGTGTGGATATTTTAAATGATTATTAGTTAATACACGATAATATTAGCATTGTGGGTAACATTTTTTTTTGTTTTGTTTGTCTATACTGTTAGCTTTGTTGGCTATTACAGCTTCACCGAAGTAGAGGTAACAATAAACATAAATGAAATACGTAAAAAAGTTTTATTCATCTCTATTGAGAAAAGAAAATCGTTAATCACTCGTTTCAGAAATATCATAATATCTCATGTATTCTTCTTCTTTTTTTCGACCTGCTGACAAATATTGAACCAGACATCTTGATTTTCTCAAAATATAAAGTAGAGCATATTTCGTGATGAGTTTGAATTTTCGTAAAAATTGGTGGAGCGCGTCTTCGTGAATTGAACTATCTATAGTTGGTGATTTAGTGATAAAAGTATGATGGGTAATAGACCTAGCTCGCCATCTCACTCGCACCTATACGTGTACAGTACCTCGTGCTCCTTCTTACAGCTACCCTATTTTATTGTCTGGCAAGGGGTAAGAACTATGAAGTGTCTGGCTGATGTGAAAACATCATCTAATTATTATGTAATTATTATATTTAAAAATCAGCTTTTATACTATAACCTAAGTAAGGTTAAAATTTTCATAACATTAAGGGTGTCTGGCAAGGGGTTTCCACGGTGTAAAGTGTCTGGCAATGAATGACGTAATTTTTAATAATACTCTTAAGGTATACCAAAAAATCAGACTATATAATATGACGAAAGTAAAGTGGTAATTTTCTCACCTTCAGCACCGATTACCTGCTGAAGCCACTATAGTCTGAACTTCATAATGCTCCATCGTTCTTACATGTGTTGGTAGTGTGCACTGACAAACTTTCAGGTTTTATAAAATAAGGAAGGTCTGGGTTCACGGGCTCTTAGTATATGTAAGGTTGACACATTAGAACTTATTTTAACGTGTAATATTAACAGCGAAGCTGAACGAGTCATTGTGTGTTCAAACATCGTAGTCGTAAATTGTGTTAAATTATTATGCTCTTTAGATGTCAGTTCCAAGGAGCATAATCTCTTAACCTAATTACAGTCAACTCACACGGGTAACATTGTGCCTTAAACTATGCAAGTTTGTACTGGAAACTTTGGTATTCCTAATAAATTATTTTTACTTTTGATAATAATTCTGCAATAAAAATAAGTTTATGTCTGAAGGTACTTCACTCGTTATAAGCGGAAAAAAAAAGATTTCTTTTGAATTGTAAAAAATACAGTAAATGTGATACGCCGAAATTAGTTATTCTTTTCCGGAGAAATCATTAATTCAGTTTAATTTTTACATAAAATAAAACATTTTAACCCGTTTGGCTTATAGCTAAAATTTTATACGAATAATAAATTGAAAATAAAAAAAGTTTGAAATATGTTATGCAGTTTTTCATCTTTTGCTGTTGCGCATTAAATTGAACAAACTCTACTGTTATCAACTTCTAGTATACGTAAAGGTGGGGCGTAATTGTGTTGTAGTTGTGTTTAATTTTCAAATATTTTTCTTGTTTTTTCTTTGCGACGCAGTGTAGGAAAGAAATTTGCTTCCCCCTAACAAAAACTCTGAAAGACATGAAAGTTGCTAAACCCAAAAACTAAATGAGGGAATAGAAACGAGCGAATAAAAAGCAGGAGGTATAATGATGAAAAGTGTTTCAAAAAACATTCACACACAATTTAATAAAATAAAAATGTAGTATATACTTACGTTTTGTATGAAATAACCGTAATTTCAATAAGGTAGTTTAAGATTCATAATTGATTACCCGTTACTATTAATTATAATGACGTGAAGTATGAACATATAATTAGCGTTCCGTAATATTTTAGTTTCGAAAAATTCTTTAAAGTAATTAAATCTGCTGTTGCGAACGCAGCGCCACAAGGTAACTTTTATCGTCGCTTTTATTAAAAAAGGCGTTTGCTCTCCAGTGAAGTAACTATACGCTAATACTTTTAATTACAGTTTGAAAGACACTTTAATTAAAAAACTATTATCGTGCATTTCGACACACGTATAACGTACATATACGTATTCTGACAAATACTCATTTTATATGTATAATGTGTATTTTTGACTTTGCTATTATTCAATCAGTACAGCACGTCGCGTCGTAGAGAATGATATTAGAATTGACAAAAATTTCATAAAAAGGAAATTTAACAAAGTAAAATGGTTTTCATGAACTTTTCTAAGTTATAATCACTAAAATTTTCTCGTCCTATCAAGACGGTAACATCTGTGGGAAGGATCTGTTATAATACTACTTATTTTAATTTACTTTAGAATTATGTATTATCAAAACATTTTAAACCGCGTAACATTGTGACTTAAGGTTTTTCGAGGAAAATGTTTTATACTTGGCTGTTATTTAAACTATGATGCCAGAATAAATAGTCTAATAGAAATCTGCCTCACTTTGTTCGTAGGCCGTCTAAGCCCTAGCAGAAAACCTTTAAAATGTAGTGATCAAATACAGAGTAAGTAGGTAATCACAACCATTGACGGTTTTTTTTATGTTTACATATAGCTATGCCTGTATTTAGCATTTAGTGTTTCATTGAAAATAGTGAAAGACTGTGTGCAATCAACAAACATAGAGACTACCTATGTTTAGCATTTAGTGTTTTTTTTTAATAGTGAAAGACTTTGTGCAAATCAATCATAATAGAGACTACCTACCTATATTTAGCATTTAGTGTTTTTTTTAAATAGTGAAAGACTTTGTGCAAATAAAAAAAATAGACTGTGTTTTACCAACTTCTCAAATTCTTTATTGATATTGATATTTAACACAAAATGTAATAGAATAATAAATAACTAGGATGGGAGGATGTAATAAAAATGATTGTTGAAGATTTTACATTTAAAATGAAAAATCGTTGAAGATTTTCATTGTACATTGTTGAAGATTTTACATTTGAAATGTTGAATTTGTTTTGACTGTTAAATAACATCTACAAAATATTGAAAATGGTACCTTTTATAATGGCATACGCGATTCGCGAGCACGAGTTAGTTTAATATATTTTATTATAAGTTACTGTTCCTCCAATCAAATTGAAGAACAATTTTTTATTCAAAAATAATAAAGAATTAGAATTTCAAAACGTACAAAACACACATATTTGAACAAACAATGCTTCATCCATTCCCATACAAATACTCAAAGCACGTGCCACATATTCTAATGGCAGTATAACTCACGTGTACAAACAATTTCCCCCGATTTGAATATTAATCATAGACTATGCTTTTGTTTGAAAATAAGGAACCCAGGCACGTTACAGTTACATAGGCTTTCACTAGGTTGAGCATAATAACGACTATTAATACATTTTAATATTTAATGTGGTAAAAGAACACAAGAAAATCTTTGAATCTTATAACTAATTAACACAATTTTGACAATTGACCAATTGTCAATCGAGAGTCAAGTAGATTAACGAGAGGTTCTCATTAACTAGCTATTTTTACAGTTAAAATATATCGGAGATATTCTTATATTACACTGTATTAGGTATAAGTGGGAGTATTTTGTCGTTTGTGGGCGTTCGTAAGGATTTAATTGCATTTTCCTGTGAAATCAAATGCAATTTTGAATGATATCGACCATTAATCATTGTTGAGTATGTCATATTTAACACAATAAAAATAAAACATTTCATACAATTCTCATTTCTCAGATAACGACCAAATGACACGCTGGAATCAAAATGGCGGAATATGCATCGTGACAAATATATTTTTTTTTTTTATTTAAAATCTTTATTGCACACAAAAAAAAACATACAAATGGCGGACTTAATGCTAAAGCATTCTCTACCAGTCAACCGACATAGTAAACCGAAATCTAAAAAATGAGGGGGCACAATATTAAAAATTAAAAAAACAATGAAAATAATGAAATGAATATCCATAAAACTACTTACTTACACGTACACAATACAAACTAATACATGTAACAATGCTATAGAAATAAAGTATACTACATATCAATAAATACATACAAATTACTAATATAATATACATACATACTTATATTTATATATTTATCCATATGAACGGATTTATATACTTATACTAGATACACATACTTATACATACACATATACTTATACTAGATACAAACACATATATACACATCTACGCTAACAAAGCGAAATTAAAAATAACTAAAATTATACCATCTCAAGAAGGTATTTGCGGACACGTTTCTTAAAAAGATCTCGTTTCTTAAAAAGGCTCGTCGAAGTGAATCAGGAAGGCCGTTCCAGAGTTTAATAGCGTGTAGTGTGAAAGAGTTGGATAAAAAACCAGTGCGGTGTGAAGGTATGCATAAATTGAGGTTAAACGAAGAGCGTAGTTGCAAATCGTGGGTGTTACTTAAGAAATGGAATTTAGATTTCAAGTACTGAGGAGAAGTTGGATCATTAAGGATTGAGTATAACTGACATAGAGTTCTCAGTTGTCTTCGTTTGCGGATAGGTAGCCATTTAAGCTTAGAACGGTATTGAGAAATGTGATCAAATTTACGGAGATTAAAGATAAAACGAATACAACTATTTAAAAGACGATCTAATTTGTCTAGGAAGGCTTCGGAAATGTTAGAGTAACATACATCAGCATAGTCAATAATTGGTAAGATGAGAGACTGCACTAACAGAGTTTTAGTCCTAATGGGTAAAAAATTTTTGTGTCGATAAAGTGAACGTAACGAATACGTTACTTTACGAGCTATCTCAACTATATGGATGTTCCAGCTGAGTGTCGAATCTATGTGAAGTCCTAGATTTTTAACTGATGGCATAAACGGAATGTCGATGTTATTAAATTTAACCGGTGGCGCATTAATCATATCAAATTTACTCAAATTGTGCTTGCTTCCAATCACTATTGCTTGGCATTTTTTAGAGTTGACATTGACACCGAATTTGCAGCACCATTCAAAAATGTGCTTCAAGTCTTTGTTTATGTCGGCAATGGCGGAGCTAACACAATTTGGATTAACGTGAGCATAGATCTGAAGATCGTCAGCATATAGATGGTAATATTGCCTTCTTAGAAATGAATTTCTTGATTTTGCCTTCTTAGAAATGAATTTCTTGATTTTGCCTTCTTAGAAATGAATTGAGAAACGAAATTTTTTTTTTTTTTTTTTTTTTTTTTTTTATGTTATCTAGGGCAATGCTTGACTACATTCCACCTGATGGTAAGTGGAATGTAGTCTTAGATGGTAAGTCGCAATGCCCTAGCAACCTATTCACTCTTCTCTTGAAGACACCCACATTATATTTGGCCGGAAATACCGACGCAGGCAAATTGTTCCAGTCCTTCGCTGTACGCACTAAAAATGAGGAAGCAAAGCGCTTCGTTCGGACAGGTGGAATGTCTACAACAAAAGGATGGATACCTGCCGTGCGTCGGGACGTCCGGTGATGGAAGGGGGACGGGGGAATTAACTCGTGTAATTCCTGCGCACACTCACCAAAATGTATCCTATAGAATACTGAGAGGCTGGCAATTTTACGCCTGTGTTCAAGGCTTTGGAGGTCGGCTTCGACCAATTCGGGATCGCCTATAAGCCTCTTTGCTCGCCTCTCAATTGAGTCCAGAACCGCAAGATGAGACTTTGCGGCACCAGCAAATATGTGACCACACTACTCTACACACGACCGGATCTGTGCTTTGTATAATACAAGAAGCTGTCCCGGTGTAAAGTACTGCCGAACCTTCGCAAGAACGGCAAGCTTTGCTGCTGCTGCTCTTGCTCTGGACTCAATGAACCGACCAAAGTTGAGGTTCGAGGAGATCTCTAAGCCTAACAACTGAAGCCAGTCACTGTATTCCAAGGATACATTCTGGAAAGTAGGAGCCAAGGTGAAAGGGCTCCTTTTGGCGGTGAATAGACACGTCTGCGTTTTGGTGGCATTGAACTTGACATGATTGGCATTGCTCCATGCGGAGACTGCCTGAAGTTTGTCATTCAAACGTTGCACCATGGCTTCTCTTTCAGACTGTACTTGATCTCGACTAGTCCGAGTACTCGGCAGATATCTTTCTACAACTGTGCTGTCGTCTGCATACCCATAGATACCGGGCTTCAGCAGATCGTTAATGTGCAGCAGAAAAAGAGTTGCAGAAAGAACGGACCCCTGAGGTACTCCGGCATTTATTGTCAAGGGTTCCGAAGAACACCCGTCGACAACAACACGGAGAGATCTCCGGCTCAAAAAGTCCGTTATCCAGCCAATCAGACCAGGAGATATACCGTACGCTGAAAGCTTGCTTAAAAGGCTCACATGCCAGACCCTGTCAAAAGCCTTCGAGACGTCCAGAGAGACGGCGACCGCTTCTCCGTTCCTCTCGATGGCCTCGCCTAAAATGTGAGTAGCATACACTAGGAGGTCCCCAGTAGACCTATTACGGCGAAACCCGTACTGTCGGTCACTGAGGAGATCGTTACCTTCTAGGTATGCTAGTAGGCGCGAGTTATCTTGCAGAGTATGGAGGTGATTGAAATCGGTCTGTAATTGACAGGGTCGGCACGGCTGCCTTTTTTGGGCACGGGTTGCACATTAGCAAGTTTCCAGGATTTCGGCACTATTCCAGTCATGAAAGAGAGGCGATACAGACGTGTCAGTACAGGAGACAACTCAGCTGCGCATGTCTTGAGCAGAATGGCTGTTATACCATCAGGACCACTGGCTTTATTCACATCTAAACGACACAATGTTCTCCATACCTCTTTGTTAGTGATGCGGATTTCAGGCATCGAAATACCGCAGTGAGGAAGATGTTCTGGAGAAGCATTGCCAGTGTATAGATGCGAATTATCAGCAAACAGAGAAGCAAGTACATTCGCTTTCTCTGTTGCTGTGTGGGCCAGGGATCCATCCGGCTTCAGCAGAGCAGGCAGTGAGGGTTGGCAGAAGTTCGACTCGATCGCTTTCGCAAGAGACCAGAAAGCTCGACTGCCAGTTGGTCTGACAGAGAGCTTTTCGCCATTCTTAGCGATTCGATCGAGACGAGCCTTCCGCAATGCCTTTTTGTAGGACTTGGCAGCTTGGTTAAAGGCTCTCTTCTTCAAACTTACATCCGGAGTTTTGCGGGTTAGAGCATCAGCCCAAATGAGATATGCCGAATGTTTTCGGTCTTGAGCATGACCACATTCGGCATTAATCCATGGGCGAGCTTTGCCACCGATGGGTACGTCAGCAAAAGGAATAAAATACTCCATTGCCTGATGCACCACATCGGTTATAGCTTCCGCGCAACTCGACGGATCCAAAGAAGAGAAGCAGACCTGCCGCCAAGGATAAGACGCAAAAAAGTGTCGCATCTCATCCCAATCTGCTGACTTGTATTTCCATACTCGCCTAACACCATGTGGTTCGAAAGCTGGTGGGGAATATGTAAATACAGATTTCACCAGACAGTGATCGGAGGTTCCCAAGGGGGACGTGACCTCTACACGATACCTGTCCGGATCAGTTGTCAGCAGAAGGTCCAGGCAATTGGCTGTATGGCCTACCACATCTGGTACCCTTGTCGCTTGCCTCACCAGCTGAAAGAGGTCCAAGGATAACGCAAAGTTCCGCGCTTCTCTTCTAGCATGGTCGGTCTTCTGGTACGGGAACAGCCAGTCCTGATGACAGGCATTAAAGTCCCCCAGAAAGACGAGCTGCGCCGAAGGGTACTGATACAGAGCCATATCTGCAGCCTCACTGAGATACTCAAATAAACGAGTTGTCTCCTGGTCACCGCTGTGCGAACGGTAGACACAGGAATACAGGATTTTTTCGTTTCCTGTGTCCACTAAAACCCATAGGGAAGAAAAAGTGGGGTCTTCAAGGTGACGGAGACGCTGAACACAGAGGTCGTTCCGCGCGTACACACTGACTCCGGCCCGTGAGCGAAAGTTGTGCTCTAACGAGTAACCGGGATAGTCCAAGTATGCAGCGCTCAGAGGACATTGTATCTGCGTCTCCGTCAAAAAGAGCAAGTGCGGCTGCTCTGTCTCCAGGTGGTGGTGGACAGCTAAAAGATTTGAGTGCAAACCCCTGATATTAGTGAGGTGCACTTTATATGAGGAGGAGTGCAACCGCTGTGTAACCTTGTTCCTTTTTCTTAACTTTTTCATAAAAAAAAATAAATATAAAAGTGAATAGGGATGGGAAATGGCAGTTGAACGAGACGGTACGTATCGAACCCGACGTCGAAATTGGTGATGTCTTGCCACTGGGAGGCTAGTCTGGAGACTGCGGGGACGCCCGAACCCCCCCAGGGATCGCCATCGGGCCTCCTCGTCTGGTCGCCAACCAGCACGATGGAGCCACCCTGGGATTTTTCACAGCTGGCGGGGCAGCCTTTCGTGGTTGGCTATCCCACTAATTGGGCCCCCAATTATCTGCGGGCGGCCAGCGGAAAGCCGTCGCTTCGGATACCGCTACCCTCCTCGACTAGACACCCGACAAAACAAACACCAACCCGATGTCAGACCGGTTCGCCAACGCACCGCAACTGTTCAGACCCATTTCCCATAAACGGCTTCATCGAGCAACGTGGCGGAACACGACTAGGTCGCTTTGCGGCACGACTCTGCCCGATGGGTGGTAACTTTGCCGGCGACCGGATGTTATGGTCTACCACCAAGAGATTATAACATTACTTTAAAGATATCTATTTTTCAGCATCAAGATATGTTTTGCATGTTTAATGTGCTTCTAATTATAAAAGGCTGCCTTGTTTCGTTTTGTTTTTTTTTTAATAAAGGATGATTAAATTACAATTGCTTATAGAATAAAAATATGTATATATGTGTATAATAAAACAAATAAGGAATTGTGTTAATATATAAAAAAAATTTTTGAAATAACCTTAGTCGAAAAATTTTAATACATACATCGATGTTGAAATTGTTCTGAAATTTAAACTTAATGGCAACGTGAACTTAAAACTATAATTGACTCATAGTTGCAGGGAACGCGATCCTATGCTTAAATTGTAAATCATTGATGTGTGTTAAAAACTGATTCGGGTAATGGCTGCACATATCAACCGCATGCATTAACGGTGACAGCTACATAAGTAACGAATCTGATAAGGTTACAATTCAGATTCAGAGATGAACAGAGACGAAGACGACTTCACGACAGATTTCGGAAAGAAGTGATATATATTGACAAAATAGCAATGATATATATCGGTGGGATGGCTTTATAAAACAAAATCATAATCGTCGAAAGAGGAACATTGGATTATAATTTATTAGATTTACTAGTTATTGCTTGTAACAGAATCAATTTATAGTAAGAAGTGATCAAAATACATTGTTAAAACAACAATTATGATGTCACTAGACTTGTCTATGTCAGTCGTCATTTTTGTATAAATACGGGCGATCGACAGTCCGAGAGTCAGTCTTGCTTAAGTCGTCAGACTGTGCGGATCTCTATAAGGATACTGTTACGCTGTCCGTTGAATAAACGAAGCTATAATTATTTGTGCAGTTTTATTTGGAAAACGTCATTATGAACCACCATCATGACGACTACAATACAGTGACGGCAGCAATGCTGACGTCACACCTTTTAAAAATATTTACGGAGGTCTTCACTCCGTTATATATAATTGGGTAAAATATTATTTATTAAATAACTGCGCAATAATTTTGTTCTCATAAAAAACATAGGCATATATTCAAACCACTTTCTAATAAATTGTAGTTGTACCAACTCATGAATCTGGACAATATTCGCATCCTATGGATATTATAGTAAAAAATGGGTAAAATTTAAATAAAAATAACACTAAAATTATATTAAAAAGTAATAAGAATTAACGAGTGGATTACATAAGGGGACATGTATTAAAGAACATAAAAATTATGATGAAAAACAATTATATACATGAGACCTAATTGTCATGTACAGATAATTTTATATTATTTAAATATTTCTTATTAAAAGCTTTTATTGTAATTATTCATAAGCGGTCGCGAACACACAAAGTGATAAATTAAAAATTTAAAAAACCCCCGATACAAAAAGACCTCTAAAAAGAGTAAAAATAATATTCTTATGTACCTACTTATTGAACTTGTTGCGTCGGGAGACCGTTGTACGTACGTTGATAGTGTATTTATTTATTTATTTATTTTGTGTGTATATATATTACGAAGTTAATCATTGAGGACTTAGACCATACGATTCGATAATGTAATTTCTTTATTTGCCTTGTTAACCTACTTGCATTTTAATTTCTTCCTTTATTAAACGGTCCCCCGACGCAACGAGTTCAATAAGTAGGTACATAAGAATATTATTTTTACTCTTTTTAGAGGTCTTTTTGTATCGGGGGTTTTTTAAATTTTTAATTTAATTTTTTTTCTGCTTTTTAAACTTATGTTACTAATTTCTGAATTGTACTAAATGAACCTAAAAAAAAAATCAATTGTTTAAGTAGGAAAGATTTGTTTGTTTCTTTGAATTGAATACGCTCCGAAACTACGGGACCGATTTTTAAAAAAATCTTTTAGCATTAGAATTTTATATTATGATGTAGATACATAGGCTATATTTATTAAGAGAAATATATATTATATTTAATATAATAAAATAAGGATCCACGTGAAAGTTTCGACAATGTAATAAATTATAAATGTATTAAGTAACATGATTCAAGACGTTTTCATATGGGTAGGTAGGTAGGTAGGTTTCATATATATATGGTAGGTTTCATATATAGAATATACGAATATTAATAAATATAAACATTTAGAATTAAAATGATTTACAATCACTAATAACACTATGAAGGGATTTTTATTATCACTAGCTGTTGCCCGTGATTCTTTATGACTACGACCATAAGCCATATAAATATATTTTTACAGTCTCCGTGGACGCAGTCACGGGCAACAGCTATCCCTAATAAAGTACTTTACCTCAGTACGTAAGTGTAAAAACCTTTTGGCCTTCATCCTTTTGGCGACACCGCTAGGAACAGCTAATTATTGCATAAGAACCTCTCCCCCGCACGAATAAAACGTCAATATCTTGAAGACGATTATTTCTATTTCAATCAAACATAGATAGGAAACATCTCAATGAGCATAGCTTTCGATTAAATAAAACCGCATTCAAATCCGTTTACGCGTTTGGCCGCAAACAGCTAATTATTGCATAAGAACCTCTCCCCTGCACGAATTAAACGTCAATATCTTGGAGACGACCATTACTATTTAAATAAAACATAGATAAAAACCATCTCGACGAGTATAGCTTTCAATTAAAAAAAACCGTATTCAAATCCGTCCACGCGTTTGGCCGGAAATTTGCCACAGACAGATACACAGATACACATATACACAGATACACAGATACACAGATACACAGATACACAGATACACAGATACACAGATACACAGATACACAGATCGACAGGTCAAACTTATAACACCCCTCTTTTTAGTCGGGGGTTAAAAATGAGTTCTGTTTATGTTATTTCTGGCTTATGAGGTTAACCATTCCGTCTAGCAACATAAAAGGTAAACCCTTAATATTTCATTTTGCTACACTAGGATCACCTATTGGGCTTTCCCTGTCATATTAAAATGGTGTAATTTTCTTTGTTCAAGAATTCATTAATATATTCATTATTCACTACAAAACTCTTTATGGAGTAAATATGATTTCTATCGATCGGGATATTTACAACATATTCGTCTGTTATACTCCTTGGATAATGAAATACAAATAGAAGTATTAATGTTTCTAACCTTGAGCTTTTTGTTGTTATTCTTGTTTTATACAAGTAGTAAATAGGTATTTTGATATGAACTTTTACTTTATATTTAGGCATAAGATGCACACTAGTCATTATTTTATTTTACTGATTGATTGATTGATTTTTATTTTTTTTTAGTCATTTATATATATATATTAAATTAAATTTTTAACGTCGTTCTTAATAGTATGAACATATCTTTAATCTTTTATGAGTAAAGTTTATGTGGTCCTGTAAAAAGTAACAAAAGTAAATTAGTATGTCAATATTTTATAAGAAATAAAATCGTTGTCGTCTTTAACCCTTGTTAAGTATTTCACAAAACACAAAACATGGGATCTGGTTGTCTTAACAATTTATCATCGACAAGATTACCATAATAGAGTTTATCTTTTCTTTGCCTTCCATAAATAAATATCTATAAAGTAAAGATTGTTTTGTTGTTGTATATTCTATATACCTTCTCTAAAATACATTTATTACAAATTATGTTTACTAATCTTTTATGAAAAAGAAAATAGGAAGGTTAAGAGTAGCTTTTATGATGTAGCCTCTTCATCACTTATGTAATCACACGTGATAACTACCAAATTTTCCAACTCTCAAATCACTTAATACTCCTGGTCAAAGCCGGGTGATTTACACCAGGTGTGATTAAAGACGACAAATACTAACATCATTATAGTGTTCATGGTAAAGTGTAAATCAAAGTCGCTTCCCGCTGTCTGTTACTATGTATGCTTAAATCTTTAAAAGTAGAGGGATTTGACGTAAGTCAGTTAAGTAAGTAAGTAAGTAAGTGAGTTAAGTAAGTAAGTAGTAATACTTACTTACTTAACTATTGTCAAGACTAAGGGCTCGTCAGAAAATATAATCGAAAGACTAAACGGTAACAAAAAGATCCCATAGAAAATAAATTGAGACTTCACTTTAAAAGAGATTTCTTTTGACACCTTTCTTAAAACATACCTATCTACTGTTTTTATTCAAGACTTAAAAATACTCGTCCCATTTTTATTATTACATACCTATAAAATAGTAACTATTTCATTTTCAACGTTACAAAATAATCTGTTACAAATATACAAAATGGCTCTTAATTATTTTATAATTTTTAATTACCTACTCTTGTAATATATAAGAAAATAATATCCTTTTATTATAAAATGAATAAAGAAATAATTTCCTACAGAATGGGTAAGTTTGTAAACCAAGTTAAGATTCCAAATATATAACATTAGTCTGACTCTAACGAGCGAACGTCACACCGCCCGCAAGATGGCGATGCATGCAGCGTGACACATAACCTGCTATTATTTTAATGTTGAAGAAATTTAAGTAGAATAAAAATTGTATTATATTTTTTTTACATCTTTTCGTTTAATATTGGATTATTTTATTAGTGTAATTATTCAAAACAAATAAGGTGTAAATTTTCATATTGTTTATATTATGAATTAACGTGTTAATCCCTGGATACCGGATACAAATAAGGGAGTGTCTAATCCTGGGCTCGGCTTGTGATCCCATGTTCATTTCATTAATGTTCTGTTTGTTTAATATTGCGACAGAATATATTTTAAATGTATGTGTTAACAATGTAAATCAACTTTCAATGGTCATTTGGAGATCGGTGCATAGATGCTAAGAGACTAATATACTTAAGATTTTATTACTAAAATATATAGTTTTTTTTTTTTCATAAAATATATATTAATTCTAGACTAGTGGATTTCTGTTTTTCAGATACTTTTCAAATCGAATGACTATGATGTTGACGACCCATTTTATATTAATCTCTGGTGTTTGAGTGGGTGTCTTAATATTAAAATAGGATCCGGTAGAGTGCCCTGTAATCGGAACCTAGGCTCTAACCATAATATCTTTTAAGATTTTTGCCTATCACCTACACCCGTTCCCAATAAATTATTTTTTTCAGAGCCGTTATTAGAAAACATATTAGCTACTTAGATGGGAAAAAAGAGGGATTGTATCTATAATTTATTGGACAAACCACAGAGTACGCAGCATTCAAAAACCTCCCTAGACTACAGTGATATTGTGTAGAAAAATCTGTTTACCAAAACAAACCGAAATTTTTAAAAGCACATTTTATTTGTCACAGCGCTCATAGCTTCGAAATGTATATTTAAATATACATTTTATCATTACATATCAAAATTTGACAACTGCCCTTAGCTACCTTTGAAAATGGGCTTTAGATGGATTGAAAATCTGAGTATGCCCGGTTATTGCAACTAAGATTATTTCAAGTCAAAATATTCGTAGCTTGGTTAAGGTCTAATCATATACTTAACCATACACTTTTTATTTTTACCTCTGGAATTACTGGTACATAGTAATTCCAGAGTCATCTTATTTTCTTGGAATAATGTTATATATACGAACAGAGATGTCAGAGACACCACATACTACCTTTAGTTCGAAGGCGAAATATATCCGATATTGTAGTGAAAATAGCTCAAAGCCTACGTTTACCGAATAGGAAAATCAATTTACTTATATATTTCTGTTAGTCTAACAAACTTCAGACATAACTTTTTCCTAATTAGATCTGCTAACAAACTTAATGCACTGGCTGACATCCCTAACCTGGACTTGTTCATAACGAAACCGAATAAGTTTAAATATGTGTTATCGCAACTATTTCTTAATGTCGTACTAATGACTGGTAGGTGAATGGTTGCTTTAGGTTAATTTTTGCGATTGTTACCTGTTTAATTTAATTGAGTATTTTTTAATTATGTATTTTTTTTATACGTAAGCCATAGTTATCAGAATGTAAAAACGTGTAAAGGGTGTACAGCTTTTTATATGAATATATATAATGTTATCAAACTGTATGTTTTCCAGTTAAAAAAAAAATAAAAAAAAGTTCAGAAACATACTTGATAGTTTTAAAACTTGAAATTATAAGAGAGAGATATTGTAGTATCGCGATTTCCTTCCTTTTTATTTGCGTGAACGTCAACGAATCAATACAATCAATCAATAGTTGATAATCAATGGTTGTAAATCAATCAATCAATCAAGTTAAATTTAGGTTATCTCAAAACTTAAAAATTGAGATCTACCCACATATCAAGAAAATCGAGTGAAAATACCTATTTAATCGCTTATGCAAGTCGTTTATTAGATTAATTGACAAAGCGTTGGAAGAATTCTACGAAAGAAGGAATCGTTGCTAATGAAGAAAGAAAAGAAATGAGAAATTATGGCGGTGACTACGCGGCGCGAATGGCGGTGATGGTGCGGGGCGGATGGCGGTAACGGCGCAGCGCGACTGGCGGTGACGGCACTGCGCGGCTGGCGATGAAGGCGCGGCGCGGCTGGTGGTGACGGCACTGCGGGGTTGGCGGTGACGGCACTGCGCGGCTGACGATGAAGGCGCAGCGCGGCTGGTGGTGACGGCGCTGCGGGGACGGTGGTGACGGCGCGACGCGGATGGCGCTGATGGTGCTGAGGTTGCAGATGGTGGTGACAGCGGTCGTGGCGATGGCAGCTATGGCAGCGGTACTGGTAAAGTGCGGTGCGAGCAACGCGTTGCGGTCTGCAATTTTTCCAAAGTCGGACACGTCGCAGCATAAAGGTGAATTCGTTTCGATTTACTTCCAATTTTTGCGTTAAATACTCGCTAGTTAAAGAAAATTTAGCGATCAAATATGGTGGGGTAAGCACTTTATTATTGTTATTGGTATTGAGACTAGCAATCAACCCTCACGATCTTGTTTTTTAATTTTTACTGATAATTATTTTACTTTAACTTTACGTCGTTTTGTTACGTATTATAAGACGCGAAATTATTTTATCCCGGATTTTCGTAAACGTGAATGTTTGTTTTAAACTCGGAAAACAATGTTTTAAACTTTTGTTTTAAATAACTTTGTTTTAAATTCGGAAAACAATGGTAACGCGATAGCTCTAAAGATTCAACCGATTAAGACCAGAGAAGACTTTAAAAAAAATGTAATTCGATTTTCGCCATATTTTATTTCTTGTCTACCTACATGTGTAGGAATCACAGGGCGAACTTACAATTATTAATTAATCGTATATTGTGAATGCGTATTATTGCCGATCAAGGCCCGTAAATGCTGTAAAATAAAGCGGTTAGTTAATTTAGCAAAAGTAAGAACTTATTATTTACGTCTTGTAAATGTTTTCCGCAACAGAGACTAGAAATATTCGATCGGGGCAAGATGCCATAGATAAAATTCAACACGCGACAAATTGTACAATGACCAGGGTTGCAAAAGTTTCATTTTTAGAGCTTATGATAGAAAAAGTTAAAAAACCTTTGTTTTTGATATATAGCGATGCCAGAGGGTTAAGTACCACTTGATATAGAGCTTGTAGTAAAAGCGATTGAGTAAAAGTAGTGAATCATAGTTCAATTGGGAGTCCGTGGGACTCGGAATTAAAAGCAATGCCATGAAACAAACAGGAGGTTTGTTGGTAGGGCTTAGTGAAAAGCCATATGTGACGAATAAGATTCATGCTTTGTGTTTGATGTTGTTTTTAGAATACATTTTTGGTTTAAAATGTAATGAAAAGTGGTGCTTAGTTGCTTTAGGCTTTAGTTGAGTGGGCATTTATTTTCAATTATGATGTTCAACTTATTATAACTGATTTTTCCTTTTTCAATAAGTTGTAAAGGCGACAGGTGCAACAGGGGTACGAGTAGTTTCGATACAGTGCCAGCGGCAGGCAGCCACAGAGAAAGAAGGGTTGAAGTGGTCACGTAAGCTACCTTAATGGTACTATAGGACTTTGGTGAGTCATTTTCATATTGTTTTGGTTCTTGTGCTGAGAGTTCTCTGATCACAGAATGTGTAGCAAACAATTTTTGTGTAACATTTAAATAACTCAGTAATTCTAACTGACAACGATCATAGTGTCCAGAGTACGTTATAGATCTTATCAGAGGTTGTGATTAATAATTTTCTATTAGAAAGTCTATTTCAAATCATTCCGATCACAAGATCCCTCAGGAACTAAATGTTTTAGTTGAGCAAAGTGATATTGAATTCACTACAGATAATAGCTTGCCTACTCATACTTGTTGACCGCACCTCACGTGTGGTGTAACACGTGTAGGCGATGGGTCTGTTTTGTGATTTACATGACCGAAGGACTGGTTCATGGTAGTTGTTTGTATATGATCGATGGACTGTATCATATTGCAAAAGTATTGATACATGACCGAAGGACTGGTTCATGGTAGTTGTTTGTATATGATCGATGGACTGTATCATATTGCAAAAGTATTGATACATGACCGAAGGACTGGTTCATGGTAGTTGTTTGTATATGATCGATGGACTGTATCATATTGCAAAAGTATTGAGTTGGCTGAGTTGATTACGCAAGTCTGGTAAAATCATGATTGATTTTGTAAAGTAAAGTGATGGATCTAATGATCAGAGTAGTTTTTAATTGTTGTAAATAAGGTGTAATGCACACCTTGTGTTAAGAATGTATATAGAGTAAAAACCTGAGACGTGACATTCACTGGTTTTGTCAGAATAGCCGAGCAAGTTATCCTTGAAGTTATTTGTTTTATTTCAGACCCTACATCCCAGGACAACCGCGAATCCTAAAGCTACTCGATCGAGGTGGCATGGTTATCGTCACTCGATGGAAGTGGCGTGGTTATCGTCACTCGATGTAGGTGGCGTAGTAATCGTCACTCGATGTAGGTGGCGTGGTTATCGTCACTCAGAGGGGACATAGTTATTGTCATTCCATAGAGATACATGCACACGAGGACGTGTGACTTGTCAGTATGGCCGTGTCGTAGATCACGATAATTTTGCGATAATTAGTAACTCAATTGATATCATTGTGACAGTGGGGTGTGAACATCGTGACGTAACGAGTCACGTGATCGGAATCGTTTGGAGGGGCACCGGAGACATTTTAAATATTGGGGAGCTTTGAGCCGAGGAAGAATTGATTAGTGAGAGCCTTACAGTTCGGACCCCCAAACGGGATCGGTAGTTCACGCAACTCTGATAATTGTATACCTACTAAGTAATTTGTGAGAATTGATTACCTACATTTAATACAAGAATTGTCATATTGTGTGTGTGGTTTAATTGCCTGAGACCTACGCCTCGGATCCTGTACCAGAATATTCCATCAAGAACGAGCAAGTCACTAACATGCATCTATCTCCGACATATATATATATATGTATATCAAATAAATTACAACGGTTATGTTATTGGTAATCTTCGAGTACATAAATATTTATAATACGCTATGAGTATTTATCTCAAAAACACTTATAGTTTTAAAAAGTTCCACGAAATCTAAAAAACGAATACATTTTTGTAGTCACTCAAAATTATTTACAATAAATAATAATTCTTCTTTTATTCTCAAAGGTTTATTGATAAAAACTGTAGACTGCAGTTTCAATTCTATTTATTCTTAAAAAAAAATAGATAACTTTAACAAATATATAATTTTATTCAAGATTTTCCCCGGTATTCTTGGATAATAAAGCTGTTCCAATGAACGTAGCTCCTTAATCAAATTTTTACCGGCACTTTTATTTACGAAAAGTTTTATTTAAATCTATAATTTATATGCAGATGAGGATTCAGCGAGGCGGTCATACTGAGTTAGTATAGGTTTGCTCTGAAATACCTAAAGGGTATTTTAATTTTATACATGTTATCTAAATAAAAAAGTAATTTTCAGCTAAAAATATGATATTTCATTTTTACTTAGGTGTATATTTTAATACTGCCTTAGAAAGTTACCGCTTTCGATTCGACTTCAAGTTTATATTTAATATTTACATGGTATTGAAAACGTATGAACATATTAATTTAATATATAGGTCGTCATTTATTTGTCTTTTCACCTTCCATCTATATGTAATCTATCAAAGCTTATACATATATAGAACCAAAGAATAATAAACAATTGTTTTAAATACGTAAAAGTAATATACAAAAAAAAACTTATTTAAAACAATATTACATTTGACAATTCTTCCAGTTAATATGAACATTACAATAATATTAGTTAAAAGTCAAGACAAACTTAATAATAAGAAAACAACTTTAATGTAACCATAACTGATACAGAATAATAACGTAAACCTCATTATCAGATTCACCATTCCTTCAGTCTTCCCACTCCGCAGTTATAATTATAAAAAGGCACAGAGATTACCAGACTGGAACCCACACCTAACTGTAAAGGAGATCAAAGAGGGTAAAAATATATCGTGGGTAGAGACGACCTTTGAACGACACGTACTTTAGTAAAACAGAATAATAATGTTTATATATAATTATATTTTTGTGTTACTTTGTCTCATTGTGTCTAGAGTAAATCTAATATTTTTGCAGATAGTATTAAGTTACAAATTCATTATATTATACATCTGATTAACAGCAATATTAGTGTTGTTGGCCCAACTTATCCGTTGTAATTCCGGGATAAACGGATACAAACGTGTCGTTCTTAATCTAATCCTGGGCTTATTGTTTGTGATACTATTGTCACTTTCATTTCAGTTTTTGCGATTCGAGATTATGGATAAATTAAACAATTTATAAATTTTCTTTACCATTTTGAACTAATGTAAAAAGTTAAATGATGTTAGTAACGAAACTATCTGAATTAGTTACGATTCTCATGCAGTCCAACTAAACACCAAATTGAAAAATTGTCGCGTCCTTATATTGTTTTATGTTGTAATTTGAAATATTATAGTGCGTTGAAATGCATTATAGTTATTAAAATCTGCAATAAATCTAGAATCATAAAAAATGTACACATATTATCATATTTATATTTAGGGTGGAAATATACCTATTTATTATTTACACCATTCCTTAAGAATTTTCTTACGTTATGGCACTATCTGCATTTGTAAATTGAATGAAGCTTTAACAAAATCTTATCGATATCTTACGCCAAGATGGACAAAATAGTTCAAATTATTAAGAATAAATAGTTCATATTAAATTCGTTTTCAAGATAGGTAGTATAAATATACAAAAATACAACTTTTAGGGGATTGTACGGAAGGAAGGAAGAGTCGTTTACCTTTATTTTACCTTTGATGGATTGAGGAATGCTGGAGTAGTCATCATACGGCAGAGAAGATGTTAGAGCATCCGGTTCATTTTCTGGGTGAGGCTGACACTATCCAGATCGAGTCACTCCATACAAGCTGCATTTAAATGGCATCAAATACACCATTACCGCCGCATAAATCCTCACCACTATAAATTGAAATATGATAAACTTTAACATACTATTTAGTATATCAATCACGTACGAGTATAGAGACTATTCAGTTTTAACCTTATTACTTTACTAAATATCAATATCCGTGGGCCGCGTCAAGGCATTAAAAACGTAAAAGTAACATATTTAATTTAAGGTTAAATCAATATAAGTTGACCATTACTTTGTAAAAATATATATAATACTGAAGTAAACATAAATTAACTTGTATAAAATCAAAATACCTATAGCATATCAGAGCAAACTTTGCCTAACTCGGTCTGACCGCCTCGCTGAACCGTAATCTGCATACAAACGATAGATTTTTTAATATAAAAACTCCTTGCAAATAAAAGTGACGATAAAAAGTAGGTTAAGGAGCTGCGTTTATTGCAACAGCTTTATTACCTAATTCCGAGGGATACCGAGGCAAGTCTTGAATAAAATTATACGTTAACTAAAGTTATTTCATCTTTTTACATTAGGAATACTAAAAATTTCAACTATAGTCTCAAAACCGTTATATATAAATATGTTGTTTAGCTTACGTTGAACTTATTAAAATTATAAAGAATAAGGAGTGTTTGATGTATAAGTATTTGAGGTGACATAACATGTAGATATTTATTTTAATGAAGATTACCAATAACATAACCGTTGTAATTTGTTTGTTATACCTACTTAGATCTGTCAAATATATGATCAAATAGTTTTAAAGTTGCGCTACTTAAAAACCTAATCATATATGTGATAAAAATCGTTTAAATGTAATAATGTTTAAATCGTTTAAATGCACAGATAATAGATTGTATCGAAACTTTTAGTGTTATAATTAAGGGGAATTATAATATTAATTTGTCTACTTGACTTTTAGTGATTCACAATGTTGGTTAAGCTCTTATTATTATTATCGGAAATTATACATATAAAAAGTTAAGTTATTATTATTATTATCGGAAATTATACATATAAAAATAATATTTTTTTCACTACAATAAACTACAAACGATTTAGAGTGTATTCCAAAAGTTTTTAGAGCAGTATTATTAATATTTCTGGTTGAGAACAGTGTTTATTAGGTTTGCCGCGTATTTATTAGTACTACAAAAAAATCAACTTTACTACAATCATAAGTATCGTTTGTAGTTTTCGAAAAGGTTTTTTGACTTTTTAAAACTTAATTTTTTTTCTTAACTTTTTATATTTTTCGGAAATTATACAAATAACTTTTTTTTTATCTTCACTAAAATAAACTACAAACGATTTAAAGTGTACTACAAAAGTTTTTAGTGCAGTATTATTTATATATCTGATTGAGAACAGCGTTTTTAGGTTTTCCGCGTATTTATTAGTACTACAAAAAAATCAACTTTACTACAATCATTAGTATCGTTTGTAGTTTTCGAAAAGGTTTTTTGACTTTTTAAAACTTAATTTTTTTTCTTAATTTTTTATTTTTCTCGGAAATTATAAATATAAAAAAATATTTTGTTTCACTAAAATAAACTACAAACGATTTAGAGTGTATTCCAAAAGTTTTTAGAGCAGTATTATTAATATTTCTGGTTGAGAACAGTGTTTATTGGGTTTGCCGCGTAATTATTATTACTACAAAAAAATGAACTTCACTACAATCATTTGTATCGTTTGTAAATAAATATGAGCGAAAAAAAGTAAGGATTTTTTTAAGTCGGGGTCCAGCGTGATGGAGCTTGTTGGTTAGAAGTAGATCTCACAGAAGGAGTACAAATGTAAACCCTCGTGTCATTTTGAATGACGCCATTTCGGAGTATCTGAAATAAGACACCGAATGAACCTATTTTTTGCGAGCTATTATTCTTTAAAGGGAAGAAAACGTTATGATTAAATTGGAAAATTTAATTTCAATAAATACTGTAGCATTATTATAAGATATGCAGATTTGTTAAATTTATCTGCTTATTGTTTCCTCTCTTTACCGTTAGTGTGTATTATAATGAACATGAGATATTAATTCTCAAAGATTAAGACCAAAAATTTCTATTAAAAACGTCTTCGTTTATGTAAATTATAAACCCATCGAAATGGCTATACTCGCAAATCTATCCATCTGGATCTCAAGTTTAAAACTATCAAGTGCTATACCTAACTACATATAAATCGATAAATCTACAGCCGCGGCATTAATGGTAGTAATCCAATATGGCAAATTATGGATTGAGAATCCTACCTTAAATAAAAAAATAGAATGTTATAAATAACTTTAAGCTGTGAGTGCTGTGACACATAAAATGTGTTTTTAATCCCCGACTAAAAAAAATGGGTGTTATAAGTCTGACCTTTCGGTCTGTGTATCTGTGTATCTGTATGTCTATCTGTGGCAACGTAGCAGCAACGTAGCAGTAGACGGATTTGATTGCGGATTTTTAATCGAAAGCTTGGTTCGTCCAGACTTTTGGTCGAAATAGAAGCAGTCGTCTCCAAGATATTGAGGTTTTATTGATGTGGGTGAAAGGTTCTTATGAAATATTGATAGAAATACTTAAGCAAGTGAAAAATTGTGTGGCAGTAAATTTGTATGTCTGCTTAATAAAGGAAGAAAATAAAACGCAAGTAAGTTACCAAGGAAAATAATGAAATTACGATATCGAATCATTTAGATTAAGATCTCTTAACTTTGAAAAATAGACACAATCGTCAACGTACGTACAACGGTCCCCCGACGTAACAACTTCAATAAGTACATAATAATATTATGTATCAGTTGTTTTTTAAATTTGTTAATATTTTTTTTTTATAAACTTTAGTTTGTTTTGATGAACAGATGAACAGTGTTATTCATCCCAATATCATTGTAGTTTAGGGAAGCTATTAAATGCTGTCTACTCCATGGTTTATCCAATGTTATATGCACTCAAACCCTTTTAGTTTTTCTTATGTAAGTACCTAGTATTTATTCTTATATCGCTTCGAAAATATTTTAATTTAACGGGGACGGGTTAAAGTAATATCCCAAAACTAAGACCCGAATTCAGTGCACTATACCGGGTTCAATTGTAAATTTAAAGCATGCATTCAAACATCCGCTATAAATCTCATTAAAATCGGTCATCAACATCATAGACATACAATTTGAAAAGTATCTTAAAAATAAAAGTTCACCTGCCCAGGTTTTAGACGTATGGAACATACATCACTATACATCACTATACTAATTACATTATTTAAAAAAGCAATCATTTTAGATAAAAATGAAATTGAAAATGAATAAAATAAAACTATATATTTTAGTAATAAAACTTATCTTAAGACTAATACACATTTGACTTATCTAGTGTCTGCCCACTGATCTCCATATCCATTGATATGATTGATATGTTTTATGAAAGGTGTTAAAAAAAGTCTCTCTTAAAAAGAAATCTATTTTTTTTACGGTAATTTTTGGATGTTGTTATATTAGTTTTTTTTATTAAATCATACTTTAAGACCTTCTTTTAGTCTGTTAGTTCACAATTGGTTACGGGTTGGCATTCCAATGGTGTATTTTTCATTGAAAATGGTCTCATTTAAAAGGGTTTGGTCTAGTTTTTCTTTTAATACTATTTTCAGTCCCAGCAAACGCGTAGTTTTTCTTAGTATTTTTTTGTTTGCGAGTAACATGCCGTATTTTTACTAATATTAGCACAAAAACAAAATGTTAAAATAATAATTCATATCTATGCATTATATTTATCAGTTATGTTTATTATTATATTAGTTACGATATAAATATGTCAGCATATACGGTTTAAACACCCCCAACCACACCCCTCCTCCCCACCTTTTTAATCCAACTAAAGGAAAGGTTACCCTTGGTTTCTTCTTTATATTTCATATTTACTTATTTTAACACACACAAAGTCTTTACCGTTTAGTTTTAAGTGTAGCATTATTAGTAATCTAGTAAACCATACCTGGTGTACAGCATCCGGCTTTGACCAGAGATCTTAAGTGACTAGAGAAACAGCTTATTGTAGTCTCCTGTGAATAGATAAGAGATGAACACAGCATGAAAGTTAATTTTAATCTTTATACAGACAGCAAAGAGAAAAAAAAATAACCTGAGGTTTCGAATGCTTTGGAGCAACCGTGTTCACAGTAAGACGAGATGGAGGTGTCGGATGACCATAGTAATCTTGTCCATGATAAATTGTTACTCTGTTTCTGTATCCCATATTATCCCATGTTTTATATTTTGTCAAAAGCTTAACAAGGACTTAAAAGTACAAAGTTTATAAGTTTTTCCAAAATATTGGCATATTAATTTATTTTTGTGACTTTCACATTCACTTACAGAAAACTAGAAATTTGTTCGTATAATTAAGAACGACGTTGAAAATTTAATTTAAATATATATGTATATCACCTCTGTTAGTCAAAATAAAAACTCGACTACTGTGCATCACTTGCCTAAATATAAAGAATAAGAATCTAATTTCATAAAATAAAATATGGAGGCTTTTCCTTTTACGTTGCTAGACGTAGCGGGTAACCTCATATATCTGTAATAAACAGAACTGAAAACTCATTGTCACTTTGTGTGTTCGCGAGCGCTTTGAACTGTTACAACAAAAGCTTTTTATAAATAAGAGATAATTATATATAAAAAATATATTTACCCGGCTATGTTCACGTAATTAAATCAAATTTTTTCCCGATTATTGTCGAACTCAATTCCGAAAATTATGTTGGAAAATATCCAATTAAGTTACGTGAACATAGCCCGATAGATATATTTTATAATCATCATGTTTTACGAAAGTTTAATTACAAAAACCGACAATTATGTAATAAAAATACCTGAAAATTGAATTACAAGACAATTATGTCTCATTGGTTATGTATTGTTTTTAATGTTCTTTATTTTCAGCTCCCTAATGTAGCCCACCAGTCATAATGTCGTGATGCCCTTAAAATTTTAGTTTCTTTGTTTTTAGTAAAATTTAACCAATTTTTAATAAAACTACAATTAATGAGAAAAATGTTCGAATTTACCTATTAATAAGTTACGAGATAATTTTATATATTTATTATGAGATAAAAAGTAATGCGCAATATTTTTTTAATTATTTTTTTTATTGATGTCTATTTTGTGAATTTATATCACTTTTTTCCAGAGTCTTATCAAAATCGGACCTCAACGAATTCGTTAGTTATGTAGCTGTCACCAGTAATGCATGTGGTTGGCATGTACAGCCATTGTTCGAATCCGTTTTTTTCACAAATATCAACGATTTGCAATTTAAACGCAGGATCGCGTTCCCTATAGCTATATGAATTATTTATATTTGTAGTTATAATTATATGAATTAATTATATTTGTAGGTTCATGTTACCATTAATTTTCAAATTTTTGAACAATTTTAATTTAACAACGATGTAGTTTATTTTTTAAATAAAGTTAATTCAAAATATTTATATATTAATATAATTCCTTATTTGTTTTATTATACACATATATGAGTATTATAATTCATGGAGCAACTTAAATTTAAACATCTCTGATTAAAAAAAAAAACAACGAAACAAGGCAGCCTCTTTTAATTAGATGTACATTATTATTATTATTACAATAATGTACATTATTATTGATGCTAAAAAATACATATATTTAAAATAATGTTATATTATCCACAACAAAATTAGAAATTCATTTCTAAGAAGACAAAATTTGTCACGATGCATGTTCCGCCATCTTGCTTCCAGCGTGTCGTTCGGTCTTTAACATCAGACTTATGCAATTTATTTCCACTTTAAACTTTATTTACATAGCTTGCATGAAAATTCTCTGAAAATATTATATTTATTTTTTTTTTTTTAGATAGAATTTTTGTAAATATTTGTAATTGCTTTAGCTTACTTTTAAACTTATTATTATTTTTTTTATTAGTTTTATTTTATTTTTTTCATTATTATCATATGGTGCGCATACTTAGTGTTATTCATTGTTGTACTCTCCTTTCACAGGTCTGCTGGAAGAAATTTCATTTTGAAATAAGCAGTGCCTTTGTACGATTATTTGTTTGAATAAGTTTATCTGATATGTATTCTGTGTGTACATAAATATAAAATAAATAAATAAATAAAACTATGTAAAAAAACTGAAACATATAGTTATTATATTTAGCTAATACTGTCAATAATTTACAGTGTTGATGTTTTTTTATCACATTAAATATTATAATCTTGAAAAGTCATTATTTCGATCTGCATTATGTTTGTAAATTTTGTTTCGAAAGTGTAATTCTTTATTACGTTAGGAATATAGTCCATTAAAACGTTACATTTGCTTAGTATTTTTAAGATGACGCAATTTTTTTGTTGCTTAATTCGACCCTTGAATTGTAGCATTTTAATGGACTAATATATATTTTTTTAATTTGTTAGGAGCAACATAGTAAGTTATAATCTCAGAACAATAACTAAAGCATAGATGTAGCCTAAATTTGAGGACTTAATTGTGCCTAACAGATGTCCTCTTTTTTCATACTGTGAAAACATAATGATAAAACAAAAAATATATATAAAGTTGTCAGAACAACAAAATGTACACTTACAAATGACATAATGGTCATCATTATGACGATGAATTGGAAAGTGTAATTCATATTTGACTTATTGGGTATAGATAACGTTTACACATTATGGTTGTGTTTGATGTCAGCTGTCAGTGGTTCATGTTTAGTTATATTTACGAATTCATATAGTTATTTACAAATTTTCTCCGTGTCGTTGAAAGAAAATATAACCTATTATGAGGGGGTATAAATCCCATTCTTCCCGGAAAGAAAATTGTCCTATGGCAACAATTATAAGACTGCTATATGCAATATTTATTATGATATTTGTTAATTTTTAAGTTTTCTATATATTTTTGCATAGTTTTGTAAAAAGCACAGTTATCGATAATTTAATCCAGTGTTATTCTAATAAATTCTGCAACATCTATGTGATATATCCCTGGATTATTATTCTAGATTTCCCATGGACGTTAACTGACGACAGATATGGATCGACACGATTGCACAGAAAAAATTGAGAATGGAAATATTTTATTAGTAGTTTAGAAAAATATGGCTGTGGTTTAATTGTAAATTATTTGTCATTTACTTTCAATAAATGTTTTTGATTTCGTATTTTTAGTTTATTTGTCACATTTATTATTTTAAACTCAACGTTATAGCAAGCGGCAAAATCCTCGAAGTGATGGCACTTTTAGATGTATCTTGTTCTATGTAGGCTTTGCCTACGGCTTAAGATGGTCCTATTAAATAGAATAGTCTTTATTGTACATAAAATACAAAAACAAAAATAAAAAAGGAAAAGAAGTACAGTGGGTGGCCTTCCAAAAAGCAATCTCTTCCAGATTATCTTTGGTTCTCATCAACGTAGTCATGAAGTGTGAATATGAGAAATTTATCACCAAAAGTTCCACATTTAGATAAAACATTATTTTTAATTTTTAATTAAATTAAAGTAAGTAGTATTATAACAGACCTATCGTCCCACAGATGTTACCATCTTGATAGGACGAGAAAATTTTAGTGATTATCACTTAGAAAAGTTCATGAAAACCATTAAGAGTGTACCATCTGAACAAAATGTTTAATGTTTTACTTTACTTCGTTAAATTTCCTTTTTATGAAATTTTTGACAATTCTAATATCATTCTCTACGAAGTGCTGTACTGATTGAATAATAGCAATGTCAAAAATACACATTACACATATAACATAAGTATTTGTTACAATACGTATTTGTACGTTATACGTGTGTCGGAATGCACGATAATAGTTTTTTTAATTAAAGTGTCTTTCAAACTGTAATTAAAAGTATTAGCGTATAGTTACTTCACTGGAGAGCAAACGCCTTTTTTTTAATAAAAGCGACGATAAAAGTTACCTTGTGGGGCTGCGTTCGTAGCGATTTAATTACTTAAAGAAAAATTCTTTTCGAAACTAAAATATTACAGAACGGTAATTATAAGTTCATATTACACGTCATTATAATAGTAAAGGGTAATCAATTATAAATCTTAAAGTACCTTATTAAAATTACGGTTATTTCATACATAAGGTAGGTATATATCACATTTTCATTTTACCGTTGAATAGTACCTACTTTAAACATCTTTCAGCCTTATACCTCCGTTCTTTTACTCGCTCGTTTATATTTCTTCCTTTAGTTTTTGAGTGTAGCAACTTTCAAGTTTTTATAAGGGGTAAGCTATTTTTTTTCTATACTGCGTCGCAAAGAAAAAAGGAAAAAGAAATTTTAAAGAAAAGAAAAAACTAATTTTTAAAATTCCATACGAAAAAAAAGGATTTCTAAAACTGCTTATAATATAACACATATATATATGTATGTATAAAAAGATGTAAAACAACTTATATTAGTGACTTTTCAGTCGTCATTCTTTTTACCCAAAGGGGTCCCTTTGGGTAAACTCGTTTTTGACTTTGTCTTTCAATTTTATGCCTAAGTAACTCCTTTCTATTCTTGTTTGACTGGTCGGTATTTTGTTCCTAGTTTTGAAATCGGAAATCCATGTTTGACAACCATAAGAAATACTCGGTAGTATTATTGTATCCATTAATGTGCTTTTCAACGGTAGAGGGAGCTGAGATTTAAATATTTATTTTTGAGCCCAGTTCTTTTTCCAGGTGATTGTTATTCGTTTGTCTACTTCTTCAATTTTACACAACACAATTACACTTAACAAATTCTAGAACTTGATAAAAATAGGTGAGTTGCGTCAATGGGCTAAGTTAGCAATATGAATAAAATTTGTCTAACTTATTTATTATTCGCATAAAATTCTAGGTTATTTAAATTCTAGTAAGCCAAACGTTTTAAAATGTTTCATTTAATTTTTGTTTGGTTAGAACTAATCTGAGTTAATAAGTTTTTTCCGTAACAGAATAATTCTTTCAAGAGCAAACAATTCTTTCAAGCTTATTCAGAATAAAATACCTTGGGTCATAAACTTATTTTTATTACATTATTATTTTCAGAGGTAAAAATAATTTATTAATATCAAAGTTTTAATTACAAACTTGCATAGTTTAAGTCCCAATGTTACCCGTGTGAGTTGACGGTAATTAGGTTAAGAGGTTATCCTCCTTGGCAACTGACATCTAAAGAGCATAATAATTTAACACAACTTACGACTACGACGTTTGAGAACACTAACATGAATGTTTGAACACACAATGACTCGTTCAGCTTCGCTGTTAACCAAACATGGTATAAGTTATAATGTGTCAATCTTACACAATTTACTGTTAATTCTATCGCCGTCCACGACTTATTACAGACCGTTGATAACGGTTTTTGAGTCGGGGATTTGCCAAATTAATAGATAAGGAATAGTGTGGCCAATGTAGACATTAAAAGATAGACAAATTTACATCTAGCTTGAGTAAAATATGTAGATCGAAATATAATTAAAAATAAAACTTGTAAGTTTCCCATCATTGCAACGAAAAATGTATCAACACTTTATTTTCTTCTGAGCCCCGTTTCTGAGATTAGTATAACAATTTAAAAAGTTATAAAATTTTTAAACGTACTATTTTTGTAAATTACAAAAATTTAACATATTTTTGTAAAAAAAATTTTTTTTTACACATTTTGTAAAAAATAATTTCATGATAAAACTGACCGTTTTGCTGAAAATTGCGAGATTATTTTTTTCCATGTACCGGAACGATTTAGAATTTTGAAAGTTTCTTTTTTATTTTGTATTCAACAATATTACTCATTTTCAGCTTGATGTAAATTTACGTACCTTCCCTTGTTTTATGGTCTAATTTGACCGGACTAGAAAAGAAAGAAACCGTTATAAAAAAATGTTTCCAGATTGCCAAGTGACGAGACTTCGCTGTAGTTCTTAACTCCTTGTATTTGTCAATGTCGTGACGCGTAATTGAGTTGCGTGGAAGATAGAGAGTTTTTAATTATTTTTCTTGGGAGTCAATGTGGAAACTTAGGATGATATATTTGATAAAAGAATATCTAAAAATTGAGATGTAAATAAATAATACAAGAAATATAAGGACAATCTTTAGGGATTCGGTGACATCACATAATAAATCGATCGATGACATCACATAAAAATTAACGTAATACATTTCGACGCGTAGCAGAAAAAATACACAAAATAATAAATCTAATGTCCCCAGACTAAGAGTTTAAGCTTAAAATCAGAGCACATCTGATATCCGAGTAATAAATTTGTTCCTTTAAAAGGTTTTTGTTTTTAGTTATTTTCAACCAGCTTTTAAATAACTTGCGCAAACATAGAGCAAACAACTTAGCTTAGCAGCTAGCAACGTAGTGTTTTACGTAAAATTATAGTTGTTATGAAAATATTTTGTATATTCGATTTAAAATATAAATTAAAAAAATGTGAAATATAGAAATAGTAAAATTGCTATCCTCTCAGTATTCTATAGGATACATTTTGGTAAGTGTGCACAGGAATTACACGATTTAATTCCCCCGTCCCCGTTCCATCATCGCATGTTCCGACGCACGGCAGGTATCCCTCCTTACGTTGTGGACACTCCAACTGTCCGAACGAAGCGCTATGCTACGTATTTTTAGTGAATACAGCTAAGGACTGGAACAACTTGCCTGCATCGGTATTTTTGGCCAAATACAATGTAGGTTTCTTCAAGAGAAGAGTGAATAGGTTGCTAAGTTAATGCGTCTTATCACCTATAACTACATCTCCACTCTCCATCAGGTGGAATGTAGTCAAGCATTAACCAAGTTTTGTATAAAAAAACTCTTTTATATAATAACACTCTATTATAGGTTAAATCAAGTAACATTTACTTTAAAAAATTCGATTGCTAGTTCAGTTTCAATTCAGTTTGCTATATCTGGTAGCTCATCTAATTAAGACGTTAGTTTTTCAGTGAAGTGTAAAACTAAAATTCCGCTCAGTACATTATTCTGTGACCCTGCGAGATGAGTTGTTGAAAGGCTTTCTAGGAAGTTAAAGGTTAATTATCGTTAATAGCAAAATCTTTTATCATCATTATGTTTTTGAACTTACATTCCAATCAATCAATCAAACAAGGAAGATATCCATTTTATCAAATATATGGTAGTTAACACAATTAGTTAACACCTACGAACGTAGAATTAACAATTTACTTTACCAAAAAAAAATCGTGTTACAACAATTGTAAATGTAAAATAATTTATGAATTATGGTTTTTTGTACATAAAATAAAGGTCAAGTATATTTGTGACAACCGAAATATGAACCCAAATAGCAATCAGTACTTTGTTAACTAGGAGTTATCAGTGTTTGTGACAGTTGTTTAGTACAACAGAATGATAAGACACGAATTTAATAGAGAGAAATTTAACAAAGTAAAGTTAAACATTGAATATTTTGCACAGTCCGTACCTACCTTCTTAATGGCTTTCATGAACTTTTCTAAAAGTATAAAAGAAAAGTAAGTTTCTAAAAGTTCGTTTTAATACTACTTAGTTTTTTAAATTTAAGATCATTTCCTAACAAAACGTGACACTTTGAAAAAAGAAATGTAAGCCATTGAAGGTTTTACTTAAATAAAGTCTTTTAAAAGAGTTTGAAAGTAATAACTTCTACAATAATATACCAAATACATATATGTAGTACATGTTTTTTATGGATTCATTTAGTAGCTTTGACGAAGGCTAACACTTGCAAGAGTAAATTTAAAATCACGGACATATTGTAAACGTGTATGTAGATTCGTGTTAGAACGTGTATGTAGACCTTCTCGAGAAGACGAGCTAAAATTGTCCGTCTTACATAGCGTAATGATTTATTATTTATCAGATATTATGTTGTATATGTAATAGTTTATGTATTTATTATAATTATATGTATTATAGTATATTTAGTATATTGTACGTAAGGTATATTTTTAAGTTTGTTAACTTATGATATTTAAGTTTGTACATGTATTATACATTTTAGATCTTTAGTCATAGTTTTGAATTTTATATTTTTTTTATTTTCTGTATTGTAGGTACCCTTGTAGTTTTTATTTTTCTGTATTGTGTTTCGGTTGACTGGTAGATAATGCTTTAGCATTAAGTCCGCCAATAGGGAACATTCACGTATTTTTTTTTTGACGTAAATAAATCATTTACCTCTCTATATCGTAGAAAAAAATATAAATAGGCTTGAAAAGATTCTAGTTTTTTTTCAAAGTGAAAATTAAAACATTGCGTAAATTTGACCCGTTTAAACACCGCCATTTTGCGCGCGTTTTGCGTGACGTCAAATGATACGTCCAGTGAATGTTTACTATGAACTTTTTAGTTATTTCATAGATATTTTAAGTTTTAATTGCTTTACAAGTCATGGAAGAAGATAAAAATCATCTTACGAGTATTGTATAGTACCGGAGTGCAAAAATAGTAAAAGAAAAACACCCGACAAAGTGTTTTTTGTATTTCAAGAGATGCGAAAATACAAAAACAATGGTGTATGGTATGGTATGGTATTAAAAGGGATAATATATGTGCTAAATCGTGTTTATATGGTTGTGAAGATCAATTTAACGTAAGTATACTTTATTTATAATAAGTTTAATCTAATAGTTTAAATTTATAATAAGTATTAAACATTAGAAAATTTGAGTTTAAAATTAACCTAACCTATCTTACAAATTTCAGTATAACTTTCTATAAAAACCGTAATCTTTTTTTGTTTTACGCAATTTTTATGGTCTGTCGATTTATTTCAGGTTAAGGAAGATACAGCAAATTGTATTGAATATAATGTGTAACGAAACAACAAGGAGAAAGATGTAATCTAAGTTTGAAGAAAGGAGTTGTTCCTTATATATTTTTGTGACAAAAACACCAGCTGATAGAATGAGAATGTGCATAGTCAAAAGACAAAGATTGACATTGGTTAATTAAGTATTTCAGACTTAGATATCAAAAGTAGTGTTTAAAAAAATTGGTGACCTTTACAAAGAAGTGATATAGGTAGTAAGTCCTAGTACTGCCCATACAAATGTCTGTGATATTTATCAGCTAAGACTCAGTACTTCTCCTATTGAATGTGATGATCATAAGGCAGAGCCTTGCTTTTCACATATTAAAGATAAATTACCAAGTGGCTAAGCTGTGCAAGTTAATATTAAACCGAAGTATGGAAGTAAAGGTGTCAATATAAATATACCTGCTGAAAAACAAAATGTAGCATTATCACCATTTCCTCATTGAACACACAATGTTGGTACTTTACCAGTAAAACTATCTGTTTTAAAAAGAAAATTGTTTACTGAAAACACAGCTGATAATACTTCTATAGCATCTTATATCTTCTATATCTGCTGATTATCAACCAAGTTATTTATCTGAGTCAAGTGAAGTGAAAAATGATTCAGAGGAAGAAACATTTTAAAAATGTATTGTGTAGTAGCATGCTAACTGCTATTCAAAAAGAGTTTGTAGGTATTTGTTTTGTTAGAGTTGTTTGAGTATTTAGAAAATGTTTTTAAGATTACCTAAACAATTGTATCATTTAATAAAACCTTTAAGCACGAAAATATAGGTTTAAATTATTCATTTTTCTCAGTCACACTGATACCACAGTATGAACTTAAACGCCGATATATTGAATGGCGTGTCAAATGACGTCACATTTCCTTTCGACCAATGGTGGCGCGTTTTGGAATTTTGAATTTCGCTCCCTAAATTTACATTGCCTTAAATGATTAGTAAATTAAAAAAAAATGATTTTATTATAATAAGATGATAAAAAGTAATCGAAAAAAAAATATTTGAGACCCTTTAAATGTTTTTGCATGTTCCCTATTGTATAATTTTGTACAATAAAGTTTAAATAAATAAATATTCTATTCTAATGGCGACATTTCACACGTTGGTAACAGTTCCTACTGAGTTAAGTATAAATCTTTTGTATCTGAAAATACTGACTTAAGTATAAATTCTATATGTCTAAAAAATAACGAGCCCTTCAAGGTTATAGTTTCATAGACATAAACTAACCACAGATCCACTTTATTATGTCAAAAAACACAATAACACTTTGAATTTGGTAATAGCTAATACGGATTACCAACTAATTGTCTACTGTAAAAAAAGCAATCTTGAACGCTCGATAACCATCCAAATTAAATTAATTACAGTGCTATGGTATTTTTTACTACGTTCTGCTAAAATGCTTTGGATATATTTTCATATTACACTATAATGCGCACAAGTACTAGTACTTTATCATCTGCGCTCGTTCGTAAGAATTTCTTTGCAATTTTCTGTGCAGTCATGTGCAACTTCGAATAATATCCAACATTTATCATTGAGAAAATTCTTTCTCTACGAGGATATAACTTAACGTGCATAATTTAAGTCAGTCAGTCAGTTTTTAAATAGTCTAGAATTATTGTGCAGTTATTAAGATTAAGATAAAGAAAACATTCGTAAATTGAAAGAAGTTATTACCTTTTCAGTCGAGGTTATTTTGATAATATAACAAGTATTAAATGCGCTACATACAAACTTCTCCATAAGCATCATTAAATCTATTTATTTTATTCTAAAGGACAACATTTATCTAATTATTTAAGTTATTAGAATTGGTTTGAGGAATAATGGTATATTAATCATATCGGGGACCGATTTTTTTTTTAACTACAAAATCTTTATTTGAATATAGAGATATATCATTATAGATAGATATTAGAGATGCACCGAATATTCTGTTAGTATTCGGTATTCTCGGTTTTGATGCCGAATATATTCGGTTCGAGTTTTTCTATTTTTTTGACTACACGACACGAACTAAAATACTAAACTAAGTTTTATGTCATATTAGAATTCAAAGAAATCTTAAAATAATGTGTTGAATGATGCTTAATAATATAAAATAATTAAGCTTCAAATTAATCAATCATTTATTTCAAAAGATATCAAGTAAACATTTATTTTATTATTCCTAACCTACAATTAGTATTTAAAACATTTTTCATTTTGTCTGTATGTTTTTCATGAAATTTCATGTATGTTTTTCATGAAAAGTTTTTCATTTTGTCTGTTTGTCTGTATGTTTGTGCACGCTAATATCCGAAACGGCTGCACCAATTTGGATGCAGTTTTCTGGAAAATATTGTCACAGTCTTCAGTTAACATTTAGTATTTATTTTATTGAAATCAGTTAAGAAATAAAAAAGTTATGTCAATTTATGTCAATTTCGTAATAGGTACCATGAAAATCTTCTACACATGTAATAAACCTATAGAGGAGAAGTCTCTGTACATTGAAAATATTAAAAGTCTCTGTACATTGAATATATTATAAAGCCAGGATGTGAAGGGGATAACTAACTGAATCCATTTCTAACATTTATGAAAGTTTTGTTTGTTTATCTGTTTCTCTTTGCATGCAACACTACTTTTTTCGTGTTGTGCACGCAATACGAAAAAAGTATGTGGCTAATGTATAAGAAAACTGTAACTGATCGCTGTCTATACATGGAAAATATTTTCAATTTTTATATAACTCAAGAGAACCTAAAATAATGTTTTTTATTTTGTCTGTTCATCTGTATGTTTGTAGGTCTGTATTTGTATGTTTGTGCACGCTTATCTCAGAAACAGATTAACCGGTTTGGATGACATTTTCGGTAATATATTGTCATGGGATTTCATTTAAAGGTTTTTTTTATTAAATTGGTTAAAAATAAAGAATTTAATAATCTCTTTTTTTTCCACCAATGCGATGAGAGATTTTTTCAAAATTATCAGTACCAATAATAATAATCAGGAATAATAATATCCTTTCCAATAAAAAAAACCGAAATTGGACCCTGTAAAAAAAATCTGCGTATTAAATAAAAATATATGAAAACAAACTAGAAATACTCCTACACTCAAAAATTACTTGCGGGAGTTTGATAAAACTATGAACGGGTACGTTTTATCGTAATCGATATCTAAACGTACAAAGTCGCAGACACAGCTAGTTTTAATAATATTTTCAGGAACATATCATGCAAGTCTTGGAAATTAAGTTGAAAGTGGTAATAAATTGCATTAGTCTGACGCTAACGACCGAGCTAAACGCTGCTAGCAAGATGACGGTACATGCATAGTGGCACATTTTCCTTCTTAGAACCAGCATTACTGTGTTATATGAATTCCTAATTTGATTGTAAATAGCATTAGAATATTTTATAAATATTTGCGTCACGACATTTATTGTTCTATGAGACCCGAATTTAATTATGTCACAATTCTCTTTTGTCTTGTTGTTTTGTTTTAAATCAAAAGGCGCTTAAATTTCTTTCAAGAGATCTCGCATACCACGTAACTTGTCCTTTCAATGTTTAAACCTATTAATTGTATGTTGTGTTATTGTATGTTGCATGTTCTATCTACGAGTACCCTTGATTACTGTTGAGTTTGTTAGTTCTCACACCTAGAGGATTGACGTATTATATTTTTATACATTTATAATAAAACAATACATAATTAACTTTCTAACTATTGCATTTCATGAGAACCACCGGATGTCAAAATGTTAAAGTTATAGCAAAAAGTTTTGAAGAAGAATTTGAAAAATTGAAGAAGTCTAATAATTAAGTTTCAATTATTAATATTTTTACGAATAGAATTACTGCTACACAGTTCTAAGCTGTTGAAGCAATAAAGTGTAACTTTGACTGAAGACTATTTTTCATTCAAATGGATGACCGCCCTTCATCACCTATCATCAGTGCTGATACTCGAAAGCCACATCAGAAACCAGGCTCGGAAGCTGAGCACTCTGAAGAGTACCTCGCTCTCACATATATAATTATTTAAAAATGGGAATTAACACGTATGAAATAGGTTCGACCAGGTTGGTCGAAACGTTATAAGTTTGCTGGCTTCGTGGTATATGACGCGGCCTTAATTAGCGAAAGTAACCTAACGAACCAATTTCGATCCTCAACCAACACAACCGATATTTTTGTCACGGCGAGTGCGAAACCGACCCTGTGGCGTTCCACTAAGGCGATGAGGTCAACCTTTGGTTTTTTTAGTGGTAGGGTCGTCCCACACAATTATTCCAACGAAAAAATAAATAAATAAACGAGTTGGTCGAAACGTCAGGCAAATAAAAGATATGTGATATCATTTCGTACGCGTTAATTTCCGTTTTTAAAAATCTATACAATACATAATTAAGTCCCCACTCAATGGCTCAACCGTATATATAAACTTCAATATCAACCGATAAAATTATTATTGTATATGTTCAATGATAGCATTAAAAAAAATATTTGATTTATTGAATATTCAGAGATTAACCTACGCATATTGATAATAGAGAATAAGTAAATTCAAACAATTTTGTAATAAATTGTCGTTGTAATCTTAAATTTATCTCATGGATCTTGACAATATTTGCAACATATACCCTTAAATATTTAATTAAATATTTGGGTTAAAAATGGTTGGGTTAAAAATTGACTTAAAAAAAGACTAATAAAATAATTAAACAAGACATTTTATATTAAATACGACACAATTGTGATTGTACAATTAAATTTACAAATATCTTTATTATATAATTTCTTATTTATTAAAAGATAGTATTGTCATTGTTCTAATGCGGTCGCGAACATACAAAGCGACAGAGAGTTCTGTTTATTTTGGGCTTAACTTACTCGCTGACTACAAAAAAAGATAACTTTACTGTACTACTGTCTGAGTGAAATATGTGACATTTTCTGTAAAAAAAATCATTTTAATACTTAAATTTCCACAATAATCTTTTATTATTAAGAAGAAATTACTTTTATCGATCGAGTCGTTAAAAATTTTGCACGTAAAGTTATAGTAATATTAATTTACTCTTAACCATTGGATACAGTTGCAATAAATATTTAAGTATTTATTTATGTCAATCTATCTATAATTTAGCTTATATATAATGTAAGGAATAATAATTTATGTATATACCATTATGTAGAAGCCTAGTTTCAAAACGATGTTATATACTTAAAGAGGATTCGCCTTGATGTTTGTTATAATCCTTAGATAACGAAATACAAATAGAGCTAATAATGTTTCTAATCCTGAGTTTTTGTTGATTTTCCTATTCTATTCTAATGATAAAAATTTTCTCAATATATTTTTTTAATACATTTATTAGTCTTTATACCGAGTCATATCATGCATGGTACATGGTCATTTCATTACCCTGTTAATTATTTTGATATAATTATATTATACTGTAAATGTACTGGCTACTTTATAATAATTAATGAGTGCATATGTAGTCTAATGAATACTAATAAAAATATGGGGAATGGAGCAAAGATTTAACTATTTTTATTTAAGCAAGAATCTCTATAATCTTTTATCCTTGCTAAACTTTGGACAAAACACAAAAACATGGCATCTGGTTGCGTAAGCAATTTATCATCAACAATGTTATCCGAGTTAAGTTTTTCTGCTCGTTACTTATCGCCCATAAACAATATTCAAAAGCAAAGACAGATGGCGGATCTACCAGATTCTGATTTATAGAAGAGACATGATGAGTTGTTATAGTTTGCCATTAATATCTAGATATCTATATGCTTGCCATTAATATCTAGATAACAATGGGCTTACTGTAATTGTGTCATAATTTTGATACATATTTAACTTAAAGACACAAATAAATAAATAATTTCTTACAGAATTACAGTTTTTTTAAACAGGTTAAGAGTGCAAATATATAACAGTAGTCTGACTCTAATGACCGAGCTTTACACCGCCGCGCTCGCAGGATCTCCATCTTGCATGCATGCAACGTGACACATGCGTACCTAATATGATTTTAGTAGTCAAGAAATTTATGTAAAATGAGAATTGTGTTGAAAATGTTTGTTATATCTTTTTGTGTAATATTTTATTTGTCAAAATGATAAAGTTTTTATAATAATAAATCATAATTTACTTTGTGATCTTTAAGGTAATTTCTAAAGTAATAGTTTAGATTTTTTTTAAAGTTCATTATCACTATGCGTTACCCTTGCGATGGCAAGGGCAACTAAACCTCATGAAACAACTGGAAAACTTTTTTATTTTTAATGGTAGCAAGTAGTCCTGATTCACGACCATTCTCCTGGTCTAGAATAATTTGGAGATATTTTATTGCTATGCTTAATATAAATATAAATTTATATTGAAATTTCAATTATAGATGGTAACGCTCAACGGGTTTATTTGCATTTTTTATTAAGTTCATGGGGAGTGGCTACGGAGAACTTTGATGTGTATCTTAAGGAAGAGTAAGTTACTTCTTTGCATGTTTTTAATAAAGGAAGATTGCGAAGTAATGTTTCATTTACTCATTCATCATTAAATGAAGAAAACTATAAATGTATGTCGTCCATAAGACTTTTATTAATAGGTAGTTACGCCCAAATATTTGTGTAACACTTAGTGAACTTATTTATACAAGAGTTGTTAATAATAATAATAAATAAAGTAGTAATGTTCATACCAAAAAGACTATGATTAAACGATAGATTACGTTTTCACATAATTTACACAAACCAAACATCGTACAACAATTTAAAACAGGAACTTCAAAGAACACACCGATACAGATTTCTAACATTAGAGGCAGGCAGGCAGGCAGGAGGAGAAGGCATCCCATGTTATCGAAATGAGAACCGAGCTGTCTTATTCGCAAACTCATTAAAAGATCAATTCAGGCAGGGTTAAAACTCAATTCAACAAGGAGTTCTTTTGTTAAAAAATATATGAACTCGCAAATCTTCCCGAAGGCACTTACCCGAGGAAAGCTCCAGCGAGGAGATCAACAGCATCATTCTGCGCCACCTATCTTTTCGCACCATCGCTGCCTGTACCAGGCTGTTTAATGGTTTTCTCTGCAATGGTAATTTTCCCTCTGCGTGAAAATAGGAAAAAATAGTACACAACCTTGAACTGATCATTAAGTATGACAAAGCAAGTTGATAAGGTTGTGGGTAAGGACTAACTGACTTCGCCTCCACTTTATCTCGTCCTCCAGCCTCAGTAGGAGAACCAAATAGTTATCTATAAACTGTATGCTAATGCAAGGTTCACATATGCAACCGCTGCGCCGCCTGGTATGCATTAATGAGCTCAGCTACGAGGTGAAACTACAAGCGCAACAATCTTGTCTTGTCTACGCACTATTATGCCATCTTCTCGCAGAGTCAAAAACTATTCCCTGAAATTGTAGACAAAGATTTAACTATTTTTTGCTATATGAAAATTTTGGATTGTGAAATGAAAAAAGTTGCAATTTGTGGTCATCGTTACTATCAGCTAAAGTTATTGAATTTGGTTTGATTATAATAAATATTGTTCTTTAATAATTAATCGATAAGTTTTGTAACCATCCTTGGTCATATGTTTATATTAGAGCATATTGTAGGCATTGCTATTACAAAGTTATACGCACTCGTAAGATCAGTATTGCAGAGCCACCAGACTCACGTAAGCAGTTCATTAGCGTCCTTAATAGTTTAAAAGCTTGAAATCAAGTATATATTAATATCAGAGTAAATATATGTTCAATAACCATCATGATTAATGAAAGTTTAAGGCACTACAATTGCGGGTTATACCTACTTATATTGCTTATCCTGCTTCTGCTTTATGATTATCAACGAATTAGAGAAAACCACTTAGTTTTAACAAATGATACAAGTAATTCAAAAAAAGAATAGAGTGAAAATCTCATAAATATTTAGAAGCTTAGAATCTCATTTAAGCAATAAAGCAGAAAATGTAAAGAAATCTACGTTTCTTGTAGTATTTATTAACATTTTTTAATTAAATTTTCTTCCCCTGCCTGAAAAGGAATAGTCATAATTAATTTTTTTATCGAACTACTTTTTTATCGAACTAATAACTGGAAAAAGTTTCGAAGAAATTTAATTTGATTTTCTTACTGTCTTGTCTATTCAATCCTTTTTTTGTGTATGAAGAATCATTAAAGAGTGAAAGCTAACAAAAAAAACACAAAACAGTTTCACTCGGCGTCCTATTTCAGTTACTCACGAAATGGCGTCATTCGGAATGACACGAGTGTTTACATTTAGACTCCTTTTGTGAGATCTTCTTTTAAGAATATATTAAAAAGTCTCGACGTGTATTCTATAAAATACAATAAGACTGTGAAATGTAAAATTATATTCTGTATCCAAAAAACTTCTTAAATAAATGCCTTTCCTTATTAAAATAATTAGACTTAAACTATTCTAATATTAAACAATATCCTAGTTATGTTTTTGCATCAGTATTAGCGATTGCAAATACGATCGTATTTCTTAATTGTCGCAAAACATTTGAATACTATTTCATTTCATGCTATATTCGAATATTATAAATTGATGACGTAATATTTATGTTTTCGGTAATCTTCATTGACACAAATATGTGTAATATAAATGCATAAAGTTTTGTAGTTAATCAAAGGTTTCTTGTATATAAATGTTACAGATATATAATTTAAAATTTTACATTTAAGTTATTTCTATTTTGAATTATTTGAGTATCAAATTCAAACTATATTTACCTATTCTTAAAAAAACGGAAAGTGAGCAAATATATAATTTTATTGAAAAATTTTGTTAGTATTCTTAGATAATAAAACTGTTGCAATGACCGTAGCTCCTTAACCTACTTTTTATCGTCACTTTTATTTGCTATAAATTTTATTTAAATCTATAATTTATATGCAGATGAGGTCTCAGCGAGGCGGTCATACTGAGTTAGGATAAGTTAGCCCTGATATACTTCAGGGTTTTTAATTTGATACAATTAAATATATTTAACTTCTTTGTCTTTTCTGTTAAACACAATAAGATAATTATCAGCTTATTTTGTTTTTGTCATAAGTTTAATTAATTTTATTATTAGTTATTTATTTTAATTAAATAATCGGCTCTATAAGTTTAAAAAATATTAAGTATCTTATTTCTAATAAAAATGATTTTTATTTAATATTTACATATTCCTGTTATATTTACTAAGAAATATTAATATTATGACTAGAAATTGCAATAACTTTTTTTTTTAATATGTATATAATTATTGACTTTACAAGGAACATGATATCTACATATTTATAATATTTTAGTATTTTTATCAACCGTTTGATTTTATTGTATCTAATATTTTATTCATCCCACCTTGGTTTTCAAACACTATATTTAGTTTAAGTTTATATTGATCGAATAACAAAGATTCTTCAAGTGAGTTTTATACTGTTTTCAAATATTATACAATAGGTATAAATGTTGAAGTTCAATAATAACAAAATGTAACATACTTAACATACGTACTTTGGTGGTGAGGTGTACACTAGTTATTTGTATCCAACGTTGAAAGAACCGTGCCTGCAGACCGTACTGTCTGCAGGCACGGTTCTTAACGCAATGAAATTATAACGATGGTTAAAATAATAACTATGTATACTTCCTCATAATGTTTTTTTATATTCATTATGTAAAATTCTAGATTTTACAGTTATTCGTATGTTGTTATTCGATGTATATAATTATAGTTAAGCAGAGGCGTAGCGAGCTTAACTCGCGCCCGGGGCATAATACCGTTATAGCGCCCCCCATTTTAAAAACAATAAAATATTAAATGTTAAATATACTCACAACGTAATAAATCTATACATATAATAAAATTGTCACTGATCCATTTCTGTACATGGAAAATATAAAAAAAAATCATAGGCCCCCTATAAGAGCAAGAAAACAATGGTTTTTCCGTTTGTCTGTTTGTCTGTATGTCTGTATGTTTGTGCTCGCTAATCTTGAAAACGGTTTAACCAATTTGAAAGCAGTTTTCACGAATATATTGTAATTGTCTTCACTTAACATTTAGTGTTAACTTCATCTAAATCGGTTAAGAAATAAAAAAGTTATGATAATTTATGTCAATGACGTAATAGGTACCATGAAAATCTTATTCTATACATGTAATACATCTGAAGAAGAGTAGTCTTTGTACATTGAAAATATTAAAAAAATATATCAGGATGTGAAGTAATAACTAAAAAAATTAAATTTCAGCATTTTTAAAATCTTTGTCTGTTTATCTGTTTGTCTTTTAGTTGAGCACACAACACGAAAAAAAAAAAATTTCAAAAATTCATACAGGGGGACCTTTATATAAGCAAGAGAACCCAAAACAATGTTTTTTTTCATTTTGTTCGTCTAAATGTCTGTATGTTAGTGCACGCTAATCTCAGAAACGGATTAGACGATTTGGAAGCAGTTTTCGGGAATATATAGTCATGGGATTCACTTTATATTTTATTTTATTTTTTAACAATCGGTTAACAAAAAAAGAAGTTAATAATATCTTATTGTCGTACCATTGCTTCTTACCAGTTTAAAGGTTTATAGTTTTTACATACATTAGTAAGTACAAAGGGTACTTTTTATCAAAATCGAAAACTACGCGTACGAAGTCGCAGGCACAGCAAGTTAGATATTTATTATAAAGCAAAGTCGCTTTTCGCGTCTGTATGTCTGTATGTATTTATCTTTAAAACTACGCGAAGGATTTTGATGCATTTCTTTTTAATAGATAGAGTGTTGCAAGAGGAAGGTTTATATATATAATAACATGCTTAATATATCAGAGAACCACTGATAATTTCAAGATTTCTAATGCGACGTCCTATTTAGTTCAACGCTGGCGGAACTCTACGAGATAGATCAAAATAATGTACTAAGTATTGTATACCTTAACAAGTTCTACAAGAAAATCCGCGATGGTAAATGTTTATCTGTTAGGGATAATCCACAATAGCAAATTATTATCCTTTACTTTTTACGAAAAATAATAGGTTATTTACAAAGCGATTCTAAGAAATACAGCTTTAATCCTTATCTAATTAAGTAACTTAAATACATATAAGATTTAATATGGAACAATATAGCCCTTTACAGCATTTAAATTAAATAAATATTTTCGAAGACATTACAAAGTTAAAATATAGGGTCTTCGCTTTTGCGGCTGTACGGTCTACCGGCGCACTATGGTATGGAACCGTGCAAACCGGCTCAAACTGGCTTTTGTGAATGTTCAGTATTGAAAATTTTGTTAATGCATATAGCTAACTGAATGTTTATCATTTAAACTAGACTTTTTTTAAAATAAAACTAGACTTGCAAGTTGATGGTGAAAATAACGTCGATTGTGTAGCTCAGAAGTCCTCAAGTTTATATGGTCATATTTTGATTATGTTCAATAAAAACCTGTAAGTGGATAAATGGTTGGAATGGTTGTTAAGTACTTTGTTTAAAAAGTATTTAAATGGACGTTTGAGTAAAAACAAGAGAGGTATAAAAATAATTACAGTACCTAATATTGTATCCTTATTAAAAACTTTAAATATACTTTTGTCGTTATACTGAGCGATGTCTGCCGATGTCGTAATTTTGATTGTATCACTTAAAATAAGTCATTTAGAAGCCAATATAAAAAAGGGAAGTGGGAATTGTTTTACTACGAATTTAAGGCGTGCGAAGCCGCGGGCAAAAGCTAGTAAATAAATAATATTTGGGTCTAATAGCTGAGGTTATCACAGAATGTTGTAACTCCGTGTATCCCGATCACCTTTGAGTTTAAATACTATGATATGTCTATGATGTTAAAGGTTTATAATACAAAACAAAATAAACAAAAGTTGTAACACTGTTTAATAATGAATACAAATTTGAAATCATTTATATTCCACAAATAGTATGGTATGGAATGTATAACCAATATGGAATGTATAACCAATACAGGAGGATCCTTATATAAGCAAGAGAACCCAAAACAATGTTTTTTTATATTATCTGTTCGTCTTTATATCTTTATGTTTGTGCACGTTTGTCGTTTTGGATGCAGTTTTCGAGAATATATTGTCATGGGATTCACTTTACATTTTGTACTTTTTTTAACAATCGGTTGACAAATAAAGAAGTTAACAATCTCTTATTGTCGTAACATTGCTGCTTACCAGTTTGAAGGTTTATAGTTTTTACATACATTGTTAAGTACAAAGGATATTTTTATCAAAATCGAAATCTACTAGTACGAAGTCGCAGGCACAGCTAGTACATATAATAAAATTGTCACTGATCGAAAACTGTACATGGAAAATATAAAAAATTGTTGTGTGGTTTTATGAAACCACCGTAAAAGTGAAACTTTTTTTCACATTATAGACATTTTACTAAAAATTTTCGGAATAATATTCCATTAAGGGTATAAAAATTGCTTCATCAATCTTAATTTTATACTTAGAAAATGGGAATGATAATGGGAAATGATAAAAGTAGACTAGGTCTCCAACTAATATTTTTATTGAACTCTGTGTCTTAGAGTACGACATACATAATACTTAACAATTATTTAGATGATATACACATATTAAAACACTGAAAACAATATTTTATAATGGTTGAGTCATTTTGATCCGTTTTTCAATTATTTTCAATCATTCTATTATCAATTCCATCTTCATCATGAATTTAATTAAAATTAATTATATCTTAATCATAATAATGAATAAATAACAACATTTACATTAAACACTAACAAAAACAAACAAAATAGCGTGGAGCACTGGCACAAATGAGTAATAGTCTATACACTACACGGTCAGCTGATGCTAACTATAGGCGCCGCCATATTGGCCTCGGCTGCTCTGACGAGCGCCTTTCACTTTATCCCTACTCCGCGGCCGACCGTCACGCGACATGCAACACACAGACGAAAAAGTTTGAGACGATGTAATAAAAGTTTCACTTTAAAAAAAAATCTTGAACTATATAAGAGCAAGAGAACCCAAAACAATTGTTTTTCATTTTGTCCGTATGTTTGTGCACGCTAATCTCAGAAATTTATTAACCAATTTGAATGCAGTTTTCCGAAATATATTCTTATATTCTTGGTTTAACATTTAGTATTTATTTCATCTAGATCGGTTACACATAGAAATTGAGCGTGAGTAACATTTAGTTTTTAACTTTCATTACACACTCTTCACTCCATCAAAAGATGAATGTATTTAAAGTGCTCCAGAAATCTATCTTTATCTATACATATAATAAAATTGTCCCTGATCCCTGAATTAAAAAAAACAAAAACATCATAGGGGGGCTTTATAAGAGCAAGAGAACCCAAAACAATGGTTTTTCAGTTTGTCTGTTTGTATGTATGTCTGTATGTCTGTATATCTGTATGTTTGTGCACGCTAATCTCGGAAACGGCTTAACCAATTTGAATGCGGTTTTCCGGAAGAAAGAGAGGGCGCTACAGTGCAAACGTTTAGTTCAACTCCGTATTAATAATCATCTAAAAATTAAAATAAGTGCATTTACTTAGTGAATTAGACAAAAGTGAAGAAATAAATAGGTGATCTTCATCATACATTGTGGACAAAGTCTAACTTTCGGCGAAAATTGTGCAATCAGTGTAAATGACCTGACAAAGACATGACCGTGAACAAATAGTAATTATATACGTGTGTGATATATCCCCTTTGCTTTATACATCTGAAATGAAAGGCAAACTTAAGCTGAAGAAATTGTGAGCTTTTATATCCCCAGCAATTGTTTTTCAAACATATAAGTGATTTCATAACCGTACATTTTTCATATCAAAAAGTGACTTGCAATAACAGCGAATTGCACATAGTGACATCTGTGGGCAAATTATCCGTAACTCTAATACAAATTCGAACTATCTTCGATCTACGATCGGTACGTCAGAGAGCTAGCTATTATTTCAACAAGTCGGAACAAGAGGGCGTTAGTAGTACTTAAACAACCACTCCAATATTATAATACAATATTGAAACTGCCTGGAAATTTAAAAATGGAGGAAATTATATACGAGCTCCGAAAAATTCGAAGAGATTTAGACGATCAGAAATCTGCAATTGAAAAAAGTGGAGAAAAAGTGACCGAAAAAGTTACACAAAATATAAATTATATTTTAGAAGATAAGCTTAAAATATTTAATGAAAAATACGAACATCTAAAGGAAAAATGTGAAATTCAAGAAAAACGACTGTATTTTTTAGAAAAACAGGCAAGAAAAAATAACATTGTCTTTTTCGGAATAACAGAAACGGAAACATCATACTCTAACCTAGAAAATTTAGTAGTGCAATTCATCAAAGAACATTTCTCTCAAGAACTGGATTGCTGGAATATCCAAGAAGTTAGAAGAATAGGCAAGAAAGGGGAAAGACCTAGACCAATAGTTGTCACTTTTTGTACACTAGGAACAAAAATTAATTTGTTTAAAAATAGAAGTGCACTAAAAAATACCCCTTACTACATAACGGAAGATTTTCCACAAAATATTTTAGAGAAGAGGAAAGAACTTCAAGAACAAGCAAGAATTGAAAAGGAAAGGGGAAATTTTGTTAAAATAATATATGACAAGCTCATCATAACTGAAAATAACAAAACAGCTGGCAATAACAAAAGAATGCTTTCAAGTTCGCCTGAAAACAGTACGACAAAAGGTGCCGAAACCAAAATAAATATACGGGCAAAAAAAATAAATAAATCGCAAAAACATTTAGGAAAAACTTCAAGCATAACAGAAGCTAATATGAAACCGGGCATGCTGAATTATTTGATTAATAAGAATACGAACAACCCATTAGATCGGCAGAAAAATAATAACGGAAACGAATAGCAATTATCAACCCCCTCTCGCAGCGTCAACAAACATCAACCACTATCAGTACACCAAACTCATCTTCCAAGCCGGCTGGTTACCGTGGAAGATCACGACCAAAACCCTCCAAACAACCCTCCAAACAACCCTCCGAACAACCCTCCGATAAATGTAACAACTCCACAAAAAACTTTATACATTCTGACATACAACGTAAAAACACTCTCTTCATACGAACGTTTGATAGAACTATACGAAGCTCTCAAGGATATTAAATATGATATATTAGGATTAGCTGAAACAAGACGTATGGGAAATAAAATCGAAGAGCACAAAAATTTTATTTTCTGCCATACAGGCCACACACCGGGAAGACATGGCATAGGTTTTATAGTTAAATACTATCTTAAAACTAATATAGAGAGCTACGTCGGCCTTTCTGAAAGAGTAGCTATATTGAACCTGAAATTCGAGAGTACTAGCCTATCTATTATTCAAGTCTATGCTCCTACTGCACAAGCAAGCAATGATGAAATCGATACCTTTTATTCGAAAATAGATAAGGCGATTGAACTAGCACACAAAGACTTTATATTGATGGGCGATCTTAATGCTAAAATTGGAAAACCAAAAAACGAGGAACATTTAATCATGAAAGCACACGGGTATGGCATTCGAAATGAGAGAGGTCAAAGATTAATCGAATACGCTAGTGAGAACAAATTGTCAATTCTAAACACTTTCTTCAAAAAAAAAACAAAAAACAAATGGACCTGGCGATCGCCAGATGGAGCCCACAAAAATGAAATTGACTTTGTGCTGTCAAATAGACCGCGACTATTTAAAAACATAGAAGTGTTGAACATCAACTATCCTTCAGATCATAGGCCAGTAAGAGCTACGATATTATATGATGCACATTTCAAAAGAAGCAGAACCAACTTTTCTAACTCTTTACATAGCACAATAACAAGCGAAGAAGAAACCACCAAATACAAAGAATACCTCCACTCGTATCTATCGAAAGATCCATCATTTGTCGAGAGTTCCATCCCAGTCCAGAAATACTACGACAACTTAATCAGAGCCATTACCAGAAGCTTGCAAAACGCACGACTAATACATAATCCAAAGAGAACCCACAAAATATTCTCAGAACGTACATTACAACTTTTTAAAAGAAGACAAGAGCTGCAAAAAAGTCCACATAAAGATAAAGCAATAAAAAATGAAATATCAGCACTTTACAAGCTTGTCAACAAATATATTAAAAAAGACTACGCCGATTACAGATATAGAACTATCGAAAAACACCTGCAACGAACAGGAAGCACGAAAAAGGCATACAAAGAACTGAAACCAAATAAAACATGGATAGAAGGACTTAAAAAAGGCGAAACAACGAAGATTAACCGCCGCGACATCATTAGCACAGCAACAGTTTTCTACAGGGATCTCTACAGCACAAAAGAGTTAGAATTCACCAGTCATGAGAACCAAAATATCAGTAACATTCAAATAAGTCCGCACTTTGAAGAAAAAGACATCATCGAGGCATTAAACAAACTAAAGCTAGATAAAAGCCCAGGCTCGGACAATCTAGCAAACGAGTCTCTAAAGATAGCCGCCCCAATACTAGCTGCACCTTTTACAAAGTTATTTAACTCTATCCTCAAATCTGGAGAGACACCCACTCAATGGTCTGAATCCAACATAATTCTATTATATAAAAAAGGCAACCCGAAGGAGATCGAGAACTATAGACCTATTAGTCTGCTTCCGAGCACATACAAACTATTTTCTACAATTCTGACCAAAAAAATTTGCTTTACTTTAGAAACAAAACAGCCAGTCGAACAGGCAGGATTCAGAAAAGGCTTCTCTACCATCGATCATATTCACACACTCGAACTTCTCATCGAGAAATATTATGAGAGAAGTAGACCATTGTACTTGGCATACATTGATTATAAAAAAGCATTCGATTCGGTGTCACACAGCTATATTTGGGAAACTCTGAAATCACAAAATGTGGAAAACGAATATATAAGAGTAATTAAAAGCATATACAGAAACAGCAAAAGCAGAGTAAAACTAGAAACAGCCGGTTCTTGGTTCCCTATAAATAGATGTGTAAGACAGGGGGACCCCCTGTCACCTTTACAATTTATAGCCATACTAGAGTCTATAATAAGCAAACTTGGATGGAATGAAATGGGTATAAAAGTAAAAACTAAGCATTTGAGTCACTTACGTTTTGCGGATGATTTGGTGCTTATATCAGAGACAGGGAAACAACTACAATACATGGTAGAGTCACTAAACACAGCTAGCAAGCTTGCTGGACTAGAAATGAACCTCTCTAAAACTATGGTAATGACCAACAGCACTAAGACACAAATATACGTCGAAAATAAACCTCTTCAATATACCGAAAATTATATTTATCTTGGCAAGCTAATAAGCTTCAACAGACGTAACAACTACCAGGAGATTGAGCGCAGAGCCCAGCTGACATGGAATAAGTACTGGAGCCTAAAAGAAATATTTAAGAGCAACATGCCAGTCAAATTGAAGACTAAGGTTATGAATTCTTGCCTTATACCATGCTTGACCTATGGTTGTCAGACATGGAAGTTTAACAAAAATATTAAAAATAAAATTATAACGTGCCAACGCGGAATGGAGCGGAGTATGCTTAACATTAAAAGAATTAACAAAATAAGACACACAAAAATACGAAACATTACAAATGCAACAGACGGTTTATCACAAGCACTTGCATTAAAATGGAAGTGGGCCGGACACATAGCACGCTTGCAGGACCAAAGGTGGACAAAAATATTGACAGAGTGGGGGGGGCCAGTGGGTAAAAGAAAGATAGGGAGACCTTGCAACAGATGGGAGGACGAAATCAAGCGCACAGCAGGTACAAACTGGATGCAAACAGCGCAATCCAGAGAAAACTGGTTCAATTTGGAGGAGGCCTTTACCTGTACAGGGGTTCCTTCAGAATAATTAAGTGCCCATAATTATTTTTAAATGTATCTAACACATTTATAAATCTACTTCAAAACGTTACTAACTATTATAAAATAAACTATAGATTATATATATTTTTTAAGATACTAACTATACTAATAAATTTGTAAACTAGTAATTCTGTAAGAAATAAAAGGCTTTTTTATTTTTTATTTTTATTTTTATTTTTTATTTTATTTATTTATTTATTTCCGGAATATATTATCACAGTCTTTACTTAACATTTAATGTTTATTTTATCTAAATCGGTTAAGAAATAAAAAAGTTATGATAATTTATGTCAATGACGTAATATGTACCATGAAAATCTTATTCTATACATTTAATAAATCTGTAGAGGAGTAGACTTTGTACATTAAAAGTATTTAAAAAAATATACCAGAATGAAGTAATAACTAACAGAAACCCTTTTTCAGCATTTTAAAATCTTTGTCTGTTTATCTGTTTGTCTTTTAATTGTGCACACAAAACTAAAAAAAATATTTTCATAAATTCGTAATTTTTATTGTATTAACGAAGTGGGAATTGTTTTACTACGAATTTAAGGCGTGCGAAGCCGCGGGCAAAAGCTAGTAATGTAATAAAACTGTAAATTATCGCTGTCTTGACATGTAATATATTTTCAAAAATTCATAATATTTATGGGGAACTTTTATATAAGCAAGATAACCTTAAACAATGTTTTTCATTTTGTATGTTCATCTGTATGTCTGTATGTTTGTGCACACTAATTTCAGAAACGGATTAATCGATGGGCGGACTTAATGCTAAAGCATTTTCTACCAGTCAACCAACACAGCTAACAGAAAATAAAACGATGAGGGTACAAAATTAATAAACAAAATGGAAACACTTAAAGCTAAGAATAACAAAGGTGCTATAATAAACTAAACTATAGGTAATATATAATAAATATATACATATACAAAAATAATATAATCTAAATATATATTAATAATAAATACCTAAATATATATATATATATATATATATATGTACATAACAATAAAATAAAAAAAGTATATAAATTAATAATTCACCTTAAACAATAAATATAGGTAATGATAGGATATCAACGAAATAAACAAATGTTATGATCTCTCATGTAGATAATTTATGATGCGTTTCTTAAAAACTTGTCTGTTCGGAGCACGTCGAAGTATGTCAGGAAGGCTATTCCATAGTTTTATGGCGTGTACTGTGAAGGAATTAGACATAAAACCAGTATGGTGTGAAGGGATGAATAAACTTAGGTTTGTTGAAGAACGGAGATGAAAGTCGTGAGTTGACCGCAGAAGTTGAAACTTGGACTTCAGATAATGAGGAGAACATGGATTGTTTAAAATGGAAAATAACTGACACAAAGTTCTTAAAATTCTTCTTTTACGGATAGAAAGCCATTTAAGCTTAGAACGATATTCTGAAATGTGATCAAATTTGCGTAAATTAAAAATGAAGCGAATGCAACTATTGAGGAGGCGATCCAATTTGTTTAGATTGCCTTCAGAGATATTAGAGTAACATACATCAGCATAGTCTATAAGAGGAAGAATAAGAGACTGCACTAACAGAGTTTTGGTCCGAATGGGTAGAAAGTTTTTATGCCGATAAAGTAAACGCAATGAGTATGTAACTCTGCGGCATAACTCAGATATATGGGGATTAAAACTAAGTGTGCTGTCCATACGAAGACCCAGATTTTTTACTGATGACGTAAGAGGTATTTTAAGGCCATTGTATATGATTGGTGCCACATTACAATTATTAATTTTAGTTAAACCGTGCATGCTGCCGATAATTATGGCTTGACACTTTTGTGGGTTTACATTAATTCCAAAATCGTTGCACCATTCCTGGATGTGTATCAGATCACTATTAATACTCTCAATAGCAGAATTAATGTCATTAGGTGAGGCATGACAATACAATTGTAGGTCGTCGGCATACAGATGGTAAGGGGAAGTAAGATTAATAGTAATAAAATTTATAAACAAAGAAAAAAGAAGAGGGGAGAGAATACCACCTTGGGGTACACCAGATACTAAGCTGCACCACATAGAAAAAGTTTTGTCAATGCAGACAGCCTGTTGGCGACCCTGAAGGTAGGAGGAAAACCAGTTTAGCTCCTTGGAAGAAATATTAACATGTCCTAAAAGCGCAAGCAATAAGTCATGATTGCTGTGCTGTGTCCCGGACGAAAGCCAGACTGATAACTACTTAGAAGATTGTTCTTTAATATGTAGCTAGAAAATTGTTTGTGAACAATTGCTTCAAGGACTTTAGAAAGGTATGGCAATATGGATATAGGACGGAATTCATTACAAGTGGTAGGATTAGGAACTTTTGGTAAAGGAAGAACACGAGCGTTCCTCCAAAGTTTAGGAAAATAGTAATTGGATAAGGACATATTAATAATATGAGTTAGGGTAGGTAAGATAAAATCAAGTAATGTGACAATCATGAACCGGCTGACGTCATCATCACCAACAGCATTAGATTTAATGGAGAGCAGCACTTTTTTAGTTTCTTCCTCAGAGACTAAAGTAAAAGTAAATGGAACATTGACAAGGTTTGGCAAGGAAGATATATATGAAATGGTTTTTAATTTAATGTTGTTATTAAGAATAGGAGTTTTAGAAAAATGAATGTTCAATTCATTAGAAGAAAATGAAGTTGGATAAGTGCCACTTCTAGATGGCACAGCACCTAAAGTTTCAAGAAACTTCCATGTAACTGCCGAAGACGAGTTTAATAGTTTGTTATGAATATGTAGCCGTTTGGCAGCCCTTACCATCTGATTACAACGATTTCTAACAGTTTTGTAATGCTCCCAATTACCCACGCTACGATCTTGTTTGAATTTTCGAAAAGCTCGATCCCGTCTACGCATGGCTGCTCGCACATCATCGGTAATCCATGGGGCAGGTGGATGTTTTATCTTGACTGTTTCTATTGGCGAATGTTTATCAAAAAGGCTTAAGATATTATTGTTTAAGAGATAAACTTTTTCGTCAATGTTCCCCACGTTCCAAAACGCACTCCAATTTATATTATTAGCGTCGTTTAAGATGCTATCAATATTTAATTTTGAAAAACTCCGTAAGTGCAGCAGTGAAGGCTTAAGTTTAGGAGGCTTAAGGTCATAGGAGAGGAACAAAAGGTCGTGTCTGGAAAAATTTGGAGCAAGTAACTGACCATGATTTATTACCTTCTCGGAAGATGCGGTGAGAATCAAGTCAATCCAGGTGTCAGGGACGTTAAAGTTAAGGTGAGTTGGATTCAAAGGTAAGATGTTCAAACTGACAGAACTAAGAATAGACTTTAATTTTTGAGAAGAAGGAGAATCTAAAAGAAGGTTAGTGTTAAAATCACCCATAACTATCTGATGTATGTACTCCGAACTAATGCTTTCAAGGGCAGTCTCTAAGTCAAAAAAATAGTCAGTGGAAGGAGGACAGTACACGACACCAAGAACGGCCTTAACTCCTCTCAGGGAAATTTGCAAGAAAAGAAATTCCGCAGAAGCAGAATAAGGAGACTGTGAAATGTTTAATATAGTATAGGGAATTTCATTTCGTAAGTATATTGCCACTCCGCCTCCTCGTCTACCAATACGGTCACATCGAATTAGCACAAAACCAGGTAACGAGAAAGTGGTGGAGCATAAGTTAGGTTTTAGCCAACTTTCGGAAATTAGTATTGCATGTAACTTACTATCACGAAAGGTATTTATTAATTCAGAATAATGTTGAGGAATACTTTGTGCGTTAAGGTGACAACAATTAAAAGAATTTATATTTAATGATAGATTGGAAGAGAGTTCATCGCTTAGACTAAGGGTGGAAGCATCTGTGGAATCTAGTGAGAGGTAAGAACCAGAGTCGCAAGCAGAGTAGTAAGACTCGCTATCAGACATTGTAAGGCGTAATTAAAATAATAATATAATATATTTTCTAAATAAATAAAGAAATTCTATAAATAAAGTATTATAAATGATTGTATATTTTAAAATATATATAACAAATATATGTTACAAAACATTTTATGATTAAATAAAAAAAACAACTAAAAATAATAATAAACTATACAATCTGCCATAAAATCAAACAATTAAGACTGTGGCAGTTTAAAAAAAAAAAGTAATTAAAAAATGAAATAAAAAATAAAATAACAACATGCAAGAATTAAATGTAAATGCAAGCTAAAAAAAAGTATATGGCTCGTAAAAAATGACAACATTTGTGTTAAAGAACACTGCTAGCTAAATTAACACATAAAAATAAAAAATAAATAGAACAAAAAAAATAATAATAACCGAAAAACTTAATAATTAACAATTCAATTATATTATAAAATAAGTGGCAATTTAGTGAGGGACTGTATAACACTGCCAAAAGAATTTTGGAGTAATTAAGCATAATTTCCAAGAAAAGATATTCCGCTGCTTCATTATAAAGACTTGGAGAGCAGGACAGGATTCTGTAAGGAATATTGGAACGCAAATATATAGCAACCCCACCGCCACCTTTACCAGTACGATCGTTACGAATTAGGACAAAACCAGGAAGTGAAAATTGAAAGGATGAAAGTGATGGCTTGAGAAAGGACTCTGATACTAAGATGGCGTCAATGTTTGTATTACAAAAAGAAGCATGAAGGTCGGCATAATGAGCAGGAATGCTCTGAGCATTTATATGTACTACGTTAAGGTTCCGAGGATATTGAGACAAAATACTGGACAAAATATTATCGAATTGAGGGCAGTCCTCCGAAGAATCACTAGTTGCACTATGAAACTCATCATCATTGGATGAGGAGCAAGATAAAAAACAATCATCATCACAATCAAAAGGGAGCATAGAACGTTGTTAGTAGATATTAATAAATGTCTAAATGATTATGCAAAGCACAAATAAATATGTAAATATATATATATATATATATATATATATATATATATATATATATATATATATATATATAAATTAAAAAAAAAACTTAACTTAAATGAATTAACAATAAACAAACGCCAATAACACCTAAGCAACACTTAACAGATTATCATGTATGGAAGAAAACTGTAGTTTATAAACTAACTATTTAAAACAATCAAATAAAAATAAAATAAAATAAAAGAAATAAAAAACACGTAAAATAAATGATACTCGTACCATACACAGTTACAGGTATAAAAAGTCACAGATAATATAAAAATTGTGACTAAAACAAATAATCCAGTAATAAGAAAAAAATATATATATGTGATTATAAAGTACAGTATGTAATGTAGAATATTAAATAAAAAAAAAAAAAAAAACAAAAAAAAAAACATGAGTGTATGTACCTACATAAAAAAAATAGAAAGAAATACAGGTTTATATAATGTGTCGTTTTATTAGCTGTCGTTATATTTACTTAACTCAAAAATACAATAAACTATTATAAAATTAATGTTACCACAACATAAATGACATTTGCCAGTGGCAAACACATAAGTCGCTCATGACGTTTTTGAACGAAACATGACACATTAGACATTGACAACTGTACTAATAAAATACAGCTGCAAGTCGACGTCAGTCGGTACATAGATAAACTTATTGTTTTTAAAATTAATTCGTGTAAATTGAAAAAAAGGAAACACCCACATTTTTACGAATTTGGAAATAATAAATATTCGACCGTAATTAAGAAAACAGGATTATGTACATACTTACCAAATTATCGAGTACCAAGAATCGAAACATAACATAGTAGTAAAAGTTAAAAACAAAGGTGATCACCAGAAACAAAAAACAAAGTGATTATTAATATAAAACTACACTTTACGCCTTGGTTTACGTGGTGACCTGATAAACCTAGTGTCACTAACAGCAACAGGGACAGCCTGTTTGATCAAATCTTGACTCTAATGGGCTGGATGTTGTGAAATAAGCTTTTGAAGATCTGTCATCTGTTCAATTTTTACACGTCTCTTATCAGGCAGCATAATAACAATCTTGTTGTTTGTGGACCAACATTTATTGACGCCAAAATGCTTGCGAGCCTCTATGAAAATTTGATGTCTTGCTTTGGTTAAAAATTCCGAAACCGTCAACCCCGACCCTTTAAGAGAAGTCTTGTTTCCCCATATCATGTCTTTATACTGGATATCACGAAACCTTATCAAAACAGGCCGGGCTTTATCTTTGAGAACACCAAGACGGTCGCAGACTTCAATGAAATTAGAAGAAAACTCAGATAGACCCATCTTATTAGTAAAAACACTTGTTATCTTACTGACAAGTACTTCACTCTGATCTTCAGGAACCCCATGTAATAGTAACACATTTCTTCTTAGGAATGCCTCATGCCTTTCTAAGCCCAGTGAAAGATATTCGGACTGATTTTTGAGTAAGGATAAGGCTTTCCAGATAAGATTTTTAAAGTTGGAGAAGTCTTGAGCAAGAAAATTAACATCTGGAGTACCTCCTGACCCTGAAGAAGCCAACCTCTGAATCTTCTCATCATATTCGGCGATTTTGGCAGCAAAAAAATTTGTGACCTCTTCAAGGTTATTTGCCATAGTTAGTGATAAATCCATAATTATTGATATTAAGTGAAATTTTATTGGAGAATAAATTAGTGTGTTGCTTAAGTAATTAAATAATTAACACATGAAACTGTAAGTAACTTTTACTTAAAAATATTGAATAAAAACTTAGAGCACATAAAAAGGTGTATGTACTGGTTGCCTACCCACTATATAATTCAGTAGCTAACTAACTGCACAACCACAATTATAATTAATTAATTATAATTGTGGTTGTGCAGTTAGACAAGGAGTATTACACTTAGAATCATTATTTGTTAAATCTATTGTCACAATAGGTGTATCTGCAGAGTAAGGTGAGGTGGTAGAAAGAGAATCAGACGAGTCACAAAACAACTCATCATATAGTGATTGAATGTGGGAGGTCTTTACATGATCATTTGCAGATTGCAATGATGTAATTTGTGAGTAAGCGTCACATAATTCAAGCTCTAATTCAGAAATACATTTGAGGGCAACATCAAACGCATTGCTGCTTTGGTCAAATCCATCCACCACTCGCTGAAGGTGGTGACTCATCAATTGAGTTTGGTAGAAATGCCCCAGAAATGGTTTCGTTGGGTTTAAGCAACATATAGTACACGACACCAAGCTGAACCCATCAAATATACAACAAGAGTTTTTTCCCATGAATATTTTGCCTAGCTTTAGAAGTTGAAGCATGGCTAGGAGGTCCCCATGATTTTCTCCTTTTTGGATCATCGTAATGGACCCATTTTTTATCACCAGTTACTGTACGTTGAAGAAAACCCTTTCTTTTATGCACGGCAAGCAGCAATTCACATGTGGAAAATCGGCGTTAAATGTTTTTCGGCGACAGTTCATACGGAACTCAATTTCCTTGTTTTTGAATCATCCCCAATGATTTTAACCGATGTGAAATTGCATGCTGACTCACTCCTAATGTAAGTTCAAGTTCTTCTTGAGTTTGGCACGAATCTTGATCCAAAAATGCTTCCGATTCCGCGTCTTCATGCACTTTTGGCCTTCCGCTACGTTCTTTGTCTTCGATGTCAAATTCACCATTTTTAAACCTCTGATACCACTCACGACAACTTCTCTCACTTAAGGCAGCCTCACCAAGTGCTTCTGCAAGCAATCGATGGACGTCAGCTCCAGATTTCTTCAAATTAAAGAAAAAAATCAAAAGTTCCCGCAAATGACGCTTATTAGGTTCAAAAGTCGACATTTTTGCTTGCAAAGGAATATATTACAGTAATAAAGAATCCCTTATATTTTGAAGTTGTCTTGTTCACGGTTTTCCTGCCTAACTATAACGCCTAATACGTCATCAGTTTCGACCATAATTAACTAGTGGCGCTACCGTTTATCAAACGACGGAAACTTATTTGTAGGCCTCTAAATAACACATCAATTTACAATTTATCTTTGGTATTGTTAACACCACGAGAATTTAAACGAACGATACCATATTATGTAAAATGCGAAATCATACAATTTGTCTAAGAGATATAAAATTAATAATATAATGAAAGTAAAACAAGTTAATGTTTTATTGATGATTGATGAAATAATAAAAGGTTATATGTTACACATATCCTTTGGTAAATTAAAAAAAAATGACAATAAACTCCACAAATTTAACTGTTAAACTAAATTATAAATTTTAGAATTTTTTAAAAATAATACGTTAAATTACAAAATCTCAATAAGTTTAGTTTCCAGTTTAGATTGAGTATAAGATAATAAAACTTGTATAATTTACAATTATTTATTAAATAATCCGGTTTGTAAGGAAAAATTTAAATTACTAAAATGAAAATTAAATATATATTTATAAAAATTCAGACATGACTGTTTTATCATAATAATTTTTGTATGCTAGGAGTAAATAACGTTATTGTTTTTGCATGCTCATTAAAATATCAAACGTGTTCCGTTTGCAAACATGGTTCATGCAACGTTGGATACAAATAACAAGAGTAGACCCCACCACAGAAGTTAGGTAACATCGTTTATATTGCAAGTAAAAAGAGTATGTCGTTTTAGTTTGAATATCTGTATTTATACACACTGTAGTCACTAATATTGTTTTCTTAATTTTTATTTACGACCGCTCTTATAGTGCGCTTTCACGATACAAAGTTTATCTAAACCTTTGAACTTCATTTTTGCATACAATTTAAATAAAGCATCCTTGCCAATCGATTACAATGAAAACGCTTCAAGCTTGAGCGAACTCTCATCAGTGATAACACACATATACTTTGTAGCCTTTGTACACAAAGGTGGTCGGCACAGAGCAGTCTATTGGACACAGTCCAATGTGGTCATTTTGCTTGTTTGGAATATAAACAAATGAGGTGTGTCATCGTATAAAATATATGGAAAAATTGGGAGTTGGTTAAGATTCAGGAGTCAAAAGGTGAATATTTCCTATTTTTGCCTACGTTTCATATATTCAAAGAAGGATACAGAATCTGTTACGGTGGTAATAATAATACAACAAATGTAATAATAATACAACAAATGTAATGGATTTTGTGGAACTAACAAGTTATGTTGGGGAAGTAAGTTCTAAATAAACTAAAAATCCTCAAAATCTTTAAAGAAGTTTTCCCGTGATGCATGCATAGAAAAATATATAAACTGGTAAAACATATTAAATTATATTCGGTGGAGAAAGAGAAGATACGGTCTGTCGCAAATATTATTCAAGAATAGAAGCAACAGTAATATTTTAATATTTTATTAATATGTAATATGTGTAACAAAAACTCAATAATTTTATAATTACAAACTGCACCGAAGCTACAGTTTTCTATATTACTTCTTCGCGAATACCAACATTCGTGAAACTGCAATTAGACTTCAGCACTGATTGCGTCACGCCGGATATTAAAGTTGCTACTAGTTACTACAAAAGTAGTAACTATAGACGTATAATAATTTTGATATAAACAAAACAAGTTATTGATAATCAAGCACAGTTTCTTGAATGAAATATTCGCAAATATAAATCAAAAGCTTTGTTAATAATATCTAAAGGAATTCAAAGCTAAGCTATCCCGAAACTCATTTTAATTGTTTATTTACAAAATAACAAGGAACTCCGCTTTACCGCCATTTTTTTTTAGTTTGTGCCGAAAAGTAAACGCATCTATGGCTATACAGCCACGAAAAAAGACATTTTTTACTATAGATGAATGAGTTTTTAATTCAAACAGCACACCGTTTCATACAACATTGCCAGCGCGTTCTTCGTTCCAAATTCAAAGAACGCGCCTAGAAGTAATTTTGGGTTTTCAGTCTACGTAAATATGATACATCGCGTTTTCTTAATCAAAAGTAATGACAATATTTCCGCGCATGTTTAAGAAAAGTATTTTGAGAGTATATAATATTTTCCACGAATAATATTCAATGTCTGCTAATATATATTATACACGAGTCACGGGTTAACAATACATTAATATAGATAAATTACGACATAATGAAAACATATTCTTGTAAGGCATTTATTTAATGTAAGGAATCTTTCTTTTTCTAATTAATAACTAAGAATATTTTATATATGTTTATTTTTATATATCTTTTATTTTACGAACAAGCAATGTAAATTTGACATTTTATAGACAAGACGAAGCTTCTTAGCAATCCATGGATTCACCGTGCGGGTGCCGGGCCCATCGCGTTGCAAGGAGAGGAGTGCAAGCAGTGCCTGGGACTTGCGACCCAGGAGTAGGTTTAAGGGGCCCCTTTATTATGCGCAGAAACGCTCACCTTCACCCTCCACACTCCTCTCCCTACCTAACCAAATTTGGAAAGAACCTACTAATGCCGCCTTTGAAGTACGTTCTAGAAATGAACCGATGCTTGTTCTAGAAAGGCCAAGATCTTTAAGTAGGCTATAGAGAGATTTTGCTGTTATACCTCTCGCTCCCACTTCTACCGCGTACAAACTAACTATAAATTTATTCCTGATCAGTTCGTTGGTTAGTTCGTAATACTTATTGAGCTTGAATGTGTGATCCCTTGGAATGTTTGTTTCCCAAGGAACAGTAAGCTCCACAAGTATCACGCGCCTCAGATGTTTCGAATAGAGGAATAAGTCCGGTCTGGATGACGAAACACCAACATCCCCAGGGATTTTGTAATGCTTTTCATACGTGTCCATCATGAGAATCCAATCAGGAGCCGCGCCTAATATTGAATAAGGCTTCGCTTTTGATTTTTTGGAGGAGCCTTCTTTTACGAATTCTATAGATCGTTTGGTGGTTGTTATACCCTTCCGCGCTCTTGCTACTGAAAGACTAACCGCTTCCCGTATAATTTCTAATACCTTATCGTGGCGACGCGAGTATTGACCTTTATCTAGAAGTACCCTACACCCTACTAATTGGTGTTTCGCGGTTCCTATTGCCTCCCCACAGATGTTGCAAGACTTTTCGGTGGCTTTGCCCCATCTTACTAAATTACTTTGATCTGGGAGAGTCATTTGGAATGCATTAAGATAGAATTTTAATAATGCCGGGGACCAATCATAAATTAAGGTGCGCCACTTCAAAGCTAGTGGAATACAAAAATCTCCTATGGTCACCCATTCGTTTTGAATTTCTAGGCTCATCGCGTGGAGTCGGTAATTATCGTTTTCGTCTTGTCGAATAAAAGATTTGGTTATGTCTATGTCTTGAACTTTCCTACTTGATCCTAGCCCTACTTTATTTGTTTGAGCACCTATCATAAACTTTTTATGGAATTGAAGTCGTGACTCGAGGTCTGAGGCAACTTTGTCTTTTGGGAGAGAAGTTACAGTATCATCTTTAGATTTTCCGATGATATGTCTTTTGGTAACTCTTAGATGTTTGTAGAGCTCCGATGGTTTCTTTAATTTTAATCCAAAATTGTTTCGGTCTCTAAATAAGGTTGAAGAGTCCGCTGAGTGCGCTAACCCGAGCCATAACTTCAATGTCTTTATGACGCTTGCATCTAACTTTGACAAAAGGGTTTTATTAATATCATAAACGAGGAAAGGCCATTTTATATCTCTTAGACAAATTGTATGATTTCGCATTTTACATAATATGGTATCGTTCGTTTAAATTCTCGTGGTGTTAACAATACCAAAGATAAATTGTAAATTGATGTGTTATTTAGAGGCCTACAAATAAGTTTCCGTCGTTTGATAAACGGTAGCGCCACTAGTTAATTATGGTCGAAACTGATGACGTATTAGGCGTTATAGTTAGGCAGGAAGACCGTGAACAAGACAACTTCAAAATATAAGGGATTCTTTATTACTGTAATATATTCCTTTGCAAGCAAAAATGTCGACTTTTGAACCTAATAAGCGTCATTTGCGGGAACTTTTGATTTTTTTCTTTAATTTGAAGAAATCTGGAGCTGACGTCCATCGATTGCTTGCAGAAGCACTTGGTGAGGCTGCCTTAAGTGAGAGAAGTTGTCGTGAGTGGTATCAGAGGTTTAAAAATGGTGAATTTGACATCGAAGACAAAGAACGTAGCGGAAGGCCAAAAGTGCATGAAGACGCGGAATCGGAAGCATTTTTGGATCAAGATTCGTGCCAAACTCAAGAAGAACTTGAACTTACATTAGGAGTGAGTCAGCATGCAATTTCACATCGGTTAAAATCATTGGGGATGATTCAAAAACAAGGAAATTGAGTTCCGTATGAACTGTCGCCGAAAAACATTTAACGCCGATTTTCCACATGTGAATTGCTGCTTGCCGTGCATAAAAGAAAGGGTTTTCTTCAACGTACAGTAACTGGTGATAAAAAATGGGTCCATTACGATGATCCAAAAAGGAGAAAATCATGGGGACCTCCTAGCCATGCTTCAACTTCTAAAGCTAGGCAAAATATTCATGGGAAAAAACTCTTGTTGTATATTTGATGGGTTCAGCTTGGTGTCGTGTACTATATGTTGCTTAAACCCAACGAAACCATTTCTGGGGCATTTCTACCAAACTCAATTGATGAGTCACCACCTTCAGCGAGTGGTGGATGGATTTGACCAAAGCAGCAATGCGTTTGATGTTGCCCTCAAATGTATTTCTGAATTAGAGCTTGAATTATGTGACGCTTACTCACAAATTACATCATTGCAATCTGCAAATGATCATGTAAAGACCTCCCACATTCAATCACTATATGATGAGTTGTTTTGTGACTCGTCTGATTCTCTTTCTACCACCTCACCTTACTCTGCAGATACACCTATTGTGACAATAGATTTAACAAATAATGATTCTAAGTGTAATACTCCTTGTCTAACTGCACAACCACAATTATAATTAATTAATTATAATTGTGGTTGTGCAGTTAGTTAGCTACTGAATTATATAGTGGGTAGGCAACCAGTACATACACCTTTTTATGTGCTCTAAGTTTTTATTCAATATTTTTAAGTAAAAGTTACTTACAGTTTCATGTGTTAATTATTTAATTACTTAAGCAACACACTAATTTATTCTCCAATAAAATTTCACTTAATATCAATAATTATGGATTTATCACTAACTATGGCAAATAACCTTGAAGAGGTCACAAATTTTTTTGCTGCCAAAATCGCCGAATATGATGAGAAGATTCAGAGGTTGGCTTCTTCAGGGTCAGGAGGTACTCCAGATGTTAATTTTCTTGCTCAAGACTTCTCCAACTTTAAAAATCTTATCTGGAAAGCCTTATCCTTACTCAAAAATCAGTCCGAATATCTTTCACTGGGCTTAGAAAGGCATGAGGCATTCCTAAGAAGAAATGTGTTACTATTACATGGGGTTCCTGAAGATCAGAGTGAAGTACTTGTCAGTAAGATAACAAGTGTTTTTACTAATAAGATGGGTCTATCTGAGTTTTCTTCTAATTTCATTGAAGTCTGCGACCGTCTTGGTGTTCTCAAAGATAAAGCCCGGCCTGTTTTGATAAGGTTTCGTGATATCCAGTATAAAGACATGATATGGGGAAACAAGACTTCTCTTAAAGGGTCGGGGTTGACGGTTTCGGAATTTTTAACCAAAGCAAGACATCAAATTTTCATAGAGGCTCGCAAGCATTTTGGCGTCAATAAATGTTGGTCCACAAACAACAAGATTGTTATTATGCTGCCTGATAAGAGACGTGTAAAAATTGAACAGATGACAGATCTTCAAAAGCTTATTTCACAACATCCAGCCCATTAGAGTCAAGATTTGATCAAACAGGCTGTCCCTGTTGCTGTTAGTGACACTAGGTTTATCAGGTCACCACGTAAACCAAGGCGTAAAGTGTAGTTTTATATTAATAATCACTTTGTTTTTTGTTTCTGGTGATCACCTTTGTTTTTAACTTTTACTACTATGTTATGTTTCGATTCTTGGTACTCGATAATTTGGTAAGTATGTACATAATCCTGTTTTCTTAATTACGGTCGAATATTTATTATTTCCAAATTCGTAAAAATGTGGGTGTTTCCTTTTTTTCAATTTACACGAATTAATTTTAAAAACAATAAGTTTATCTATGTACCGACTGACGTCGACTTGCAGCTGTATTTTATTAGTACAGTTGTCAATGTCTAATGTGTCATGTTTCGTTCAAAAACGTCATGAGCGACTTATGTGTTTGCCACTGGCAAATGTCATTTATGTTGTGGTAACATTAATTTTATAATAGTTTATTGTATTTTTGAGTTAAGTAAATATAACGACAGCTAATAAAACGACACATTATATAAACCTGTATTTCTTTCTATTTTTTTTATGTAGGTACATACACTCATGTTTTTTTTTTTGTTTTTTTTTTTTTTATTTAATATTCTACATTACATACTGTACTTTATAATCACATATATATATATATTTTTTTCTTATTACTGGATTATTTGTTTTAGTCACAATTTTTATATTATCTGTGACTTTTTATACCTGTAACTGTGTATGGTACGAGTATCATTTATTTTACGTGTTTTTTATTTCTTTTATTTTATTTTATTTTTATTTGATTGTTTTAAATAGTTAGTTTATAAACTACAGTTTTCTTCCATACATGATAATCTGTTAAGTGTTGCTTAGGTGTTATTGGCGTTTGTTTATTGTTAATTCATTTAAGTTAAGTTTTTTTTTTAATTTATTATTTATATATATATATATATATATATATATATATATATATATATATATATATATATTTACATATTTATTTGTGCTTTGCATAATCATTTAGACATTTATTAATATCTACTAACAACGTTCTATGCTCCCTTTTGATTGTGATGATGATTGTTTTTTATCTTGCTCCTCATCCAATGATGATGAGTTTCATAGTGCAACTAGTGATTCTTCGGAGGACTGCCCTCAATTCGATAATAACATTGACGCCATCTTAGTATCAGAGTCCTTTCTCAAGCCATCACTTTCATCCTTTCAATTTTCACTTCCTGGTTTTGTCCTAATTCGTAACGATCGTACTGGTAAAGGTGGCGGTGGGGTTGCTATATATTTGCGTTCCAATATTCCTTACAGAATCCTGTCCTGCTCTCCAAGTCTTTATAATGAAGCAGCGGAATATCTTTTCTTGGAAATTATGCTTAATTACTCCAAAATTCTTTTGGCAGTGTTATACAGTCCCTCACTCCATATTGATTACTTCCCTACTTTAGATAATGTTCTACACGTACTCTGCCCTATTTATACCGACATTTTACTACTGGGTGATTTTAACACTTGTCTGTTAAAGGATGACAGTCGTGCGATCAAGCTTCGTAATTTAGTAACTTCTTTTAACTTATCTATTCTTCCTTTGTCTGCAACGCATAAATCTCCAAATTGTAACCCATCTCTTTTGGACTTAATCATTACGTCTCAGCCTAGTAAAGTATTAGTGCATGGGCAGCTTGCTTCGTGTTTCTCGTACCATGATCTTTTATATTTATCTTATTTGGTTCGCTCTCCCAAAAATAAGACTGAGTTTCTTTATCGCCGTTCTTTTAAGAATATTAATGTGGAGGAGTTAGACTATAACTCAGGTGCTATTGACTGGTCCCCGGTGTTTGAGGCTTGTGACGTCGACTCAGCAATTTCTTTTTTTAATTCTGCTATTTTAAATCTTTATGATCGTCACGCACCACTTAAAAAAATTAGGAAGAAGCATAATCCTTCCCCCTGGGTGTCTGAAGACATTAAAAAGGCTATGGCTGCGCGAGACAGAGCGAATAGGTGATTTAAAAAGCATCCGTCGGATGACAATCTCGCTCAGTATAAGGTTCTTCGTAACAAATGCAACAAGCTTTGTCGTATTGCTAGACGCCGCTATATCCATGACAAAATTTCGAATACTACTAGCTCACAAGGAATGTGGCGTTTCTTAAAATCTCTTGGCGTAGGGAAGGAGCCTGTTCCTGTTCATTATTCCGTTGACCCTAATTCTCTTAATTTACATTTCTCCACACCCCCTTTATGCATGGATAGTGTTACAAAATCGGTTACCCTCAATAATCTCTCTTTAATTTCTCGCCCCTCCTGTTCTTTCTCTTTTACTTCAGTTACTGAGTTAGAAGTTGAAAAACACATTAAATGTATATCCTCTACTGCTGTCGGTTGTGATGGTTTATGCTCCAAGATGTTAGTTACTATTCTCCCTCATATCCTTCCCGTACTAACCTTTATTTTAAATTTTTCCTTATCATCTCAGACTTTTCCCTCGTCATGGAAAAAGGCGAAAGTCATTCCGCTTCCTAAAAAATCCAATCCTTTAAGTCCGTCAGATTTTCGACCTATTTCCATACTACCCTTCTTATCTAAGGTCTTGGAACATATAGTCCATGAACAATTAGCTCGTTTTCTGCGTCACAATGAGCTACTTAGCCCATTTCAATCTGGCTTCCGGCAGGGGCATAGTACAGTGACGACGTTAGTTAAAGTCTCCGATGATATTCGTTTTGCAATCGATTCTAAACTCCTTACTGTACTTGTTTTGCTGGACTTCAGTTGCGCATTTAATTCGGTGGATTTTGATTTGGTGATTGGTGTCCTTAGTGCCCTTAATTTTTCACCTTCAACTTTAAATTGGTTCGACTCTTACCTGCGCGGACGCTCTCAATTTGTTTTTATGAATGATGTAGAGTCTGAGTGGTGCAATATAGTAGCGGGCGTTCCGCAGGGATGTGTCTTGTCCCCCTTAATTTTCTCTTTATTTATTAACACAGTCACATCGGTGATTTCGTCTCATTTTCATTTGTACGCCGATGACCTGCAAATTTACCGACATTTTAGTGCTGCGGACGTGTCACAAGCCTTGAATTTACTTAATGACGACCTTAGTGCAATTTGTTCTTGGGCAACTTCTTTTGGTCTCTTAGTGAATCCACTTAAGTCTAAGGCGATTATTGTTGGCAATAGACACATGCTTAAGTCCATAGATTACTCAGATTATCCCCCAATAGTTTATGACGGCACTCAGATTGCCTTGTCCTCAAGTGTTACCAATTTAGGCGTTGTTTTTAGCTCGGACCTTTCCTGGGAAAATCACATAAATTACGTTAGTAAGAAAATTTACTTCACTTTTCATTCATTGCACTCTTTGAAAAATTTCCTCCCTATAAAGACCAAAATCTCGCTTGTCCAGACTCTCATCCTTCCTATTCTTGATTATGCTGATTCATGTTTTCTTGATGTGACTGAAGCTCTTTTAAATAAACTTGAGAGGCTCCAAAATTCCTGTATCGATTTATTTTTGGACTTCGTAAGCATGACCATGTTTCGAATTTCAGAGCACAACTCAAGTGGCTCCCTATCCGTCTTCGCATAAATACTCACATTTTATCCCTCCTTTATAACATCCTGTATAATCCATTCGCTCCTATATATCTGCGTGAGCGTTTTGTTTTTTTGCATCCTAGTGAATCTCCTTGTCGGCTTGACCGTAAGTTTGTACTTCTATAAGCCTATAAGCCTCTTTGCTCGCCTCTCAATTGAGTCCAGAACCGCAAGATGAGACTTTGCGGCACCAGCAAATATGTGTACAGCAAGCAATACAGTACTCTACACACGACCGGATCTGTGCTTTGTATAGAACAAGAAGCTGTCCCGGTGTAAAGTACTGCCGAACCTTCGCAAGAACGGCAAGCTTTGCTGCTGCTGCTCTTGCTCTGGACTCAATGAACCGACCAAAGTTGAGGTTCGAGGAAATCTCTAAGCCTAACAACTGAAGGCGGTCACTGTATTCCAAGGATACACTCTGGAAAGTAGGAGCCAAGGTGAAAGGGCTTCTTTTGGCGGTGAACAGACACGTCTGCGTTTTGGTGGCGTTGAATTTGACGAGATTGGCATTGCTCCATGCGGAGACTGCCTGAAGTTTGTCATTCAAACGTTGCACCATGGCTTCTCTTTCAGACTGTACTTGATCTCAACTAGCCCGACTACTCGGCAGATATCTTTCTACAACTGTGCTGTCGTCTGCATACCCATAGATACCGGGCTTCAACAGATCATTAATGTGCAGCAGAAAAAGAGTTGCAGAAAGAACGGACCCCTGAGGCACTCCGGCATTTATTGTCAAGGGTTCCGAGGAACACCTGGGGCCGCTTATACAGATATTTTTGATAGAATAGTCTCTAGAAAATTTACAAGAAGTACAACAATAATAAGGCTATGATCAACTATTTTAATCGGCTTAATAGTTTAGAAAATGTAATTAAAGTAATTTTATTTGCTTTACCGTTCAGCCAAAGTTTTCCGGAACAAGAAAATAACTGTAGACATAAGCTGCAGCATTTGACAAGCTGTCATACTCGCTTCCATTTCATGGACACCAATATATTTATTGGTAAATATTTTTATTTGACGAAAGACACTTATTATCTTACCCGGTATGCTATTCGACAATTAGCACATGTGCTAAATTATCATTTTAACCTGTCCAATCTAATGGACAACCAGACACCTGCCTCTACTGAGTGGGTTGATAACCATGTTATCAAAACTGTGGAATATTTTCCAATTAGTATAGTTAGTAGTTTAAACTAGTTTGTAAGACAACTGAGAACAACTCAACAACGGAAACTTGAATAAAATTAGATGTAAAAACTCAAAAATACATATGTGCCCTACCTCAATGTGTAAAGATAGTAATCTAAATTTTAATCTTAACCTGGTGCATCAAAATATTCAGGGCTTACTAGGGAAAATTTTTGAAATTGAGCTGTTCTTAAATTGTAATGATATTGATATACTTTGTGTTACTGGTATACTTTGTGTTACTTGTATACTTTGTGTTACTGTTACTGAACATTGGTTGAAAAATCACCAATACATGATTAACCTTAGTAATCACCAGGTTGCTAGTTCGTTCACCAGATAAAAATCAATACATGGGGGCTCTTTGATTATCATTCTAAACACCTTGAAATGCAGGGATCGGTCCGATATTGTTAGCCTGTCTGTTGCACGAACTATTGAGATGGCTTGCGTTGAGCTTGGGCATCATGTTGTAATAAGCGTATACAGACCCCCCACAGCTTCTTATGATCTCTTTGAAAAGGTTATGGATGAAGCTTTATTCAAAATCAGTAATAATAATAACAAGAACATATTTGTGTGTGGAGATTTTAATATTAACTTGTTAGAAGAATCAATACTGTGCAACAGATTAATGTCATTATTCCAGAGTTACAACTTGGTTTATTTATTTCTTGAGCCAACTAGAGTCACAGCTACAACATCAACCTGTCTTGACAACATTTTCACTAATGTAGTTCCACTGTCTAGTTCAATTATAAACAAATTAGATTCTGACCACTGCGGTCAACAAATAACTTTTAGCTTTAATGAAAATAAATTTATGAAATATAGTATTAAATATGTACCTGTGAACGCTAGTCGACTTAATCAGTTTAGAATGAACATATCAACGAAGTTACCTCTTTTATCTTATTATGAGGACCCCAATAAGCTGTATAATTCTGTTTTCAATTTATTAAAAAATGAATATGAATTGTTATTTAAATCCAAAAATATAACAATTAATAAATCTCTAGTGTTTAGTGATTGGGCCACAGTAGTAATTCATATCAGCAGAACCAGATTGTATTTCCTTTATGAAGAGAGAGTTTATGTCCATTCGGACAAATTTACTGAATATGTCAAAAAATATTCTAAATTATTTAAACGTATCTGTGGGTTAGCATAATCAATGTACATAAGTAACAAAATTAAAAACAGATCTAATAAAATAAAATCTACATGGCAAATGATTAATAGTGAAACTGGAAGAGACAAACCTCATAATTTGAACTTTAAATTAAATATAAATAAAGAAAGCGTGACTGCTGACCAAAAAGTTGCAGATGCATTCAAAAAATTCTTTTCTGAAATTCCAGTTTCTACTACTAAGCATCTTGTCTCATCTCCCACCATAGCTGAATCTATGATTAAATCTAATGCAGACGAATGTAAATTGAGGTTTAATTTTACTTATATTGATCATAAAGACATAGTTAAGTCCTTTAAATCCTTAGAAATGAAAAAATCCAATGATATTCATGGTTTCTCAGCTATAATAATTAATTCCATCGTTGACTATATTGCTCCATACTTGGCTGTAATATTTTTATAAATGTGTTCAGAGTGGTACATTTCCTGATCTTATGAAAGAAAGTAAAGTCATTCCACTATTCAAAGCCGGTACTAGGTCTGACCCCACAAACTATAGACCTATATCCATTCTACCGGTACTCAGTAAAATATTTGAGAAGCTTATTTTATAACAGTTACAAAATCACTTTTACTGTAATAATCTAATGAATGCAAAACAATTTGGATTTTCCAGGGGTCGCTCAACTACCGATGCTGGTGTTGAACTTATTGAGCAAATTTTTGGAGCCTGGGAGGATTCACAGGATGCCCTTGGGGTATTTTGTGATTTATCCAGGGCTTTTGATTGCGTTCATCATGACATCTTGATCAGGAAATTGGATCATTATGGAGTAAGGGATGGGGCACTTAGCCTTCTGAAGTCTTACTTGGGCAACAGAATTCAGAGGGTTCAGATTAATGGTAAAAAATCATCCGGATCTGTTGTTAACATGGGAGTGCCACAGGGTTCGATTCTTGGACCATTCCTATTTCTAATTTATATTAATGATTTGCCGCACCTTATAAAGGATTGACATGAAATAGTATTGTTTGCTGACGATATTTCATTACTTTTTAAGATACCTAGGCAGCAAAGTAATTTTAATGATGTTAATGATGCCATTTTTAAAGTGGTGCATTGGTTTACAATTAATAATCTTCTCCTTAATGAGAAAAAAACTAAATGTGTTAAATTTTGTTTACCTTACGTAAGACAGGTTGACACAAATATTGTAATAAAAAGTGATGAGGTAAAACCAGTAGACTCAGCAATATTTCTAGGAATCACATTAGATACTAAACTTCAATGGGGTCCTCATATTAGTAGCTTAACGAATAACTCAGTTCTGCAGCATACGCAGTTAAAAAAATTCGGCAACTTACAGATGAAGCCACCGCGAGGTTGGTATACTTTAGTTATTTCCATAGTTTGATGTCGTATGGAATTTTGCTTTGGGGCCATGTAGCTAATGTCAATGCAATTTTCGTACTGCAGAAACGAGCTATTCGTGCTATTTATAGATTAGAACCAGGAGTATCTTTAAGAAATAAATTTAAGGAAATAAATGTATTAACTCTTACATCGCAGTACATTTTTGAAAACCTTCTGTACGTTAAAAAAAATATAGGGTCATGTAAAAGAAACTGCGACACTCATAATATAAATACTAAGAATAAGCAGAAGCTAGCTAGTCATGTAAGTAGGCTTCACAAAGTCACTACCTCATTCAGGGGGCTGTATACGTTTTTACAACAAAATCCCACTAGATATTCAAAATTTACCCTTTAATAAATTTTAATCAGTTTTGAAAAAGAAGTTGTATACAAAGGATTACTATACAGTGTCTGAATATTTAGACGATAAGAACCTATGGGACTGAATTGTTTAGCTAGACGCGAGCTATCTTACGTTCCAGAGTTGTTGTAAGTAATAACATTTTAAACTTAATAGTCATATGTATATGAATAACAATGTTTTGAAAAGAGCAATCCCTGAAGCTCTTGCTGGTTCTTCTCCCGGGAAAATCGGCCTTCCGAATCAGCTGTAGTTATCGAAAAAAAACCAATGACTTGTTTCAAGTGTATTTATATTACCTACGAAATAAAAATATTTTGACTTTGACTTTGAGTTTAAGTCGAGCACTCAAGGAAAAGGCACCCACTACTACTCAGACACGACAAAGTTATCCTATTGCATGATAATATTCGTCCATATGTTGCGGCACCAGTAAAAACTTATTTGGAAACCCTTAATTTTAATTGGGAAGTTCTACCCCACCCGCCCTATTCACCGGACGTTACTTTATTTGATTACCATTTATTCGGTTTAATGGTACACTTCACATCTCTAAGGAACACTTCACATCGTATGAAGAGACCAAAAATTGGCTCGATTCATGGATAGCAGCAAAAGATGAAGAATTCTTCCGACGAGGCATCCATATGCTGCCAGAAAGATGGGAAAAGGTGGTGGAAAGCGATGGACAATATTTTGAATGAAACATCAGTTATGCTTTTTGAGCAAAAATGCCCTATTTTTAATTAATAATATATATATATGATATATTATTTTTATTATATATATATATAAATACTTAGAGTATTTGTTTTTGATTTTAATACATAGATAATGAGAGAAAGATACCTACGAAGTAGAAATGTTTATTTACTGAAAATTGAACAAAACTCGTATCTTGTTCCTCGCTGTGAAACCTACAATTAATATAAATCAGAACATATCCGATACTCAACTAGCAAATTACTTCGCAGAGTTGATGTCGGAGTTGGAAGTTGTTTTTAGTTTTTGTTTGTTTCGATTTTTTAATCGATTTCAAACAAGTTAACTGCATTTTGAAATTGCATTCCCTGAAATTATAAAGTTTATATCATCACGTTTATTTGTTTTGTAGAATGAAATGCAAATAAAAAAAATAGTAAGTATTTGGTTGTTATCTTTATAATAATAGATATATATTTCAAGGATACAGGTCTTCAGAAAAATCATCTACGTCATTTGATCTATTTATAATGTACCTATATGAAAACTAGAAGTATATTTTTTCATATTTTTACGAGATTCCCATTTTGGCAATAAATTAGTTAATAAGTAAATTTAAGTAGTAGCAGTTAATTAGTAAAAGTGGTAATTCTAAAAACGTTAATTATATTAACAAAATTAAAAAAAAAATCTTAATAACTATCTTTTAATAAATACCTTAATTGTTTTTAATAAAAAGAGAGTTTTCATTTGACGTGTCTACTTAATGAATGAATAAATTATTCGCAAGCTAATTGCCTTTAAAATAGTTTTATTTAAATTATAACCTGTCCTTTATTTACAATAACAATGCAAAAAAATATCTATGTTACGTATAATGTCTGTTTTCAAAAAATAATTTATCCATGTTTTAAAAGCCGTTAGAGAATAATAATTTAAGATTATTAGTAAGGTTAACTTACATGGTATGTATTTATGATGAAATATGACCACCGACTTTGTATGCCCTCAAAAAATCCTTGGGTTCAAAGTCTGTAAACATACGAAAACTCAGTTAATTATCTGAACCATATTTATCAATGACAAGTGTAATCATTTCAATATGACAACTGTTTTGGTAACCAAAAGTAATATCAAAGGATGTCATAATAATAAAATAAGTTATATTACTTGACCATACAAACAAAATATGCATACAAACATAACCCATAGATAAAATAACAATTTATAATAAAAGCAATATAAGCTTATAATTATCTCAAACTATTTCACAGAGAATATATTAATTTTCTTAATCTATTACACTGAATAAAAAAAAATGTATGCAATTAAAAATTATTTACTTATTTATTGTATAGAGAAACAAACAATTAGATAATACTTATAAATACAATAAATACATCACAAAGAAATCACGAAGTTTCCACTTAAAATCATTATCATCTATAAATACTTAAAGCATATTAGAGCATAACTTATTCTGACTCAGTTTGATCGCCTCACTGAACCTTAATTTCAATCTGCATATAAATTATGGATTTAAATAAAACTTCTCGTTACTAAAAGTGACGATAACCTAGTAAGATTTAAGATCTGTATTCATAGCAACAGCTTTATTATCAAAAAATACGAAGTACATTCTACAAGAAAATTAAATATTTTTAGATTGAACTTACCTTTCGTGTTCTTGAATCTTAATAAATAATATAGTTAAACCTCAACTGCTTCAAAATAAAAATGCCACTAAAGATTAAATGTAAATTATTTATTTAAAAAAAAATAAATTAAAAATTTAAAAAACCCCCGATACAAAAAACCTCTAAAAAGTATAAAAATAATATTATTATGTACTTATTGAAGTCGTTGCGTTGGGGGACCGTTGTGTGTACGTTGATAGTGTATATATTACGAAGTTAATCATTGAGGACTTAGACTATACGATTCGATATCGTAATTGCTTTATTTGCCTTGTTAACTTAACTTACTTGCATTTTAATTTCTTCCTTTATTAAGCGGTCCCCCGACGCAACGAATTCAATAAGTACATAATAATATTATTTTTATACTTTTTAGAGGTTTATTGTATCGGGGGTTTTTAAAATTTTTAATTTAATTTTTTTGTCTGCTTTTTAAAGTTATGTTACTTGTTTCTGAATTGTACTAAATGAACCTACAGACACACAAAATTTTCAATTGCTTAAGTAGGAAAGATTTGTTTGTTTGTTTGAGTTGAATAGGCTCCGAAACTACGGGACCGATTTTTAAAAAAATCTTTTATTATTAGAATCCTATACATATTATGATGTACAAAGGTTACATTTAATACGAGAAATATATATTATATTTAATAAAATAAGGATCCACGTGAAAGTTTTGACAATGTAATAAATTATAAATGTTTTAAGTAACATGATTCAAGACTTCAAACATGAATAAGAAATATCTCGACGAGCATAGCTTTCGATTAAAAAAAACCGCATACAAATCCGTCTACGCGTTTGGACGCAAACAGCTAATTATTGCATAAGAAACTCTCCCCTGCACGAATAAAACGTCAATATCTTGAAAATGGCTATTTTTATTTCAATCAAATATGAATAAAAAACATTTTAACGAGAATAACTTTCGATTAAACAAAACCGCATTCAAATCCGTCCACGCGTTTGGCCGCAAATAGCTAATTATTGCATAAGAAAATCTCCCCCGCACGAATAAAACGTCAATATCTTGGAGACGACTATTTTTATTTCAATCAAATATGGATAAGAAACATTTCGACGAGCATAGCTCTCGATTTAAAAAACTGCATCTAAATCCGTTTACGCGTTTGGCCGGAAATTTGCCACAGACAGATACACAGATACACATATACACAGATCGACAGGTCAAACTTATAAAACCCGTCTTTTTAGTCGGGGGTTAAAAATAAACCTAAATTAACGTTTTTAACATATTTGAGTTATAAAGTGTTTTTGGTGTTAAATTTCAAGATATGGTATACATATTGATAGTAAGAATTACTAAAAACATAAGCTTTAGAATTTATATGATACACTCAAAACACTCGCATATAGCATGTAATGAAATAGCTTTTCAGCCACAATTCCCGCTGTTAAGTGTTCAAATGTTTGCTACAATTCGGACATACGACCGCATTCGCAATCGCAAATATTGACTTAAAAACAAAACTATAAAATTGTCAAATATTAGAGAAGATTAAAGACAAATTTAATAATGTGGAAAATAAAGTGTATGATCCATTTCCAGATACTGGCAGTTAAAATTAAAAACGGCCGTAAAAAATAGTTTTATCTCAATATTTTTTACTTGTAAAAATAGAAGAAAAAATTAAGATTTAAAATATTAAAATTGAACGGTAAATAGTGTTAAGAACAATATATTTAAAATAACATAAAATGTATCGTAGAAATTCACCATAACTCGACTTGTTACTAAAAGTAAAAATTACTAAAAATGCACTCACAATATTTGTTAAAAGAGTTTGTTTCTCTGAGATCTAAGAGAAAGAGTAAAAATGTAAACACTCGTGTCATTTTCTGCACGACGCGACGCCATTTAGTGAGCGAAATAGGACGCCGAGTGAACCTGTTTTGTATTTTTCTGTTTGCTATCATTCTTTAAAGGTTCTTCATACACAGAACTGTACTAAATAGATAAGACAGAAAAAAGATTAAATGAATTTTCCTTGATTTTCTTTCAGTTATTAGTGAGAAAAGGAAATTTTTAAAATTAGTTGTATTTAATATTATAAGACATGCGTCTTTTAATTATTTTAATTTTTTTTTTAATATTTTTTTTTTATATATTTTTTTTATATATTTTTTTTATATTTTTTTTTTTGTCTGTCTATGCTGTTAGCCCTGTTGTTCCCCATTGGGCCCCATCTGGCCCGTCCGTGTCTCAGATTGAGACACGGACCTCGGCTCGGGGCGTCGTTAGTCAGAAGGGAAGCTAAGGAAATTTGGACACTAGCGTCCTCCGACGGCAGAACGCCGGAGCAACGGAACACTTACTCAGTTGGGACCTCCAAGTGACACCACACAACATACAGACACATACCGTCTATACCGGTATACCGGTTGTGTCACTTATGCCTACGCGTACACGTGATATTTTTTTTTATAATAAGTTATGATTAAAACATACTAATCTTTACTCTTTATAAAATTAGAATCATAAGCAAAATGAGGATTTAATTAGCAGGGATAATCTAAAAGAAAAACCAATTAAAAAATTAAATTAAAAATGTCCAAACTGAAAACAACGCTGACGTTAGCACATAATAGACTATTTAAATCGCGTAAGTAGAATATCTACTATAACTGCACGCTTCTTTAAATATTTTTATACATAAATATCAAGCTTTAAAAATTACTAACGTGTTTCTGGTTGCTGTGGTATTCTTGGTTCATTCCGCAAATTCACAATCAACTTTTGCCTTTGCCTTGCAGTAAAATGTAAAATCTATCTACAAATAATACTTTGTACTGAATTAAGTCAAAATTTCAAACGTTACACTAACTTTATTATAAAACTGAATGTGATTTTATGACATATGAACAAAGACTCAAATTTATAAACTGCTCCTTTTATTATTAACCGAGTTAATCTTTTAAATATTTGGTTTACAATTTGTGTTTCTACAGTTCTAAGACATTAAATGTGATACTATTGCCCTAAAAGTGATATAAACTAAATAATTGTACAATCAAAACTTTATGTGATCGTGTTAATATTGTGCAGTGGCTAGATCAGGTCAATAAACTGGACCATCGGTCAATAACCTCCCTGGGTTGTATTGCAACTTTCCAAATATCTATAACAATTTAATAGTCAAGATTACAAGGAGTGTTGGTGTAATTAGAAAAGCCTTAGACACTTCAACCCAACGCCAAATCGATTTGGAGTTCAAATCTCAGTTGTATCAAAAAACTTTACCGCGTTTTATTATTTTGGTTTTGGCTAAAATTGTTGTTTTTTTATGTTTTTTTTTATAAATTTTTTATTATTTCTTTATTATCAAAAAGTGGTAAATAGTGAATTTAAACTGCTACACGCGAAAATAATTTATTAATTATTTAAATCAATAGAGTAATTCTCCATATTAAACTTTTTAATTTAACAATATAGTTGCAATTTAATTTGTTACTAAAATAACGGGATATAGTGAAAGTGAAATAGATAAGATTAATGATTACTTAAAGTGAATTGAACAAAAATAGTGAAGTGACATTTTGCTAGGTACCTGCATTGCCTTAGATTGAGTGAATTGTTAAGATACTGTATAACATTTTCGACTCGTAACGTTATAAGCTTGCTGGCGTCGTCGTGTAAGACGCGGTCTTTAATAGCGAAGCATTCTAACGAACCGAGGTCGATCCTCAACCAGTACAACCGATACTATAGATTTTTTTAAAAAAAATTTTGTTTGTATTAATAATACAGCTATCAACATGGTCTTTCTATGTATTATTTGCACTAATAACATTGCAATAACTCAAAAAAGAATTAAATGCACTATGTGTTCACAGTATTGTCATATTGACTGTATAAAACCTGTCAAGGATTTAACATCAACCAGAGCACTATGGAGATGCGCAACGTGTCAAGATTCACAGAATAACAAAAATACTGATAAAGTTCTTGATAACACAGGTCTACTTAAGAAGCCATCTAAAAAGCAACAACAAATGGGTTCTGCAGTTACTATTCAGTCAAAATCTTTATCCCGGTCGCCCTCTTACTCATCTCCAGCAGAAACGGGTCATCATACTCTGGTTACTCCTGAAAGGTTTGCTTCCCCAGAATTCTTATTACAGTGTGAATCTATTATAGACAAACACTTAAAATCTTCAATGGAGAAGATAGTTGAGATAAAAAAGGAACTATTTTCTGAAATTAAAAATCTAAAGGAATCGCATAGCAAACTGCAAATGGAATACACTGATTTGAAAGAAAGATACATCGAACTGGAATCATTGGTACTAAAATCTGAGACTGAAATTTCAGATTTAAAAGCCCAGACGAACAAACAACAACAGTGGTCTCGAATGGCAAATCTTGAAATAATGGGCCTACCAGAAACCAAAGGCGAATCACTTCGTCACACTGTCATAAATATCGCAAAGTATGCAGGAGTGAACTTAAAATCGGAAGAAATTGAATTTGCTACCCGAGTACAACCAATGCAGAACAACAAAGGTAGACCTAAATCGCTTGTCGTCAAGCTAAGAAGTCGCGACTTAAAGGATTCCATACTATCAGGCTTAAGAAAATGCAGAGGCATCAACACTAAAAATATTGAAATTAGCGGCGATCCACGAAAATTCTTTGTTAATGAACACCTGACCCCTATGAATAAAGAGTTGTTTAGAAGAGCAAAAACACTTGCAACAGAAAAAGCATATCGATTTGTTTGGATTCGGAATTGCAACATTTTTTTAAGGAAAAACGAGGAATGCCCTGTATTGACTATAAACTCAGAAAAGGACTTGCGAAAAATCAAATAGACTGGACATATTATCAGTCATTGCAGATACTTTTTTACTATGTCTTAATTAACGTCATTCATTCCCAGGATTGTGAACTTAAAGTAAATTTTATTAATAACAATTTCAAGTGTGAATCTCAACTTAAACTATACATAATTACACTCACCTACACCAACATCACATACACGATACTCACCTGCATCATAGCTTATACTATACTCTTGTATAACGTAATATTTCAATTACAGAAACAAAATATACTCGGAACCGTATGTACTGGTAAACAAATTTTAAGAGTATTTTATTGTAACTTGAAACTAATGATTGCCGTTAACACTAACTTCAATCCTTATTATAAATTATTAATATACTTTAGAATTATTATTATTATTATATATATTTTTTTAATTAACTACCTTAATGAATAAATCTTTACAGTTATTTTATCAAAATGTTCGTGGATTGCGAACAAAAACTGAACAATTTCGCTTAAATATTCTTCAGAATGACTACGAAGTAATACTTGTAACCGAAACTTGGCTTAAGGATGGTTTCTATGTGCGAGAATTGTGTGACAGTAGATACGATGTTTTTGGCGTCGATAGGAGTAAAAGAACATCAAACAAACTTGATGGAGGTGGTGTAATGGTATGTACTAAATCCATACTACGAGCACGGGAGAGATCGGATTGGTGTTGCGCTGGAGTTGAATCCGTTTGGATTACTATCCCTAAAGACGTTATTGGACATAACCAAAATCTTAATATAGGCGTGTTTTACATACCGCCAGATAATTATCAAATAAAAAGGTTGGAAACAGTGACTACTTTTTTGGCATCAATTCTAATGTCAAAACCTGAAGAGTGCTTTATAATTACAGGTGACTTTAATCTCCCTAACATTGATTGGAATGAAGGACCATTGCACCTTAATCGCGGATCTACAGTATTGCGGACTGCATCCATTAATTTTATCGAAACATGTAGCTCCTTTAACTTAATACAATTTAATAAAATACCAAATTACAGTAATAATACTCTCGACTTAATTTTTAGTAATATCTACTTAAATGTTCAAAAATCTAATAAAACCTTAGTTATTGAAGACAAATATCATCCTTGCTTAGAAATAGATGCTTCTGATTTGCTTTTGAAAGAACTGTTAATACCACCTTTACGTACAAGGAATTTCAAGAAGGCTGACTATAATGTTATAAATGAAACTCTGAGTAAATTGAATTGGCAAAATATATTGAGAGGTAATTCAATAGACATAATAGTTACTAAATTTAATAAAACTATCAACCAAATATTAGATGAACATGTACCGGTTGTTACAAAAAGCTTTTCTTGTCGCTATCCTATTTGGTATAACAAATCATTAATTCATGTTATTAAAGAAAAACTTAAAGCTCATGCTCATGCATCATTTAAGAATCCTAGAGATTACGATGAATTTTCCCTATTACGACGAAGACAAAAGAAATTGCAAGACAAATGCTACACGATATTTAAAACAAAAATGCAGAATGACTTTAAAAAAGATCCAAAGCTCTTTTGGCGATATCAAAAATATCTAAGAAACAATAATAGTGGTTACCCAAGCTCCCTTTCTTTAGGCAATCGCCAGTTTAACAATCCTACAGAAATATGTGCTGGATTCAGTGAATTTTTTGAAAGCGTTTTTGAAAAGCATAACAATATTAATTGTAAAACTCATGTCCCAATATCTCTCGCAGGAGATACTATTTGTAATGTTTCTCTAAGTAAAGGACTTATACTTAAAGTACTCAAAGGCTTAAATAAAAATAAAGGTGCAGGAACTGACGGAATACCAGCCATTTTCTATTTAAAATGTGCCAATAACCTAGCAGAACCACTATCAATAATATTTGACAAATCTCTTAATGAATTTGCCGCTTTCCCAACCCAATGGAAAGAAGCTCTAGTTATACCGATCCATAAAACAGGGGCAAGAAACAAAATAGAACATTATAGGCCTATCTCTATTCTGAATGCTATAGGCAAAATCTTTGAACGATTGATTCACAATGCGATTGCGCCAACCAATCAATACCATTGGAACAGCATGGTTTTATGATTAAGCGATCAACACAAACAAATCTATCAATCTTTACCAATTTTGTTTATATGGCAATGGATAAAAAACAGCAAGTAGATGTAATATACACGGACTTTCAGAAAGCGTTTGATCGGGTAGATCATGTTATCCTGTTACAGAAGCTTCAAGCTCTCGGAATCAAAGGTGATTTGCATAGATGGTTTTGCTCGTACATATCGAAAAGACAACAAGCTGTTGTTATAGGCAGTGCTCGCAGTGATTTTGTACTTGCCACTTCAGGTGTGCCGCAGGGTTCCCTTCTGGGTCCATTATTATATAACGCTTATTTATATGACATACATAGATGTTTCAAATTTTCTCGTTTTCTACTATTTGCAGATGATAATAAAATCTACAAAGCTATAAACACAATTTCGGACTGTATGAATTACAACTTGACTTGATTAACCTTACCAATTACTACAAAGAAAATAAAATTTGCATCAACACGAAAAACATTTTCTAGAAAAATAAAAAATATTGAGTTTATATACAACATTGACAATAATTCTGTCCAAGAAGTTAATTCAGTGAGGGATCTTGGTATTCAATTGGATCATAAACTATTGATGATGGAACATATAGAACATATAACTGACAAAGCTTATAAACAACTAGGATATATAAAACGTGTGTGCAAAACATTTAACGATACTGATGCCATAAAAATATTATATTTTTCATACGTTCGAAGTATTTTGGAGTACTGCTGTAGCATTTGGTCACCAAATTATTCAAAATATATAAATAAACTAGAAAAGATACAAAAAAACTTTTTGAAATTCTTGTGTTTTGTTGATTTTAGAGAATATAAAGACTACAAAGAAGCTTGTAGATTCTATAAAATTGACACTTTAGAAATCAGACGTTGCCAATATGATATATATATATGTTACACGATATATTGGCTGGACACATTGATTGTAACGATTTGGTCAGCGCTTTATACTTCAGGGTACCCAACCGCCGAACCCGTCACACAGAACTGTTTTATGTTCCTGAAGTAAAAACTAATTATGCACGTAATTCTGTCCTTAGCCGTATAGTCAACACATATAATGTGTTTTACTCAGGAATAGACTTGTTCAATACGTCAAAGACAACTTTAAAAAAAACACTCAAAGGTAATGATGCAGCTCATTGAAACACACATACACACGCACGCACACACAGACACACACACCCACACACACATACACACACACACACTTATTATATATTTTATTTTGCTATTATAAATATGTATATTTTTTTTGAGAACACTTAATGGATATGACTTCTAGTTTGTAAAATAATATTTGTGCCCAAACTGTGTAATCCTATTTTGGTTTTTTGTTTTTGTTATATAATATTTTATGTAAAAAGTTATGTATGTAAACTGTTGGATTATCAAATAAATAAACAAATACACACACACACACCCACACACACATACACACACACACACTTATTATATATTTTATTTTGCTATTATAAATATGTATATTTTTTTTGAGAACACTTAATGGATATGACTTCTAGTTTGTAAAATAATATTTGTGCCCAAACTGTGTAATCCTATTTTGGTTTTTTGTTTTTGTTATATAATATTTTATGTAAAAAGTTATGTATGTAAACTGTTGGATTATCAAATAAATAAATAAATAAATAAATAAATAAATAAAGAAGTTAAAACGTATGGAAATAATGATTATAGAACAGTATTATATTATCAAAACAAAACTAAATATCTTCGGCTGACATTAACGATTTAACTTATCATTAAACTCGGGTTTAATATTTGACGCAAGCACTTGAACAACTCACTGCTTCTTTCGTTTTAAGCTTTGAAATACTACAGGTATCAATCAAATCAAAATCCACATATCCAGATTTTAGACAAATTTGTATTAACATAGTAAATCATAATAGTTAGGAGGATAATTGAATAAGCATCGTTCTATTTCTACATAACATATAATAAGTAAGTTTGTGTTACAATATTAAATACCGTATATTCTATATCTGTAAAAATAAAAATCTCTAAAAAGTATTATAAACGTTCCTAGCGTTCATGGTATCTGCATAGATCTTCAAATGTTCATAGAAAGTGAAAATTAACCCTTACATCGTCACACACACACATATATATGTATGATAAACATATATATATATATATATGTTTACATACATATATTATGAAATATTTATCAAACAAAACATTTTTGTAATTCACATGGACACGAGATCACAAGTCGATTCCGGGGTTAGAACCAACTCATTAATTTCTACCCGGATTATCGCGGTTATTTATAACCAACGATATGAATTTGAATACCTTTTTTATTGAATTATTATTTTAGAAGTTATAACTAAGGAGCGAGCAGACAACTTGGCGAAAGAAGCGGCCTTGAACGACAAAAGAAAAGCGACTTACGAGGACTTCCCCATATCCTTTGCAATGAAAAAATTTAGACAGGAAACCATCGAGTAGTGGCAAAGATGATACTCCCAGGGTGAGACAGCATCTGTAACAAAAGCCTTCCTGCCGGATGTACGACGAGCTTTTAAAATAACGACAAGACTGGACATAGACTCCCTGACCGCACAGATCCTAACCGGACACGGGGGATTTAGCGAGTACCTGTACAAATATAAATTAACTGACAACTCGACATGCATATGTGACGACACGACTGGAGAGGAGATCCTACACTTACTGACTGAATGCCCGAGATTTGCTGTGGACAGACATGACCTAGAAAAGAAAAAAGACATGACTATAAAAAGGGAAAACTTACCTGCCATTATGGAGAACCAGGACGCAATAGACACTTTCATACAGTACTGCAGACTAGTGGCAGGGAAGATCGTACTGGAAAATAAGATGTAAAATACAAGGACGACGACCTGAAAGAGGACAAAACTGACAACTGACCAGCACAAAACAAACACAAACAAAAATGAAAGCTAAACCTGCCATGCTGGGAAACCGGGTGGCAAGTCAAACAGCACTATATCAGGAGATGAAACCAAACCGAACACTACGAAAAGACAGGCCCTAGCTCCGTGTGGGATCACACGGACAGCATAGAACCACGAAGACCTGGCACCTATTACCTGATCCTGGTCAGCAGAAGCCATACCTGTGATTAAAACAGGTTAGAATTTTAGTCATTAACTTAGAAATAGAAATATATAAGTACTTACCTTGTTACGAGAATCCACTACCTGCAAATAAAATAAAGTTAATACACAAGAAAAGAAAAGAAATAATAAAAAATGTTACTTACCATAAAGTAGACATAAATTTATATAATTGTCAGTAAGCCGGACAGCTGGAAAACATGCCACCTGCCGGTAAATAGAAATAGAATTAGAAATACTTACCATAAGATACCTATAAACTAGTAAGATAGTCAGTAGTCAGTTAGTCAGTAAACTCGATGCATGCCACCTGTCGGCACATCATCTGTAAATAGAAATAAAAATTAACTAAAATTAAAATGTTTAAAAACAACTTTTTTGCTATCTTATTATCTATTTACATTTTTTTTTATACTTCCTTATTTTCTAGGCATTATTTTGTTACTATTTTATTTCTATATATATATTATTTTATTCTTTCTTAACCCCATATATGGTCTTCTCCTTTCACCTATGTGTTATGGAAAGAGAAGGCTACATATGCTGTATACACAGTTATGTCTAGATATATATTTGTTTGCCTTTTTTACAATGCTTAATTTTATTTGTCTTACATTTTCTAGGTTCTTTGTAATGGCGTATCTTCCACACACTATTATGTCTGTTTTGTTTTTAAACATTTTAATTTTAGTTAATTTTTATTTTTTTTTTTGAGTGATGATGTATGTTATATTTTTGTTTATTTTGTGCGCAAGTGGGTGCACCAGCGGGTCGGAGTTTAGTGCGTCGAGAGAAGATCTAGAGTCAGTCAGTATGTTTGTTTCAGTCCAGTTTTTTGTGTCAATTAGTCTAGTCGCAGTCTCTATGGCCAGCATCTCTGCCTGAAAGACAGTGTAGTGCAGATTTCTATCTGTTTCAAATTGGGTTCTTAATTAGGTTTAATATTTACTATTTTCTTTACACCAACTGTTAATTATTTAGCTTTCGGTGCAATCAATATTATAATGTTGTTAGTATTTATTGTTTTGAACCTTACCTGATATGGATCAACTGGGCTTGGGCAAGAGGGTGGGTAAAGCTGGTTATCGACACGGGTTAATACGGGCTTATAAAGCAAGAACAAAAGAAATTTATTTCCATTGTATTTTATTAAAAGATAAAAATGTAAAATATTTTTTTAATTACAAATTAAAAATATTGTTTTCTAGATATACACAACAAGATAAATAAACTACAACAACTTGTCATATCTCTTCTATAAATCAGAATCTGATAGATCCACCATCTGTCTCTGCTCTGTATTGTTTTTGGCCGATAAGTAACGAGTGTAAAAACTTTCTTGGGTAATCTCGTCGATGATAAATTGTTACCGCAACCAGACTCCTGTTTTTTGATTTTGTCTAAAGTTTTATTCCTATGGTTAAAGACGATAAATATTCTACGTCTACTAATATATCTTAATATTAAGTTACAAAAAATAGAGTGCAATATTATCATCATAATTTAATCAAATAAACCATAATTTACCTTTTGTATAAACAGGAGTAGCACCAAAAGCTCAGGGTTAGAAACCCGAATAAAAGTATTAGTACTTAGTTATTAAAGGATTATAACAAACATCAGGACAAATACTGTTAAATATATCTCACCGTCTTGAAACTGAGTTACTTCTTCGTAATGCCATATTCATAAATTATTAATAGTTGAAATTTAATTTTTTGACACATTAATGTGTATCGTACCTAATGTAATAAATCCTAATCTATCTATATCTATATATATAAAGAAGGATGTTTGTATATATGAAATCGATGAACTCAGAAACTATTGGACCGATGATTATGAAAATTGGTATGTATATGTATTTTTCCACGGAGAAGGTTTATATGGTATGCCCATTGATGTAACTCGCCACCAGGCGGCGCTGTCAAATATAGACTTCCGCCCCGTTCAACCGTTTGTCATAAAAGTTGGTATGACCATGTATGTTTCCTCGAAGAAAACGAATATGCTATGTCCATTGATGTAACTCGCCACCAGGCGGCGCTGTCAAATATAGACTTCCGCCCCGTTCAACCGATTGTCATAAAAGTTGGTATGACCATGTATGTTTCCTCGAAGAAAACGAATATGCTATGTCCATTGATGTAACTCGCCACCAGGCGGCGCTGTCAAATATCGACTTCCGCCCCGTTCAACCGATTGTCATAAAAATTGGTATGACCATGTATTTTTCCTCAAAGAAAACGAATATGCTATGCCCATTGATGTAACTCGCCACCAGGTAAAGTAAGGGTTAGCCCAGCGAAGCGGGCTGGGTTCGCTAGTACAATACATACTAAATCATTGATTATTACTTAACGTGCAGAATTATAAATGGCTAGATCGTAAGAGACCATATTTACACAATAATAAGTAAGTTTTGTCGAATTTTCACTTCTTACTAAATTATTTATTAAATATATAGTTATATATTTAATAAATAATTTAGTAACAACAAAAAGAATCTCATATGCTTAGGCATATGAGGTTATTCGCTAGTTTTAGAACAAACTGTACTCATTCTTACTTAGTGTTTTCTGGGTTGCCATTGAATAAATACAAATTAACTATATATTAAAAAATCAGAAACTTTAATTCTAAAGTAACAATTCTGTCGTTTTTATTATAAAGTGCCTTATTGAATATTAAAAATATTAATAATTCGATATTAAGGCAAGTTTTACAATTTTTAAACTAATTTTACTTATATGTATAAAAGCGATAGAATGAAAATAATTTCACAAACTGTATGAATTTACATCTTCTTTTCATTAACATCTACAAATAAAAATGAAACAAAGTTATCAGATATTGAAATACATATTTATTATGAGAAAAACGAATGCCCAAAAAAAACTTTTTAATTTATTTTTTTTAACATTAACACTATTTATAATGTTTAAAGATTTAAAGTGCAATCAAATATTTGGTATAAGTGATATAAATATTTTATATCATAAGCAATAGTAACAGAATTGTAACTTTAGAACCCTGTTACCTAAGATGTTCCATAGAATGAGATGAATGGACTTCATCCTAATTATATCATAAATAGTTAGTTAAATCAGTTAATGTAATTTAATGGACGAGACTTTGCTGAATTGCAACTAATAAAAATATATCTTCTATTTCGCAGTAACGTATCCACTGTTCGTTTAGTAATTGGTTAAATATTTATTTATTATATTAATTAAAATAATATTTTAGATTTTAAAACGATTTTACAAAACACGAATCGTAGTAGGTTCGTTTAAAACTATAAAAGGTAGATGAAAGGGTTTAGAAAATACTCATACAAAGAAGAAAACTCGTTAAAAGTTTTAATATCACCACTCTAAGACTTTTAAATTGAGGAAATGTTTATTTTGGGTGCTTATTTGTTGAATTCATTGTTTAAAAAGAAATTAAATTAAAATTAAAAAAATACCCGATACAAAAAGACCTCTAAAAATAATAAAAATAATATTATTATGTACTTATTGAAGACGTTGCGGCGGGAGAACGTTGTACGTACGTTGATAGTGTATATATTACGAAGTTAATCATTGAGGACTTGACTTCAATAAGTACTTAATAATATTATTTTAATTCTTTTTAGAGGTTTTTTTGTATTTTAAATTTGTATTTTTTTTTATTTCTAAGGGTTTTTTAAATTTGTTATTTTTTTTATTTCTGCTTTTTAAAGTTATGTTACTGGTTTCTGAATTGTACTTAATGAATCTACAGACACACAAATTGACAGTTGTTTAAGTATTTCTATTAATCTATCCTAATATTATAAAGAGGAAAGATTTGTTTGTTTGTTTAAATTCATTAGGCTCCGAAACTACTGGACCGATTTTATATTTTTTTTTACATTTAGAATCTTACATTATCCCTTTGATGAACATAGTTATATTTAATAGAAAAAATAAGGACCTGCGTGAAAATTTCGACAATGTAATAAATGATAAATGTATTAAACTAACATGATTCAAGACTTTTTCATATAGGTATATACGAATATTAATAAATATAAACATTAGAGTTAAAATTATTTACAATACCTAAAAACACTATGATAAAGAGATTAATATTATCACTAGCTGTTGCCCGTCATTCTTTATAAATACGATAATAAGCCATACAAATATATTTTTTAAAGTCTACGTGCCCTAATAAAGTACTTTACCTGAGTAAATAATAAGTGTAAAAACCATTTGGCCTACATAACAAGGCTTTTTTTCCTATACAGCGAGGGCGAAGCCGCTGGGAACAGCTAATTATTGCATAAGAACCTTCAAAAATAAAACGTCAATATCTTGAAGACGGCTGTTTCTATTTCGACCAATCATAGCTAAGAACCATCTCGATAAACACAGCTTTCGATTAAAAAAACCACATTCAAATCTGTCTACGCGTTTGGCCGCTAGATTGCTACAGACAGATGTACATATACACAGATCGACAGGTCAAACTTATAACAACCCTCTTTTTAGTCGGGGGTTAAAAATGTAACAATTTTAATATCGATGTTTTTAATTTTTTTACAACAATGTTTTTAATTTATATTTATATAATAACCTAATTGCTTATAAGTTTTGTAAGATACAGGTGCTAGAAATACATTTGTTTTTCATTTTTGATTCTAGTAGCATTTGAAATTTAAATGTATTATTTATAAACATACAAGACAAAACAAAAGCACTGTCTTATAATTAAATGCACATAATTGTCTTATAATTAAATGCACATAAGTGTCTTATAATTAAATGCACATATACAAGACTATTCTAATCTAGGGGTATTTTTGTTAAAATAATCTTATATTTTCTACAACCTCAATGAATTTGTAGAACAAAGTAATGCTGGTTCTAAAGTAAATGTGTCACGATGCATGTACTGCCTTCTTAGTAGCAGCGTCTCGCTCAGCGTCAGACTAATACAATTTATTACCACTTTCAACATTGTCTACTAAACTTGCATGAAATTTCCATAAAAATATTAGTTTCATGAAATTTTTATAAAAAGAAATAATCTGTGATGTTGTTATCATCAAAATGACAATGACCTTATCAGGGAATATTTTTTAAGATTCCTGAACGTTAAGTTATAGTCTAGTAAAGAAAAATAAAATCTCACAATGGTTAATAATCAATTTTATTCCAAGTTGAACGGCAAATACGGTTAAATAGTTTACATGTCTTTAAATATGAATTAATGCAGGTATTACATATAAAATAATGCATTGTTATAGTTGGTAAATGGATAATTGAAGGCAGTTATGTAATACAAGTAACAAATTGATATATATACTTTATAATCATATTATTATTATTATATACGAGGGGTCAGAGTCGTCAAATCATTATCAGACCTGATCAGAAATAAAACTGCAGTCATTCACGTTAGTGATTTACCTTCGTCTGCAATTACAGGCACTTCAAAATAACTTTGGATTAACAAGGTTGAGCGCAATTCAGATGGTAAGGCAGCGAGTTCGTCCGAATAACTTCTCTTTTGTTACTAACGTGCTAGCTCTAGCTAACAGATTGATGTTGCCAGATAGTAAATAATAAAATATAATCGTAATAACATCTTAATGGGATCTTCATGCTTCGACATATTATATATAAACATATAGTTATCTCATATATTAGTTCTATAGTTATCTTATATATTAGTTTTAGTAGTTATATGTTATGTAATAGAAATAACAAATATTTTTTTATAATAAGTATAGTTACATGGCTTGATTACTATATATTAAATAGAAAACCCAAAAAGTGTTATATTTTTTATAAGTATAGAAGTGAATTCACAATTAATTCGACAATTAAAATCATATTGAGAGTCTAACATTATAGCCAACTAGCTATATTCAAGAAATCTTGAATATAAAATTCAAATCCTTTCACAATAATTGTATAAAAATAGTTTTAAGTAGAAAAGTATTGGCTAAGTTTCTTGCTTAAGTTTCCGCAAGTTGTTTAAAATTAAACGATTGAAAATAATGCTAAAACAAAAAAGCTCTACCAGATACAATTAGCAACTTGGTTATAAGATGTGCTCTGATGCATGCGAATTAACATTAACAGTCATAAATATTGTCTTTTGTCATTATAGATATGAATTAATGGTAAAAGACAACACTTATGTTTCTTTATCGGTACTATGTTTTCACATTGAGTCCCAGACAAAGGAAATAATCAAACTCTTCGATTGTCCTTGCAACACAATTACGCGTCACGACGTTGACAGATGTTAGAAGTTTTGAAGTACAGCGGAATCGAGACAATTGACAATCTCGATAAATTTCTTCAAAAGGGTTTTTATTTTTCTTATTTGATATTGGTAACAATTTCTTGCTGAAAGTAAAACAAACTTTTTAAAATATTTTATGTTTTTTTTTTTTGATAATATCAAACTTAATTAATAAATTTCCTCTGAACAAACCTAACTTTCTTCCGATTGCCATATTTAAGGTACCTTTTACAGAGTAAAGTTTTTTTAATGAAGTCATAAATAGAGTCATTCGCTCTTTAGCTTGTATAGCAATTTCAATCGACGCACGCTACACGTCCAACTGTACAAGTACGTCAAACGTACAAGTGATTACTTTAAAAATGACAAGAGACGAAAATTTGGCTATAGCTAGCCCCAGTAAACTTATTAAGGGATCATATTGATTAGAAATCATATAAAATTTATATAATTTGAATTTGAAAGGAAATGAAAAAGAAGGAACCTAATACTTCAAATTAAACCTAAAAAAAAATAAGAAAAATCTTTTAATGTTTATAAAATTTCCATTTACGGTAAGTTTTATTATTAAATAAATCAAAAACTTTACTACTGTAGGCTACTTACTTAGTTTTTCACGCTAATATTAATTCTACTTATCCTTATACTTATACTTATCAATCCGTCTATATATTTACAAATTGAAATGATCACTTTTACCAAAAACAATGTGTTATTTTAATTTAAAACAAATTAAATAGAAATCTTCAATGAAAATTTTTCTCCATTGTTGAAGTTACAAATCCAATAATACGTTAATAATATATTATGTTGACTATTATTATTTTCTATTGCATGTGTTCAATTTCTTTTCTAGTAGAATTAGTAGGACATATTTCTTATGTAGTATAATATCCATTTCTGACCTTATTATACAATCTCAAATAAATGATGATTTGATTTGCCTACGCTGTTCTCTAATATAAGGTAGGAACAATGACGATCATTAAATATATACAATTATTATATAACAACTTTTATCATTCAAACAAATCTAAATCTCTTCAGTTGATAGTAACCATTTCAACAAACATCAGCTAAATCACGATAACATATAACATGGGTTTGGAAAGGTTTTTTATTCAATATGTTACCTCTAACTGCAGTTTTTGGATTATTTACGTTATAATATTTCAATAGTCAATAGATAAGAATCACAATAATGGGAGCAGACAATGTAGAGGTATTGTTTGGACTGAATTAATGAATCTATATAGAATACTTGTGGAAATATAAAGTTTTATTTATAAAGATTTAAAATTTGTAAAACCTAATGCAAAAATCCCTAATTGTATCTATCTAGTGGTGGGAACTGCGGACCTGTCCTTAATTTTTATGATTACCGTAAATTACTAGTGTAAGATACAATGAGTTGTTTATATGAATTAGATGTGTATTCTATATCTATATTTGTTTTTTTTTGCTCTAAAACTTGGTCAAGTTTGTTTATGTCTATGAAACTGTAACCTGCTTGAGCTATATTATTTTTAGAAACAAAGGCATAGTCTAGTCTATGATTTACATTCAAGTCAGTGGAAATTGTTTGCATATGTGAGTAATGTCGCCATTAGGATATGTGGCACGTGTGTTATGAGTATTTGTATGGGAACAAATGAAGCATTGTGTGTTCAAATGTTCATATTGCATGGCTATCAGACTAACAGCCTAAAGTGTGTTAAACTAACACTCTTCTAAGACTTTTGAGAGTAAATTGATTTTATTATTTTAAGGATAAATAATATTTTTTCTATTCTGTCAGAGGAACATAGTTGTTATAAATATTATAAACTAACTTTTTTTATGACTAAAAACATATATCAGAGTTAAAAAAATATTTTTTAGTATTTGGATGTAGCCCTAACCTACAAGAAATGGGCTATCATATGTTCAAAATACAAAAATACAAACAATTTATAATCCAACTTGGAACTTTAGAGACAAGCTTAAAAAAAAAACTTTAAACAGATATCACCGTTTTGGTGCGAAGAGAAAATGTTAGTGATTATCGTTTAAAAGTTCATGAGAACCATTATATAGGTACGGTGGGAGCAAAATATTTAATGTTTTACTTTATTTCGTTCGAATTTCTTATAAAAAAAAGTGTGAATGGTATTATTATTCTGTTTAATTTTGGTACTAAATTTCGACGCAACTTGGTTTCTTATACAGTATGTCACAAATATACTTGACCATTCTATAATGTGTACAACGACATAATTAATAAGTTGTATCAAGACTTCTACGTGCAATAAAATGTACTCAAATAGTTTTTCGTTAAAGTTTCTTCAAACTATTATTAATAGTAACTGCTATATACAGTATATTGCAGACCACAGGTTTTGTTGTTTTGTGATTCACATGTCATGCAATTTTGAGTAATGTAGGTTTCTCATCTGTCTGTATGTTTTTTCACTAACCCGAGTCGGACAAACCTCGTCGGTTGATGTTTTTATAATTCTCCAATCTTAACAGACACACAGTTCATTCTTATAAAGAAAAAATAAATAAAAGTAAACGTCTTTTGCAACTTTCAAATATAAAATGATCAAAAAAAAATATCTAAAATTTGTTATTGTTGTTGTGAAAAATTTAAAGAAATTCAGATTAATGTGAGCCTTACTTATCCTCACCGCCTCTTTTACCAGCCATCGTATTTTTGATGTAAGAGATATTTTGCCGATGCAATGGTTGAATACATATATTCAGTAAAAGCTAGTATTTTTTTTTTTTTTTTTTTATACAAAACTAGGTTAATGCTTGACTACATTCCACCTGATGGAAAGTGAAATGTAGTCTTAGGTGGTAAAGCGCATTAACCTAGAAGCCTATTCACTCTCTTCTTGAAGACACCCACATTATATTTTGCCGGAAATACCGACGCAGGCAGATTGTTCCAGTCCTTCGCTGTACGCACTAGAAAAGATGAAGCATAGCGCTTCGTTCGGACAGGTGGAGTGTCCACAACGTAGATATGGATACCCGCCGTGCGTCGGGACGTCCGGCAAAGGAACGGGGATGGAGGAATTAGGTCGTGCAGTGTCCTGCGCACACTCACCTAAATGTATCCTATAGAATACTGAGAGGCTAGCAATTCTACGCCTGTGTTCAAGGCTGTGGAGTTTGGCGTCAACCAATTTAGGGTCGCCAATAAGCCTCTTTGCTCGCCTCTCAATTGAGTCCAGAACCGCAAGATGAGTCTTTGCGGCACCAGCAAATATGTGGCCACAGTACTCTACACACGACCGGATCTGTGCTTTGTATAATACAAGAAGCTGTCCCGGTGTAAAGTACTGTCGCACCTTCGCAAGTACGGCAAGCTTTCCTGCAGCTGCTCTTGCTCTGGACTCAATGTACCGACCAAAGTTGAGGTTCGAGGAGATCTCTAAGCCTAACAACTGAAGCCAGTCACTGTATTCCAAGGATACATTCTGGAAAGTAGGAGCCAGGCTGAAGGGGCTCCTTTTGGCGGTGAACAAACACGTCTGCGTTTTGGTGGCGTTGAATTTGACAAGATTGGCATTACCCCATGCGGAGACTGCCTGAAGTTTGTCATTCAAACGTTGCACCATGGCTTCTCTTTCAGATTGTACTTCATCTCTACTAGCCCGATAACTTGGCAGATATCTTTCTACAACTGTGCTGTCGTCTGCATACCCATAGATACCGGGCTTCAGCAGATCGTTAATGTGCAGCAGAAAAAGAGTTGCAGAAAGAACGGACCCCTGAGGTACTCCGGCATTTATTGTCAAGGGTTCCGAAGAACACCCGTCGACAACAACACGGAGAGATCTCTGGCGCAAAAAGTCCGTTATCCAGCCAATCAGACCAGGAGATATACCGTACGCTGAAAGCTTGCTTAAAAGGCTCACATGCCAGACCCTGTCAAAAGCCTTCGAGACGTCCAGAGAGACGGCGACCGCTTCCCCGTTCCTCTCGATGGCTTCGCCTAAAATGTGTGTTGCGTACGCTAGAAGGTCCCCAGTGGACCTATTTCGGCGAAATCCGTACTGTCGGTCACTGAGGAGATCGTTACCTTCTACGTACGCTAGAAGCCGCGAGTTCAATACACGCTCCATAATCTTGCAGAGTATGGAGGTGATTGAAATGGGCCTATAATTGGCAGGATCGGCACGGCTGCCTTTTTTGGGCACGGGTTGCACGTTGGCAAGCTTCCAGGATTCCGGCACTTTTCCAGTCTTGAAAGAGAGGCGATACAGACGTGTCAATACAGGAGACAACTCAGCTGCACATGTCTTGAGCAGAATGGCTGGTATACCATCAGGACCTCTGGCTTTATTCACATCTAAACGACACAATGTTCTCCATACCTCTTTGTTTGTGATGCGGATTTCAGGCATCGAAATACCGCAGTGAGGAAGATGTTCTGGAGAAGCATTGCCAGTGTCTAGATGCGAATTCTCAGCAAACAGAGAAGCAAATACATTCGCTTTCTCTGTTGCTGTGTGGGCCAGGGATCCATCAGGCTTCAGCAGAGCAGGCAGTGAGGGTTGGCAGAAGTTCGACTCGATCGCTTTGGCAAGAGACCAGAAAGCTCGACTGCCAGTTGGTCTGACAGAGAGCTTTTCGCCATTCTTAACGATCCGATCAAGACGAGCCTTCCGCAATGCCTTTTTATAGGACTTGGCAGCTTGGTTAAAGGCTCTCTTCTTTGTACTTACATCCGGAGTTTTGCGGCTTCGAGCATCAGCCCAAATGAGGTATGCCGAATGTTTTCGGTCATGTGCATGACGACATTCGGCATTAAACCATGGGCGAGCTTTGCCACCGATGGGTACGTCAGCAAAAGGAATAAAATACTCCATTGCCTGATGCACCACATCGGTTATAGCATCCGCGCAACTCGACGGATCCAAAGAAGAGAAGCAGACCTGCCGCCAAGGATAAGACGCAAAAAAGTGCCGCATCTCATCCCAATCTGCTGACTTGTATTTCCATACTCGCCTAACACCATGTGGTTCGAAAGCTGGTGGGGAATATGTAAATACAGATTTCACCAGACAGTGATCGGAGGTTCCCAAGGGGGACGTGACCTCTACACGATACCTGTCCGGATCAGTTGTCAGCAGAAGGTCCAGGCAATTGGCTGTATGGCCTACCACATCTGGTACCCTTGTCGCTTGCCTCACCAGCTGAAAGAGGTCCAAGGACAACGCAAAGTTCCGCGCTTCTCTTTCAGCATGGTCGGTCTTCTGGTACGGGAACAGCCAGTCCTGATGACAGGCATTAAAGTCCCCCAGAAAGACGAGCTGCGCCGAAGGGTACTGATACAGAGCCATATCTGCAGCCTCACTGAGATACTCAAATAAACGAGTTGTCTCCTGGTCACCGCTGTGCGAACGGTAGAAACAGGAATACAGGATTTTTTCGTTTCCTGTGTCCACTAAAACCCATAGGGAAGAAAAAGTGGGGTCCTCAAGGTGACGGAGACGCTGAACACAGAGGTCGTTCCGCGCGTACACACTGACTCCGGCCCGTGAGCGAAAGTTGTGCTCTAACGAGTAACCGGGATAATCCAAGTATGCAGCGCTCAAAGGACATTGTATCTGCGTCTCCGTCAAAAAGAGCAAGTGCGGCTGCTCTGTCTCCAGATGGTGGTGGACAGCTAAAAGATTTGAGTGCAAACCCCTGATATTAGTGAGGTGCACTTTATATGAGGAGGAGTGCAACTGCTGTGTAACCTTGTTCCCTTTTCTTAACTTTTTCATAAAAAAAAAATATAAAAGTGAATAGGGATGGGAAATGGCAGTTGAACGAGACGTTACGTATCGAACCCGACGTCGAAATTGGTGATGTCTTGCCACTGGGAGGCTAGGCTGGAGACTGCGGGGACGCCCGAACCCCCCCAGGGATCGCCATCGGGCCTCCTCGTCTGGTCGCCAACCAGCACGATGGAGCCACCCTGGGATTTTTCACAGCTGGCGGGGCAACCTTTCGTGGTTGGCTATCCCACTAATTGGGCCCCCAACTATCTGCGGGCGGCCAGCGGAAAGCCGTCGCTTCGGATCCCGCTACCCTCCTCGACTAGACACCCGACAAAACAAACACCAACCCGACGTCAGACCGGTTCGCCAACGCACCGCAACTGTTCAGACCCATTTCCCATAAACGGCTTCATCGAGCAACGTGCCGGAACACGACTAGGTCGCTTTGCGGCACGACTCTGCCCGATGGGTGGTGACTTTGCCGGCGACCGGATGTTATGGTCTACCACCAAAAATAAATATATACACCATAGTACAATATAAGTATATTATATTGTACTATGTTATTATAATTCTTAATAATATAATAATACTTAATCATGTTTTTGTAAATTTACATAGGATAACAATCTTTATTTTCCCGTATTTATCTTATAGAAATTAATAATATTCACCCAATATCTCGTACTCATATATTATCAAAACCAATAACTGACCGATGGATTTATATGCATCAATCAATGGATGATTTCAATCTCCGATTGTATGTAAGTGATTAATTTCGGTTTCGCAATGTTTAGTGACATTTTCATGTATATAAAAAATAAGTGGCAGATCTATTTATTTGGCTCTTGGAACCTTATATCTAAATAATAATTTGAATGTGTTTTTATTGTTTTCTTTACATCTGAAAACTAGAGCATAGTGATGTACTCAAGTAAATATTTAAAAAAATTAAATACTTTTTTTTCTGTACATACGTTTTTTTTACTTTCGTATGGCAGAGTCTGTAACTAATATATATATATACATTTACTATGTAATTTTACTCAAACCAATCTTTATGAGAAGCATCGTAATATTCATAAAGAGGTACTTAAAACTGTTAATATATGAGAAGTAAAAATAATTAGAATATAAATTAATCCTCTGTTCCGCTAAAGACAACTATATATAAACATATATATATTAAATTATAAATTAAACACATACATATATTTTAATTTATAATAACATTCATCGAAGCGGTTACAATACGGTAGATCAATTGTTAAAGCAAAGGGAGGAAGGTTTCCAAGAGGTATCGGTTTAAAATGTTGTCGGTAAAGATTATTTACCCAAACCAAAGTAAGCAATTTCAATACAGGCAATTCCAAAAAAATCTTATTGAATATTTAGTTATTTGAAAGGATTTAAAATATAATGATATAACATTAGCAAATTTATTTTATATTGAACACATCGTTTTAATTCATACTGGCTTACTCACATATTATACTCTCTCGTCTGTAAGCTCTGAAAAGTATATTTGCCATCTGCTTAATACATAAATACTCCAGCATAAGATAGAAGTATTATTTAGAATTAAAAGGGCTATGTACGTTACTTACCTGAGAGAGTAGTTACATATTGAAATAAAAGTTTAATGAATATTAAGAAGTATAAATCTGAATAAAATGTTATCATAATTTAGAACTACTTCATTTTACTGTGACACGTTAAGCAAGTTATTTTATTCTTCAAGGTTGTGAACATTTATTAAAATATTAAGTGTTATTTATTCTAGATATAGAATACAAATGCCTCATCAAAATATTTTTTGACAATTTATTAAAAATAAACAGGGTCATTCCCAGATACATGAAGTTAGAGTCATGTCATGATGCCTTCTAATTATCAAGAAACATAGCCTCCCAAATACAAAGTTGTCAGACTGCGGTAAATGTCTACAATTCTTTCCTAGTATTAATTAAGTCGGGGAGCACAAATTACTTTTTTTCTAGAATTTTATCAATAGTTTTTTATTAGTTCTACAGTGTTCCAGTATCATTGTTTTAATATGGATAAATCATTTAATATTTTATTATAAATGTATATTTATAATATGCCTAACATTTCAGTTAATAATTATTAAAAATCTTATTACATAAATATAAAATATTAAATGTAAATACATTTTTCATTAATAAATAACCTTGTAATACGACACTATCTTATTATAGGTACTTAGTCTGGCCATAAATACTGTTAAAATTAAAAATAAAAAAATATTACATTTGAAATTGGAATTTGTCATTTTTATACGATTGCTCATTGAATTTTCTCATTTTGGCGCCAATACATTGTACAATATTTTGCGATATTAAAATGGAGTGAGGTGATCAAGAAAACAGAATCGCTGTGATTGCATAACACAAAATAGGTATTAGTCAAATGTTTGTGTATCGGGCTATTAATAAGTACAATGAGACTTCCTCTATTTGTGACAGAGAAAGATCTGACCGTCCACGTAGTGTTCGTACGAAAAAAGTGGTCAAAGTAGTAAGGAAAAGAATTTGAAGAAATCCTGTCCGAAAGCAAAATATTTGATCTAGGAAAATGAAGATAGCACCTAGAACCATGTCGCGTATTTTAAAAGAGGACTTAGGACTTGCAGCCTATAAAAGACGCACTGGTCATCTCTTAACTGATTACTTAAAGATGAATGGGGCGGTAAAATCGAAACAACTACTGAAGCGGTACGCAAAGGAAGTTCACAAAAAAAATTGTTTACGGATGAGATTTTTTTTGCAATTGAGCTACATTTTAACAAAAAAAATGACCGTATTTATGCTCAAATCTCCAAACGAAGCTTTCCAATTAGTCGACAGAGTGCAACGTGGGCATTATCCGACTTCAGTGTTGGTTTGGTGGGGTGTTAGCTATGAAGGAGTGACTGAGCCATATTTTTGTGAAAAAGGTATCAAAACATCGGCACAAGTGTATTAAGATATCATTCTTGAGAAGGTAGTTCAGCCCCTTAATAATGCCATGTTCAATAACCAAGTATGGTCTTTCCAGCAAGACTCAGCGCCGGGAATAAAGCTCGTTCTACGCAGTCTTGGTTGGAAGCAAACGTTTCGGACTTTAATAGAGCTGAAGACTGGCCGTCTTCTAGTCCTGATCTTAATCCGCTAGATTATGATTTATGGTCACTTTTAGAGAGTACAGCTTGCTCTAAACGCCATGATAATTTGGACTCTCTAAAACAATCTATACGATTGGCAGTGTAGAATTTCCCCGTGGAAAGAGCGCGTGCTTCTACTGATAACTGGCCTCAAAGTTTAAAGGACTGTATTGAAGCCAATGGACACCACTTCGAATAAGCTTTTTATATTTTTAATTGTTTTATATTTGTGTATTAAACTAATACATTGTAAAAGTAATAAATGTTAATTGCAATTAAAAAAATATTTTTTTTTCTTTGTTACAATTTTTATGGCAAGACTGGGTACATGAGTATAAAAGGTGTATATATAATAGTTTAAAAGTTTTTGTATTTTGTGAAAAAGTATGAACTAAAAATATTGCAAGCAGATTGTTTAACTGTTCTTAGCATGTTGACATATGTAGAATGTGCCAACGTCAGATAGGTCATCAATCTATAAAAGTATATTCGCATGGGGAGACCGTTGGTGCCGCCATTCAGGTCGATACTAATGACCCATAACCTTAAGTTGCTTAAATATAATCTTTAAGAAAATAGTGCTATATATTCGTTAGATATGTGGATTGTCAATAATTTTGCGACCATTAATTGAGATATAAACTTACCTGTCTATCAGGTTAAGTAACTCCAAAAATGGCAGTCACAGAATATCAGCATTGAAAACATTGTGTTCCACATACTATGCCGAGTTTCCAACCAATTTGGACGACAAAACTTTGGTTGTGTTATTATATTTCTTTGTTTTTTATTATGATATTTTTTTATTTAATTGTTTTACCTTTAGAATTACTTTTTATAATCTTTTTTAATTTGTTACTGATTTTTTAATTGTTTCTTCCTTTTTTATTTTATATGTTGATTTGAAGTTAAATCAAGTTGCAGACAGAGTGCTAAATGTGATTGAAATCGGTTCAGTAGTTTAGGACTCTGTCAGAGTAAACAATGGGACATCTAATTTTGATATACTAAAACTATATTATTATTTAACATATATCCTGTTCCTAATAAGCTAAATCCAGCGGTAACCACATGTAAAGAGATGAAACAGAAATTCTTGTTGTTACGTACTTCTCTATTCATAAACGTATTCTATTATGGTAAAGGATTCAATCCTTTGTTAAATATAATTTATCATGATTATAATTAGTTTGAATATTTACCTTTTTAATAAAAGTAGGTATATTCAACACTAATTAACTAAACAATAAAAACAATAAAAAAGTGACTTAGAAAGTGAAATGAAAGTGTTTACCATCGGAATGTACAAATTTATATTATAATCACATTAAAATTATTTAATATTCTGTATGACATGTTAAGTCTGTTAAAATATGATTTGTGTTAAAACATAAGCATTTTGTTTTAAAATTCATATTCCCCAATAATATTTTAGTATTTAAATGTGATTATAAATAATAAATATAATGTTTTTAACTACAATCGGTACTAGATTTTTTTTATTTTAAACAATCAATTCTGTTTTTTTTACACTAATGACGTAATTATTCGAAATTTATTAAATTTTGCCAAGGTCGTACTCCATCGTTGGATGTAAAAGTCGATAGCTTTTTAAATGATCTCAAAAAGGTAGACAACCAACCAATAAGTAACGTCAAAAAAGCAAATCTTAAATCTTAAAATACCCACCTTGTAAATCAATATACCACAAATTTATACTGTAAACTGTATACTGTAAACCATATTCTAATCAAATTTTTAAAAATTATAAAATCTTGTTAAATTGTAATTATATTTCCATAATTCTTTATATTGTACAGCACTCACGTTTTGGATTGTGAACCACACCACTTCTAAATTATAAGTATCTAAAAGCACATCATACGCACATATTGTAAAACGTAAAATGTTAATTGATTGTTAGTAAAGAACAATTGTAAGCTAATTAAATTAGCGACTATGCAAAAAATTATTACTGTATAAAAATAGAATAGCTTGTATTATAAATGTATGTAGTGACCGAAATAACAATAACACGAAAAACACAACACAAATCATGCGAACCAAAACCTCCAAGCGGCAGCTATTTTGATGTAAAATTACAAAAATTAAAAACAAAGCTAAGATCACAAATTATGTAGAAACAAGAAATAAAGCATTTAAAAATATAATGTTAAGCTAGATAAAAATGTCGCGCGGATAACAAAACAGCTGCCGCTTGCCTGAAACCTTCACACTCTCACACCATCACACTCTCACGTCTCACTTTTCACCCAATTCAACTAATAAAGTTACCCTTGAAAAACTTATTTTCCCGAAAACAGATTCCCTCCTCCCATGGGGAAGAAAATAGCGAAAAACCCTAATAAAAAAAAAAAAAAAACGTCAAAGAAGCTTGGATTTACGATATTTTTTTAACATCACGTCTAAATTGGTCTTTCCTCGTTTATGATATTAATAAAACCCTTTTGTCAAAGTTAGATGCAAGCGTCATAAAGACATTGAAGTTATGGCTCGGGTTAACGCACTCAGCGGACTCTTCAACCTTATTTAGAGACCGTAACAATTTTGGATTAAAATTAAAGAAACCATCGGATGATATTGAAACTTCTCTCCCAAAAGACAAAGTTGCCTCAGAGCTCAAGCCACGACTTCAATTCCATAAAAAAATTATGATAGGTGCTCAAACAAATAAAGTAGGGCTAGGATCAAGTAGGAAAGTTCAAGACATAGACATAACAAAATCTTTTATTCGACAAGACGAAAACGATAATTACCGACGATAACGATAAGTAAGATGGGGCAAAGCCACCGAAAAGTCTTGCAACATCTGTGGGGAGGCAATAGGAACCGCGAAAAACCTATTAGTAGGGTGTAGGGTACTTCTAGATAAAGCTAAATACTCGCGTCGCCACGACAAGGTATTAGAAATTATACGGGAAGCGGTTAGTCTTTCAGTAGCAAGAGCGCGGAAGGGTATAACAACCACCAAACGATCTGTAGAATTCGTACAAGAGGGCTCCTCCAAAAAATCAAAAGCGAAGCCTTATTCAATATTAGGCACGGCTCCTGATTGGACTCTCATGATGGACACGTATGAAAAGCAATACAAAATCCCTGGGGACGTTGGTGTTTCGTCATCCAGACCGGACTTATTCCTGTAGTCGAAACATCTGAGGCGCGTGATACTTGTGGAGCTTACTGTTCCTTGGGAAACAAACAACCCAAGGGATCACACATTCAAGCTCAATAAGTATTACGAACTGACCAACGAATTGATCAGTAATAAATTTATAGTTAGTTTGTACGCGGTAGAAGTGGGAGCGAGAGGTATAACAGCAAAATCTCTCTGTAGCCTACTTAAAGACCTTGGCCTTTCTAGAACAAGCATCGGTTCATTTCTAGAACGTATTTCAAAGGCGACATTAGTAGGTTCTTTCCAAATTTGGTTAGGTAGGGAGAGGAGTGTGGAGGGTGAAGGTGAGCGTTTTTGCGCATAATAAAGGGGCCCCTTAAACCTACTCCTGGGTCGCAAGCAGTGCCTGGGCTGCTTGCACTCCTCTCCTTGCAACGCGATGGGGCCGGCACCAGCACGGTGAATCCATGGAATGCTAAGAAGCTTCGTCTCTCTAGTACCTGATGTAGAATTAAAACGTGTGAAGCTTAGTATACGGTAGTAGAGACTTATTTTAGCTCCTTAAGAAACAACTAATCTTTGTAGATATATAATTTGAAACATACTTATACTAAGCTTTATAATTTGAGAATCATCAATATTATCTAATAAAGAGCTAGGATACATATTTTGTATGTTTTAATAATAAATTTAGTTTTTGTTAAAATAATATGTAATATATGATGTGATGAAAATTTTAATATTAGTCTTAAGAAAGTTAAATCACATAACACATTTTCAATACACATACATGTTTACTCAGTGGGATTAATGTAAGTAACTACTACATTTATATTGTGTGAATATTCGATGAAGCATAAACAACTTAAACAATTTATCTAACATACACTACCTTATGCTGCAAATGGACTACGTGCTTCATATTCTAATGAATTCTCCACTTACATGTTATATGAACAATTCACTCAGTAAAATAATGGAAGGTGTCTTTGAGTATGAATGGAGTCGAATTACACTCATGTAGAAAAATCTCTTAGACGCCGCTTATATAAACCTTATGGATATCTCTATCCTGGTATTTGTGTTTCTTGTTCTTTGTGTTCTTTTGTGTTACTATATGTGATATAATTATTTTAATTAAAAATATTATTTTTTTAATTATTTAAATACTATATCAAGAACAATATCAAAAATTATAAGTTTCTAGAACTAGTACTATACTCTAAGTTTGGTAATGAGTATGTGTAGTGAAAAAATACAGACAATAGGTATTCATTAAAATATTTCAAAATATAACGATATCTAAATAGAAGAGAACACTTATAAAACATTGACAGTAAAAAGACGGCGGAAAATGCTTTTGATAATCTTGAAGGTCAAGTCTTCATTAAGTACCATCGACTTTGTAGATGCTATAGAGGAAAGTTATGTAATACTACCCAGACATATTTTCTATAAGTTTACGCGTCATATCACATCATAGGTTTACTGATTACATTTTTAGAATATATATATTTTTTTAATTGTTGTATATTACACACATCTGAAAGAAAGATCATTTATTATATTAAAAATTGACAACCTAATATTCATTTACCAAAAACAAATACTTTATTTATTATTTATTTAACTAGCTGTTGCCCGCAGCTCCGCTCGTGTGAAGGTCGCTTTTCGCGTAATCTGTGGAAACTACAATCATCCAGACTCTATAGTATCCTATTACCGTGGCAATTTTATACATATAGAGTTACATTGCTACGAATTACGATATCAAACTGAAAATATATACACACACAGCCAGGACATACATAATAAAGCATTTGAATACGAAATATTTTTTACCAAATATTATGTTTTTGAGTAATGTTCAATTAATGAATTTCTTTGTAGAATTTCAAACTGCTATACGATATGCGAAAACATAATCATAGCGAGTTCTAAAAAAAGTCAGCACTATATATTAAGATTTTATGTAACTATATTTCAAATGAGCATATGCTCATATTTAATTTGTTATTTTATTAAAATTCAGATAAAACAAAGTAGAAATTCTAGCTTTGTCTTTGTAAAAATATTTAATGTATAGACACTCGATTTTTACTGTCTTATTATAAAATATTTGTGATTTGAGATATAAATACTTCGTCAAAGATATACTAAAATATATTGAAAAGGTTTGCGATAGTATAAATATCATGCTTATACACTTATGGTTAGTAAGTATATACTGCTCCTCCAAATGTCTTCATTTCCTTCTGTTTTTCGCAAGAGTCTCGACCCCCGGTTGTGCTGTAACAGCCAATAGGACTAACAGCATTTGTCCATACAAAAAAAAAATGCAAGAGTTTTGCCCAGCTACTTTATGTCATCCATTCGATATCGATGTAGTTGCAGTCTGCCGTTTTCTCTCTTTGTGTCTGGGCCTGTCTACGTCTGGATAATGCCATATGGATAACGAGCTACGTGTCCTACCAACTTCAATTGATGTGCATGTGTTATTGCGTCTATCAAATTAGCTTCGCTTTTAATGGTTCTATTCATTTTGTCTACGAATTTGATGCCAAGAACACTTCTTTCCATAGTCCATGCATGAGCGGAGTTTTGATAAATTATTTATGATGAAGATCCAGGTTTGAACGCCGTATGACAAGCAGGGTACTAGACTTGAAATCATTACTATTTTTTCAGTTTTTGTGAGGGTTTTTATTTTAATATTTCTTTGTAGCTCAATATTTTTTCCAGGTAAATTTTCTATGTAATTTTTTCACGTGTCTTGTGCTTTTAAATGATATTTGTTATCAAAAATAAATATAGCGCTCTACATATTCAATAGAAATATGTGTTATTATTATTGGACTTTTCCGTGCCATTGGTGGTTATTCTTGTCCTAAGGTTTCGAAGACCAATGATTTCGCAGGCAATGTTAAGTTCTGTCAGCATTTGCTTATCAAGGTTTTTTTTTATGTTTTGGTGAAGAAGATACCTTTCTGTACAGTTAACAGTCGAAATACGACCTCCTGTACTTATACAGTGCATTTCGAGTATAATAATTATTATTTTATAGTTATTCAAATATGATAGTTAATTATATTATGTTTTAAACTAAATAACGAACCGAAAATGTTATACGATTTGTTTTTAAATAACCTTAGTACAAAGGTAAGTAATGAACCTAGTAGCCTGGGGTAAAGAGAACTCAATGTTATTTTTGAGTTCACGACTGCCTTTGATAATGCCATAATTACAAAAAAAGCTTTTAGTAAATGAGAGGCACTTGTGCCTTTTAAAGTCAACTCAAAATTTAACATTCTTTTGACTTTTTCTTAACGAACTACTTCTTTAATTTCTTTCGACTTTTGACTTTTTTTAAATAAATAAGTAAATTGAAATTGATACACATATGTAGTTTCCTGAATGTTTCTCTTTCTCTTGACTTAAGTAGCAGACCGATCTATGTTTAGTCAAAGTATCTTGCTATGGATGTTAAATATTGTATTCTTTGTAAGATAAAAAAAAATAAGATTTGCTTAAGAATTGCATATTTTATACTCAATGCATGCATAGGCATACAGAAGAAATACGTGGGTGCAAAGTAGCTCTTTATTTTAATAAAAGATTATAAATATAATTCACAATTATAAATGAGAATGAGTCATCCGCTCAGTGTTCATTTTCAGTATTTATAATTTAACTAATGACAATATAATAATAGAAATCATAACATACTTTTATTATTATTTTATATTGTAATGAACTTAAAATCCTTAAAGGTGATTTAAAATTCCTTAAAAGTGATTGTTAGAAGTCTAGAAGAATTAACTTAGCCAACTACGACTTATAAAAATCAAATTTTTATATGAAGTCAGATTATCGACCACGTGTTTTATTTCCTAAAATGCGGCTCCCCTTTGACTTATATGATAGTGTAGTATTACAAGATTTAATGAACAATAATTTTATTGTAGTCCTTGTGAGTCTGGGCCAAGTCTAAAAAAGCGTCCAGTCCGGGATTAGATACGAATAATTTATTTGTACAAGATATCCAGGGATTATCATACAGAATATACATCACTATGAAAATACATTTGTTATGTGACTAGTATAACAATATATGTGAAATTGTTCAAAGTAATAATAAGTCAACAAATAAGTTTTCAGTATAAAAATATATTAAATATAATATGAATTTTTCAAATTTGCAAGATTGAATTCAGTTTTCTTATTAGGTTTGTAACGCTGTATGCAGCATCATCCGTGTTAAGTGTGTTTAGTGTCGTGGTATTGTTAATTGGAATTTGAATTTAGAAATAAAGTTAATAAGATATTTCTTTTGCTCTTGAGATACTTATGGTATTATTATAGTAATATAACAGAATAACAATTGAAATATAATAGAATAACCTACATGTTATAAAAGTAAGCAAAAAAAGTAATTTAAACATATTTTCGTATTTAAACTCGTTTCGAATCGAAAATATTCTAGGTAATAATTATGAAATGGAAAAAATAAGACCAATATTTTTCAGAACAACATACCTGATCAGCTTTACCCATTATCGTCAGTACTCTCGTTAATAAACTATGTTTAAATTTGTAACTTTGGTCATAATTTACTTATTATGAAAAAAGTGTCAGCTAATGGGCTCATTCTAACATTTTCAAATTCAAATATCTTCTCAAGTAGGCAAGTAGATATTCTAACACGTGCTTTTGAATCGTCAATGGTTACATTAAATTGGTCAGTATAGTCAGTCCTCACTCAGTCAGATTTCTCAGTCAGTCAGATATAAATTTATATTATAGGTACTAGACGAACTTCTTTTAAAGACAGGTATTTCTTTAGATTTATACAAGTAAAGCTAAAGAAATGAGAGCAACTTATCATTACTCTGGTATAAATCCCACCTTGGTAGATCTGCCATCTGTTTTGTTTAAGAATATTAATAGTAAGGTTAAGTCTAGTTTAGTCTAGTCTCCTCTTCTTCCACGTCTAGTACGTTTTTATTATTTAACTAGCTTTTGCCCGCGGCTTCGCACGCTTAAATTCGTAGTAAAACAATTCGCACTTCCCTTTTTTTGTATTGCCTTCTATATGACCTATTTTAAGTGATACAATCAAAATTACGACATCGGCAGACATCGCTTCCTGCCAAAAGTATATTTAAAGTTTTAAATAAGTATACAATATTAGGTACTGTAATTATTTTTATACATACCTCTCTTGTTTTTACTTAAACGTCTTCTTAAACAGAGTACTAAATAACCATTCTAACCATATATCATACTTACAGATTTTCATTGAACATAATCAAAATGTTACTATGTAAACTTGAGGAATTCTGAGCTAGACCATCGACGTTATTTTCACTATCAACTTGCAGGTCTAGTTTTATTAAAAAAAAAATAAAAATAAATGATAAACATTCAGTTAGCTATATGCATAAACAAAATTTTCAATACTAAACATTCACAAAAGCCATTTTTGAGACGGTTTGCACGGTTCCATACCAGAGTGCGCCGGCCGACTGTACCGCCGCAAACGCGAAGACCCTATATTTTAAATGTCGCAATCTTTGAAAATATTTATTTAAATTACATGATGTAAAGGGCTATATTGTTCGATATTAAATGTAAAATGTATTTAAGTTACTTAATAAGATAGGGATTACAGCTGTATTTCTTAGAATCGCTTCGTAAATAATCTATTATTTTTCGTGAAAAGTAAATGATAAAATTTCCTGTTGTGGGTTATCCCTAAGAGATAAACATATACCATCGCGGATTTTCTTGTAGAACTCTTTAAGGTATACAATACTTAGTACATTATTTTGATTTATCTCGTAGAGTTTAGCCAGCGTTTGCATTGTAAGCCCAAAACAATTTTTGTATTGTGTGCACAACTAAAAGACAATCAGATAAATAGACAAAGATTTTAAAAATGCTGAAAATGGATTCTGTTAGTTATTACTTCACATCCTGGTATATTTTTTAAATATTTTCAATATACAAAGACTGCTCCTCTAAAGAGTTATTACATGTATAGAATAAGATTTTCTTGGTACCTAATCCGTCATTGACATAAATTGTCATAACTTTTTTATTTCTTAACCGATTTAGATAAAATAAACACTAAATGTTAAGTGAAGACTATGAAAATATATTCCAGAAAACCGCATTCAAATTGGTTGAGCCGTTTTTGAGATTAGCGTGCACAAACATACAGACATACAGACAAACAGAAAAACTGAAAAACCATTGTTTTGAGTTCTCTTGCACTTATAAGGCCCCCCTATGATGTTTTTTTTTAAAGTTCCATGTACATGAATGGATCAGTGATAATTTTATTATATGTATAGATTCATTCTTATCAGATATTTTAAAACACTCTTCGAATTAGAATGTGCAAAATTGGTAATTTGTATTAAACCCTCAATCGTTCGCACTTCATTAGTATAAAAAAAACAATGTTGGTAAGATTTGTTTAAAAATTGCGTACCTATGTTATACTCAATTAATTGCATACAGAACAAATACATAAAGAGATTATATATATATATATATATATATATATATATATATATATATATATATATATATATATATATATATATATATATATATATATATATATATATATATATATATATATATATATATTGGCCACTTTAACTGAATTACCTTCTAATGTAAATTAGCCATTTTATTATTTCAGTGTAAAATGTCTAATTCTTGTGACAGTTCAAGACGTAATTAATATACCTACTGCCATTTTGGAAGCAACGTATTGCTCGGGCGTCATTAGCCTCAAACTAGTGCAATTTTTTATACCTTATACTTTTTATACAAAAGTCGCTACGCTATTAATTTATTCGTCTTATCTTTTTATAATAAGTGCAATGTACTAATTATGTAATTAGGTTTTTATTTCACAAATATACAATATGTAAACTTGAATATAGTATACGAAAGATCCGAATTAAATAGCTATGGTGAAAGTCGGATGGTCTATTTTTTATACATTTATCCAACATAATAGGATCTCAAAGTATTCGCAGGATCTTAAAATTGTAAACAAAATTTGAAATATTTAAATAGGATACAAGATCCATAAAACCATACCTAACAAAGAAAAAACAGCAAAACTACATGAACTGCAAGTTTTATATGAACCTATACATAATCATTTTATTAGAAAAAAAAATTGGTAATACATTTAATTGCTCATGTTAGTTCAGCATCAGAAGTGACTGTATGTATCTATAGTGTAATATGTTAAGTTTTTGACTGCTGGTTGGAGAGGGATTTGTTCTGGTTGCACTTGGGGTAGAAAGTGGAAACTTAATAAATTATTTATATTAGACTTTGTTTGAAAGGGTTTCGTTAAAGTTTAACGCTAGTTCGTGTTAACTTTACTATTAAAAGTCGTTTAAAATGAAAAGAGAAGCTCTATCTTGTTTACAAGTGAAGTTAAACAACTTATTGTTTCTAGTTATCAATTAATAGAAATACTTTCGACAATACATACATGCAATAACTCCTCCATAATAAATAAGTAGACGTTTTTATTTTAATGGGGGTACTGAATGGTAATTTGACTACTACGTTCATCCATAACTCCCTTACAGAGGATCTGCTATAACACTAAAAACTCTGAATGGTCATTTGTGTTGTTACGATGCGCGCTGAATATTAACGACTTTCGTGATTTAGGCATCCTAATGTTTTTATTGTCTTTAGTCAAATGTTTTATAAAACCAAATATGCCATCCATTGATTACAAACAATAGTGAAATTGGTAATATATATTTTTTGATACTAATATTATGACAAACAAGTAAAATTCTGAGCCTAAATTTTGAAAGCTTATGCTAATATTTTCGAGAAAACGAGAATCTGCGATATTATTAAAATTGTGTATATCTAAAATAATCACATCTGCAGAACACCTTAAATTAACGAAATTAAAACCGCGAAAATAAATTAGAACTCATTAATGAAAGTCATTTTAATCATCAAAGAATAAATAATTTATGTCGTATATTATAAGCTCTGCTATTAATAATAAGTCATTGCAGATTATTGCTTATATAAATTTACGCATAAACAAGATAACATTATTTCGTAGTTTTTCTCTATCTCTAAACATTGAAATTACAATTTACAATCCAGTTCATAATTTATAGGTAGATTGGTAGGATCAATGGTTGATTTTGACCTTGGGTTAGATATCGTTTATCTTAATATTCGATATCTAAATATAATATTCTTATATAATAACAATAACTTTTCTGGCGCTTTTTCTGAACAATATATGTTTTGGCATGACATATTTCGTGCGTTTGATTTACCAGACCCACTGTGTCATCAGCGTCATCAAATTAAATAATGTAATTACCACTGCATGTTTTAATTAAACATCTAGTGTTATTTTATCGAACCTTATTTAGTTTACTCTTTGTGTGGTATATCCTAAAGGTCAAAGTGTCTGCGGGGCTTCACGGAGGTCCTTTTGTTTTTGATAGTCCATCTTCCATTGGTAATAGATTGTCCTTAACATTATTTTTTAATTTTGTGTTGCCTGCCTGACGTTAAACAACAATGTAGTCTAAAATGTGACACACTTTCCTAGAAGATATACATGAACCATGGTTTTTAAAATGGCTAGGTTATAATTTTCAGGAAACATCAATGCTGAGTATTAAAGTTTTGCAGTCCTTACATTTTTTTACGAAACACTTTTTTTACAAGGCCTTGGCACTTCTTCAATGAGTCAGTATCTTCCTGCCGACTTTATTGTCTTTTGTTGACGGATCCTTACTAGGGGTTGTTTAATCAATAATTTCGATTTTACGCCTCTTACTTGTATTTAGCTGATCTGTCATCGTTATCGATAGTGACGTATACATTCCGGCCGAATAGTTTTCTGTAGCACTGGCTCGAACGTTTTATCGAGCTGTCATCCTCATATCAAAAGATAATGGCCTTAATGAGCCGGAGCGAGCTGAGAATATTGGAGGGTAATGGCATTCGAATATCATTCAATGGCTTGGATACCTTACATGATTCGCTTCGATTAATTTAGCATTGTATAGATACAATCGTCTTTATTGAGACGAAGGTGACATTTATTAGGTTTCGTTCGAAAATCGTACCCTCTATAACTTTTATGTTAATCATTTATACGAGTTTATGTTCCTTTGTTATTTGTTTTAAATAGAGTATGTGGTTATTTGTTCTAATATTTTTGTGTTATGCAAAACTTAATAATCTACCTAGAACATGCACTACCTAGAACAATCAAACTTTTAACTTTGGCTTATAAAAATCTAGTTTTTGATTTGAAGTCGGAATAGCGATAACGTGTTTTTATTCTTAAAAAGCGACATCCTGCCGATATTTATGATTATGTCGTATCACAGTATTTATGGAACAAAATATTATTGTATTCCTCGTGAGCATGGGCACAGCCTAATAAAGAGCCGAGCCCGGGATTAGATACGACTCATTTATTTCTACAAGATATCCAAGGATTATCACACAAAATGTACATCACTATGAACATGGATTATTGTAACTAGTATAGGTAATATTTTTTAAATGGTTCAAAGTAACAATTAGACAAGAAAACCTTAACAAATAGAAGAAAACATAATTAACTACATAATAATATAATATACAGTGAGAATATATGTTTTCATTTAAAAAATATTATTTCAATTTTAATTTTACAAATTTGCAACATTGAATTCAGTTCTCTTATTAGGTATATATCGCGGTATGTAGTGCCATCATCAACGCGAGCGTGAAGGTCGCTTCGTGAAGCCTACAGCATTGTATTTTTGTTAATTGCAGTTTAAATTTAATTTAAGAAAAACGGTTATTAAGATCTTTCTTCTGCTCTTGAGATACTTATTGTATCTAAAGGAATATTTATGGAAATATATTAGAACAACTTACATGTTTTTATAGTAAGTACGCAAAAGAAAGTAATTAAAAAATATTATCGTATTTTAACTATTAAAACAGAACAAATCTCAGCAAATATTACTTGAAATAAATGTCAGAAAATATTGTAAATATATTCTTAATAAAATTTGCTTGGGTTTTTATAGTTCCAATAAATAATATTTGAATCATCATTATACTTAATTGGAACGCGCACATTTATAAAATTGGAAATGCAATTATTATAAAAGTATTTTTATTCTGAATTAATGTTTAAAAATTAACATGGTACTCTTAATTTTGGTGTAATTAATGTTTAAAAAAAACTATTTGATGTATATTATGAGACCGCAAAGCGTCAGAAAATTTGGTGATTTTCTTAAAAACAACGACTGTTCAGGAAGCTAATCTTCTTTTGTATGATATAGAATGATCAATTGCACTACGTTATTAATGTCTATCCTTTTCGTTTGCAACTTAACTATAATTCAAACAATCTTATTTTTTTTTAAATCATTTTATTATTATAATTAAAACATTAAATTGCACAAAAGGACGTTTTCTAGTCTTTACTGGTTACTTATATTTGACTGTATTTTTTTTATAATTTTTAATTATTTTTGACTTGATTAATTTCACAAATATTCTATAATGGTAACTAGTAAAACTCTGGAATAGTCAAGTTGTAAAATAACTTAAAAGCTTTACAATATTCCTAAAAAAACAGTCACAAATAAAGTGCATATACTTATAACGCCCGGGTTAAACAATATCCTGTAGTAAATTGTAGATTTTAATATATTTTCGATAAAATCAATTAAAAACTGATTTGTTTTATAGATCATAAAAATAACGCAAAATTCGAACTCAAGGGTTAAGAATCTTAGTGAAAATTATCTATATTATCCTACCTGCATTTTTACTTACAACTTTATTCACTTTAGTTTAAAAAATATATTACGATATACCTACAACAAGAATTATCATCAAAATCAATTTGTATAATTAATCATGGTTAGTTTGAAGAGCGTTAATACTATGTCATGCTGCACGTAGCACTATTTTAATACGAACATAAAATTTATTGCTATGCTACTTATTATCAAATACGGCCTTGTTTAAGAACCTAGTTTATTTTGTCGGAAAACATATAGAAACTTTATAGATAAATCCAACAGATTTTTTAACTCTATGTATAACATTTTAAGTTAGCAGCAGGTTATTTAAAAACAATATTTTTGGCTCTAAATCCCTTTACCTGTAAGTTAAATAAAATCCAGAGAAGAGATATGATCTTGAAAAATATTAACTTAATAAAACATTAATTTAACACTCGTAATAACTCGTCTAATAATACTATAGAATGCTTCCCTTTATAGGCTATGAACTGTATGATTTATTATATTCAATGAATGTTTTACTATCCATTCTGTTCCTGACAAGTTGAATTTGGCAGTAACCACATCAAGGAAGGTGAAACAGAGGATCTTGTAAAATTCAAATCCAAAATATCTTTATTTAAGTAGGCATCTTGCTAAGTGTCCTGAACAATAATTTCTTTAAGATACTTAGTTCATTGGATGCAGTTCCATTTTACATAAAATATTTTTGATACATAAAAAGACATTTGTATTTATATATTTTTAAATTAGACATTTTGTGCCATTTTTTATTGATTATTTGATGGAACAGGAAGGGAATGGATGTGTAAAATTTCATTTGTATAATTTAAAGCACTTTCTTCCTAAATCTAAATCTTAAAATATGTTGCCTAGAAAATACGAATTCAAGTCTGATATTATCCAGTAACGCGTGTTTGACGTAGATAACTGTGTCATGTTGCTTGTAGTATTTACCATTTTAAGTGCAAAGTATCGCTCAGTCGTCGTTAGCTTCAAAATAATGCAATTGATTTGCAATAAATATACATTTTTAGAGCCTTCATTTGTTTGTATATATTTTTCTTTATATTATTATTATAGATATAATGTTATTTATAATTAAACAAGGACGTTTTTCAGTCAGATACCCAAATTATTGTTTTACTTATTATGGCTATTATTCTCTACTCTTCATAGATGCAACGAAATTACAAATCTTAATGTTTTGTAGATGTTGTTACAAAAAATAATAATAAAAGTGGGTTGGTTTAAGTAATTTATAGAATATGTTGTTAATTCTTGATGGAACTGCATTTTTAATTACGATTAACACAATTTTTACTTTCTTGTACAAAGTTCCACTTTATTTAAATATATGATACAATTTTATATGCGACCGGTTTCGTACATCATCATCAGGCGACTACAATTAATTAGAGTGCCGGTGGATAGGATCGGAAGTATTAATATCTACCTACATAATACAAAATAAAAATATAATAACGTTACAATGTCTCTAAGGTTCAAATTAATGTCAATATACAAATATAATTATGTCAAAGGAAAAAATAAATAAATAAATTTCTAGTTATTTAAATAAAATTAAATGTCATTAAAATACAATAATAAGGGTGAATTGGACAGGTGGTCTTGTTCGTTTAGAAGCATTTCGGGTGTATCCTTATGCTTATTCACTTCAAGTGCTTCTAGGGAATTTAATTTTCTGCCTTTATTGCATACATGTAATATTTTAAAATTCTTATCCGGATCAAAGTTATGGTTCTCTTCTAATAAATGATTTGCGAATGTTGAGTTAGACTTTTTATTTTTCCAACAAGAGGTATGTTCCTTTATTCGGGTTTCAAATTTTCTTCCGGTTTGACCAATATACACTGCCTGACATGTATTACAATTTAGTTTATATATTCCGGATTGGTGTTTGACTGGAATCTTATCTTTATTATTAGTCAATAAACTTTTAATTGATCTGGTGGTATAAAAAACTGTATGTCTGTCTGTATTATCCAAAATGTTTTTAAGTTTTTGTGATATTGGTCCGAGATAAGATATTTTGTTATAGGTTATAGGTTTCTTTTTGGTGACGTTATTACCACTGTACACTAGTTTTAATGCAAGTTTTTTGCGCTTACGTCGTAAGATGTTTTGTACAAGTTTTTTACTGTAACCGTTATTAAATGCAATGTTTGTTATGGTACTGAGCTCCTTGTCGAAATCTTCTTTGTACATGGGAATACTAAGTAATCTGTGTATAAGAGAATGAAATACTGCATGTTTATGGTTATCTGGGTGTCTTGATGTGGCTGGTATAATGTTGTCACTGTATGTTGGTTTTCTGTAAACTTTATATAGATGTTTCCCCGTGGATATGTCTATAGTTAAGTCTAGAAAATTAATTGTCTTATTCCTTTGTTCCATTGTAAAATGAATGTTCTGGTTAAGACCGTTAATGTATTGTAAAAAATTATTTAATTCTAAATTTGTACCAGTCCATAAACATAGTATATCGTCAACATATCTATACCAATACAATATTCTTTTTTTAAATTGAGAAAACATTATATTTTTTTCTAAACTGTCCATATATAAATCAGCGCACAGAGGTGATAGTGGGCTGCCCATAGCTAAGCCATCAGTTTGTAGGTAGTATTTTTCATTATATTTAAAATAGTTTTGCGATATGCAAGTCTTTAGAATGGCTTCTAAGTCAATTATTTGCTGACCTTCAAGATTAGATTCATATAGGTGTTCACTTAATGTATTTAAACATTCTCTATTTGGGATACTCGGAAACTAGTTACAGACATCAAATGACACTAACTGCGCATTCTCTGGAATTTCAATATTATTTATTTTATCTATCAGTTGTAAGCTGTTTTTAATGCTGTATTGAGGAACATATTTAACACATGATTTGTATATACTATTCGTTATGTTTGCTAATTTGTAAGCTGGCGCACATGTATAGGATACTACAGGACGAATCGGATGGCCTTCTTTGTGTAATTTATAGTATCCGTGTAATCTCGGTGCCTGTGGGTTCATTTCGATTGATAAACCTATCTTTGACACATTGGTAAGGCTGTTGCAAGAAGATACTAGTTGTCTTATCTCGGAATTATATTTCAACGTTGGGTCTTTAGGTAAAGTTTTTAATTTACTACCCTGCAAAAAATTGTTTATTTTGCTATTATATTCCCCTTTAGTTAAAATGACAACAGTGAAATAATAAAAAATATCCGCAAAAAACTTGTTACCAATAACTTAGTTTTAACTAAAGCGGATAAGGGCAATACTGTTAATAAGATTTTATTGGTTTATATTCCAAAAAAAATTTCTATGTAACAATGTCCATTAGCGAGTTCACCACTTACTATCAGATGGATATGATTAAGTTTTTTGACACCGACCCCCATTAAAAAGGTTCTCAATATATTCGCAGGTGGTAAATATTATGATCTAAATAAGAATTTATTTAGAAAACAAAATTCGTGAAAAAAATCTAAATAAAAACATTCAAAGGTAAAGAAACAAACATAAAGGAGACGACGAGTGCCTGCCTGCCGAGTCCTGCTAGTATTAAATAAACCAACCATTTCAATAACGAACTAAATATTTTACTACTTATAAGTTAATTCAGGCCTAGAGGTTACTGTTTGAATAGGACAAGTTTTTGAATGTCGGTTTGAAAACCATCTGATTCGGGTGCTGACGGGTAGAAGGTGGGAACCCAATAAAATATTTATACAAGACTTTGTTTTAAAGGGTGAAAGGGCTTAGGTAATAATTAAGTTAGTTCGTGTATTTTATAATAAAAAATTGTTTAATAAAGTTAATAATTACAAGTGGACAAATACAATGACTAGCTAAGAACATCTTTTAGTTTTATAGTGTTTTATCTACACGCTGTGGTAAGAATTAGTTAATTTACATTTATTTGTCACTGGTAAAATGACTTATCTTACTTTAATGTGTGAAATATTCAAAATGTTCACTTTAAACATTGAAACGATTGTGACAAACGGAGAGACTAACACAGCTTACATTTTAAATTCTGGAAGCTTTCTTACAACATCTGTAGACAATCTTTCACATTAACGAAAGTAAGACAGGGAAAAAAATATAAACTCACTGACAAATAAAATTTTCATAATCAATAATAACTAATATCTTATACTATGAATAATATTTAATTGTGGTAAGACGTTTTTGTAAATTCAATAATAATACATTCTATATTTTTGTGGTATATCTCTAAACACAAATATTAATGACTCAATATCTGCTACTAAATATTAAAATTACAATGTGGTTTATAAATTACAGGGGCCAATAATCAATCTATGAATCATTATTAATATGATATTCAAATGTTAAAACGTAGTATACTTAATTGAAATATTCTTAAATAAGAATCTCTTATAAGAATATTATTAAAATATAAACAAGATGACAGTCAGGTTATTTCAATATAAGAAGCAATTTCAGACTTCAACGTGCAATATCGAGTAACGAGGCCGCTTTGTTTTCTTTACTTAGTTTTAAATTGCAAAAAAATGTTGAAGATTTAATGTTTAAAATAACAAAAATGTCTCCGTCTCATTATATCAGCAATTTTCTATATTAATAAAATAAAATTGGTACATCGGCTACGTTCCAAACTTGTAATTCGATTTAAAAAAATAATAATAGGCGCACAATCAACATATTAATACGTGAGGCAAAAACTTTCGACCTCTTTTTACGAGAATTACGCGGATGAAGAAATATTCAATTTTGCACACTTATAGAATATGTAGAAGAAGTGCAGAACGTTAATATTTTTCAATAATAATACACCTTTAATACATTTAAGTAATGATAAAAGCATTGTAGTGTGTGTAGCACTACAATGCGAAACATTACATGTGTGTATTGTTTCGAATTGTAGTGTTACTACGATGCGAAACATTACACACACTACTTCATCAATCGTTGTTAACGTTGACATGTACAATGTATATTTGTCTGATGTCAAATAGTCATAGAGTGTATATTAATTCTATGCAAATAGTAGCACAGAGTTGATTTGACGTAATATAATAAAAAGCTAAAATAAATATGCATAAAGAGGTTAACCAAAACTTTCATAAACATTAATACTTTACGGTCGAATTTCGGTGGTTGGGCGACCACTAGAAAAATTAATTCTAAATATATAATTTTATAGTAAAACGTTTGAAATGAGAATAAAATAAGGATAGACACAAAATGAATGGAGCTCTAGCACTTATGGCGGTGTGACGTAGAATGATTGACGTTTTACTGCAAATGCAATCGGTTTATTTCCTAAAAACGGACGAAAAACTTTGAACAGGTTTAAATTAGCTTGCTAATACAATTTACCTTTTATTTTTTATACAACAAATTCCATTTTTTTATATATGTATATATGTGTCGCAGATCACGATAGTTTAACGATAATTAGTAATTCAATTTATATTATTGTAAAAGTGGGGTGTGAAGCCGTGACGTAACAAGTCACGTGATCGGAATCATTTGGAGGGTACCTGAGACATTTACGGCCTTACTTATGAACAAGGTTTAACAATTTAAAACAAATATAAGTTCGGAATAAGGAAAATACTAATAAACTCGATGTAGCTTAAACCAAGCATAACGTAGGTTTAAAGTAGTAACAAATTTAAAACATCGTTATACCAACTCTCATCCTAGTTTTAAGTTTGATATAACTATCGTAACCAAGCAACCAAATAACCCTTTTTATGAAAGTACAAAATTCGCTGTTCTAGATTCTATTGAATTTTCAAATATCAGAGTGCTCTGTATATCCTAAAAAAATAAATGGCTTTTAACTCAATACAAGGAGTTGAAAAAGTCAATAATAAGGCCATTCAAATGCAATAGTTTAGGAGAAAAACAAAAATATGCAAAGTAAGAGAAAATTCTTTTGATATTTGCAATAATGAACAGTTTTGCGTAGAATGTCGGGTGTCTAAAGATGGTGCCTTATTTTTAGATCGATTGTCTAGTAGTGGAATATTGGTAGATAAACGGAGGGGGTGTGGCTTATGTTCTCTGCTTTAGATTTTAACAGCATTAAGATATTTGAGCCGCAATCAAGTAAGATAAAAATTATTTTTTTTATAACATTTTGAAAATAGGAATGTTGTAAATATACCAGAACTTATGCCTTTCTTATTTATTTCAAATACAAGGTAATCCTGCAAACATTAACGGATTATTTCACCAGTCTGCTACTGAAATATTGAGGCGACTTGCTAAAGCAATATTGTCAAAAAGATTTCTTTATATTAGAATAGACTGCACTCACATGAAAATGCCTAAAGTGCAAGATTCTCAAGGCAGTTCTATATACATTGTAAAGGATATTATAATATTTGAATGTTCAGGTAGTCTTAGCAGAGATGTAAAATATACCCACTTATAAAGAAAACTCCTTCAATATATTCAGTATATATTATTTTAATCTTATCTTCACTACAACTTATAAACTGTACTAATTCAAACTAACACAATTTATCTTTGAGCTTAGGACTGTCTTCTTCGGGGCTGAACTCCAAGTGAGCCCGAAAACAATGATCAGTCCCCACATTGAAATTAAAGAGACATTTTATTGATTTGTATTCAAGTGAAACAAGTTACTTTTTTTTGACAAATCATTATAACAATTCTAATACCCTCATAATTTTTATCAACATGTAAACATTAATAAATACATCATAACATTCGGCCATCCGACTCAGTGTTGCCTCCTGGCACACACAGCAAAAATATATAATAGTATCGCTTTATAAACTTTCATAAAATTACATAAACTTTTCATTATAACATTTACAGATTTTTGTATAATAATATAACAATTACAAACTATGATATTAAATATAACCTTAAATAACTAATGATATTATCTAAATAAGGACTAAATTGTAGACCAATGGTTATTTGTACAAATACAAATGAGTAAAAAAAATGCTATAATTCGAACATAATACTTAAGGCGTTACTACTCAGTTACTATTCTCAGAGCTACTTTCGCTCGAACTATGTACTTGTAAGGCTTTTTTATGTATCCAGGATCTTATTCTATCTGCAGCAATAACAGTACTATAAGGTTTACCTTTTTTTATAAATCCTGGAACATCTGATATTCTATAACGATCATTGCCTAGCACTTCACTGACCCTATAAGGGCCTACAAACTTCGACAGAAGCTTTGTGCTTTTTTTGTCATTATCAAAATTATTTCGACAAATTTTAACTAGATCACCGACTTCATACTTTTTTGCGGGAATTCGATTTTCATTGTATTTTTCTTTTTGTTTAATTTGATCTTTTTTATATTATGACTTATCTGTTCTCGTATTTCATGTATATCAGAATTATTAATTATAGCGGTGTTAAGTTTGTTTGATAGTCCATCGCGTAATTTTGTTCCGAACAAAGCTTCTGTTGCAGTTTTGTGTGTAGTAGCATTAATTGTGTTGTTTATTCCCCATTAAATTTTACCAAGACACTTGTCCCAATCCCGTTCGTGACCAGAGAAATTTTGTGCCGACAATGAATTTAAGACCGTTTGATTGTATCTCTCAACCTGACCATTAGCTCTAGGAGAAGCTACAGAGTTTAAAATGTGTTTAATACCTAGAGAACTACAAAACGTTTTGAATGCGGCTGACGTAAAACTAGTACCTCTATCTGACACTAAACGAGCTGGTACTCCAAAATCATAAAATAGCTTTTCTAAAACTTTAACTGTGTTTTTTGTTTTAAGATCCTTCACTGCTCTCACAAAAATATATTTAGTAAAAGCGTCAACTACATTTAAAATATGAGAATTACCGTCTTTGCTCTTAACAAAAGGCCGGAGATGATCTACATGAACTGCATGAAACGGTATTTGTACCTTTTCTATCGGATACAGATGACCAGATTTTTGTTTGGGAGCATTTATTATAAGCGCATTCTAAACAAGCAGCAACGTATTTCTTTACATTTTTTTTAGCTTTGGAAACCAATATAACTGTTGTATTCTTTCATAGGTTTTTGCGAATCCTAGGTGACCAATTTCGTCGTGGTTGGCTCGGCATATTTGCCAACGAGCACTTCTTGGTACAACTAAACATAACTTCTCATCTACTTTTTTATATACAGTATGGTCTTTAATAACATAGTTCATACTAATATCCCTACATTCTTCGTCATGATCTGGTTTAAGAATTTTAAATATTTGTTGTTATCTTGTTATCTGAAGGAAAAATTTGAATTCCTTGGTATCCAAGACACTGCACGAGCGTCACAAAAACTTATTATAAAAATGCCTGTTCACAATTCCTCTTTTTATAATCGTTCTTTCACAGTTCATGCCACTAAGCTATGGAATGCGCTTCCTCTAAATATACGCTTGTCAAAATCTTTGGAAGTATTTAAAAAATCCGTTAAAGAAATCTACTTGTCTGAAATTAATTAATTGCTTTGTTTTTTTTTGTTTTTAATCTCTTGCTATTGTAGTTTTTTTTTTTATGTATTCTTGTATTTATTAGTATATTTTTTGTTATATATTTTATATAATGATATATATTTACTATTGGTAAGTATTTGTGTGTAGATATTCGTAAGTATGTTTATTATAACCGCTCCACCTATCAATATTTTATATTGTTTTTTTAATTTCCTAACCCTAAGGTTGTCTGGAAGAAATCGCCGGTAGGCGATAGGCCTTAGCCTTTTGTACTTTACAATGTATTTTCGTTTATGTATTTCTTTTTTTTTTCCTCATGTATTGTGGTGTGCAATAAAGAGTATAAATAAATAAATATGCGAGTTATTTCGGGGTCTGCTAATTATAAGGACAAGAGCCAATTATCTTTTACTATAGTATATACCTCTACAGAGCTATCGTTATCTGTTTCAGTACACAAACTAGTATTTCTACTTAATGCATCTACGTGAGACATTTGAACACCAGGTCGATATTCAATATCAAATGTAAACTCGCTTATTTGTAACCACCACCTCGCTATACGTGGGATCAAATCACGTTTCGTTAGTGTTGTGCGGGGAGCAGCACACTCTGTGTAGACTTTAAAATGAATGCCAAGCAAATATACACGGAATTTCTTTAAGGAAGATAAGACCGCTAACGTTTCTAGTTCATATGAATGGAAAAACTTCTCTTTTGGAGAAGTCTGCCGACTAAAATAAGCTACCGGCTTTAGAACCCTAATGTCTTTCTGCCATTGCATAATTATACCCCCAACGCCCAATGAACTAGCGTCCGTGTGGAGTTCTGTTTCGAGAGTAGGGTCATAAAGGGCTAAAACTGGACGGTTAGAGAGCCGCTCTTTTAATATTAAAAATGCTTGATCCTCTATATTACACCAATGCCAAATACGATCTTTCTTAAGCAATGACGTTAATGGACGAGCAATTTCCCCATAACTCTTAATAAATTTCCTAAAATAACCTGTCAGTCCGAGAAATTGTCGGACTTCGTGAACATTCCGAGGTTTTGGAAAATCAATAACAGCCGAAATTTTGGTATTACTTGGTTGAATCCCCTGCGAGGAAATTTCATACCCAAGATAGCTAACCGTACTATCAAAGAATCGACATTTAGTTAATTTAAGAGTCAAACCATTTTGTCTTAATAACATTAACACGTCCTCTAATCTTTCAAACATTTCGCCTATAGTTTTTGAGGGAATTAATACGCCATCTAAATAAGCTAACGCGTATTCAAACCGCCTATTACCCAATATTTTATTAATCATTCTTTGAAATACGGCTGGAGCATTTGTCAAACCAAATGGCATTCTCTTAAACTCGTAATGCCCATCGGGGGTAACAAACCCAGTGATATGTCGACTATCTTTATTCATGGGGATCTGATAATACCCTGAAGCGAGATCCAGAGTTGTGAAAAAACTATTACCACTAAGGTTTGAAATTTGATCATCTATTAGAGGGAGGGGAAAACGATCTTTGACGGTTTTAATATTTAGGGCTCTAAAATCTACACACAGTCGCTGCTCTCCAGTTTTCTTTTTTATCATTAAAATGGGACTAGTGTAATCAGATGTAGATTCCTGGATAACGTCGTTTAAAAGTAAATCATCGATAACTTTCCGAACTTTTTCGCGTTCGTGATGCGAAAGCCGATAAGGTCGGTAAACAACTGGTTTACTATCTATTAAATCGATTTTAATTTCTTCGTTAGTTGAGCAACCAATTTCACTAAGGTTTGTTGCAAAACAATCGCGATAACTTTGTAGTAAAGTATATAATCTATTCAATTGCTCACTGTTTAATCCCGGTCCCGTTATTATTTCTGTCTTATCAAGTGGAGTAACAATGGTAGAATCTTTAACTATTCGATTTATATTACATGACTTCTGCTCATCAAACGGAGTGGCACGAACTATTAACGCATTTGCTTCTAAAGTTAGAGCAGATGCGGAAAAGTTAGTTATGATAACCACACCTTGACCATTTGATAAATTAAAAGCACCGTGTAACAAACAAAATTCCTTACCCAACTTTGCAGCGCTATAACCTTTAATCAAAACGTCTCCGCTGAATTTACAACCAGTATAAACAGGGACAGGACTTGTATTTATGATCTGTGTTATGTCCTTAATATATAACTTTAAAATATTTTCGGAAATATCACTAAGGGCTGACCAAGGACTTCTGTAAAATGAGACCTTAGAAACATCTTTTAAAACGGTAACGAAAGGTAATTCTGTAAAATTCTGTCCGATAATAAGCGGTGTAGGCATGTAAATATCATCTACAACTAATATTTCAATAGGGGCTTCAATTTCATCAATTTGAACTACAGCATTAATTTTATAAATTGGTTTAACTGAGGATTGTCCAAAACCCTTAACTATGGGGACTTTGTCAAAATTCTTAACCGTATTAATAAATTCTGCATCAGTTTTGCAAAGAAGTGTGCATTCACTACCAAAGTCAATATAAGCTTTAAAAATTTTGTCATTGATTGTTACCGATTTAAAATATTTAGCGTTTCTGTCATTATCTGATTTGTCTACAGTTTTACCTACGTCCCGAGCAGCAATTTTTAAAGTTTTCTTTCCATTTATATTTTCTACTTTGTCAGGTTTATAGTTCGATATTACAATAGGATCTAATTTACAACCGTCATTATCATGTCCAACTCTATTACATTTTCTGCACCTGACAACAGGCTTTGTGCACCTGAAGTAAGGATGACCTCTAGCGCGACAGTTAAAACACGTAATTGAGTTATTCGTACCAACGATAGAACTACCGGGATTACTAAGGCTTGGCTTATAAATGATACGGTCACGTGGTTTATTATGATATACTACTTGAGTCTTTTGAAACGCAAGAAAATGAAATAGATTTTCAGGCTCGTTACAAATTTGTGCTTGTGCACCATTTCTAACAGAACGATCGCTTATGCCATGTACAATGCAATCAACAGCTCTTTTGCAGCTTATTTCACACCTATTTAAAAGGCCTAATTTGTCGTAAAAATATTCCCGAAAGCTTTCATCGCTACGGGAGGTTCTATTTAACATTTCTTCCAAAAGCTTTCCGTAGTTTTCTTCACTAGGGAAAGCCTTTTTTAGTTTTGCCTGCCAATCCTCCCATGTAAAGACCACCGTAGGTAAAGCTTCAAACCATCGTTTTGCCAGTCCAGCTAATTTTTGCAAAGAAAAGTGTACTAGCTGCTTTTCACCCCACCCATATATAAAGGCACATTCATTTACTTTACGTAGCCAACTTTCAATGGTTTGAGTTTTGTTCGATGGATCAAACTCGGGTATAACATTATTAAGATTATTATTGTTCCAAAAGTTTTTTGGAGAATTTTTTGTTACCTGCTTAACTAAATGTAAAATATCTTTAGTTGATAGTTCACTTGTACGCTTACGTGATTTTTTTGGTAATTCATCACTACTAGAACTTGATGAAGACGGACTTCGTCGTCTTGTTTACCTCTTAGACTTGCGTCGATGTGTAGGAGGTGTAACTAGTGGAGTACCAGGCTCATCTTCCGAATTCATGACCTCACCTCAAAGTCAGTGACGCACAACTTCTTTAGACTAATATCAGTCAGATCTGAAACCCATATATTGTTTCGACAATTAACCGTTCATTTCTACATTGCTTGACTTAATTGTTTGACGTATCATACGTCTCCTATCGTCATCATCATATCATCCATCTAAAATTAAACTTTTAAAATATACATAACATATATATATATATACATATACAAAATTATGAGGGTATTAGAATTGTTATAATGATTTGTCAAAAAAAAGTAATTTGTTTCACTTGAATACAAATCAATAAAATGTCTCTTTAATTTCAATGTGGGGACTGATCATTGTTTTCGGGCTCACTTGGAGTTCAGCCTCGAAGAAGACAGTCCTAAGCTCAAAGATAAATGTATTAGTTTGAATTAGTACAGTTTATAAGTTATAGTGAAGATAAGATTAAAATAATATATACTGAATATATTGAAGGAGTTTTCTTTATACTTCAGAAGTGGGATAACCCACGAAAAGGGTACGTAAACCATCTTGTTTTTATATATATTTTTTTTTTTAGTTTTGAAATATTTTGAAAGATTCCTAAATCGATTTTCTTCTAAGAGGTGTATAGTTGTGTGATTTAAAATGCTTAACGATTACATCACTTTCGGAACCTGAAATTCGGATATCACTCAGTAATGCGTTGTGAGTGTGTTATAGTGAGTGCGGGGGTACTTGGCTAGGGCTACTCTCTGGCAGGATCGTAGCACGCCCTATTACACTATCGTATATTTACAGGATGTATTGAATGTTTGATCGGGGCTACCCTCCGATAGCAATTAATGTCCTGTGAATTAAACGTGTTAGTAATATCCAATATGTTTTAAGCATTATTATTTTTATTTTTAATCGGTGGGTTTTAATTTACTAAATTTAAAGGTTTTTAGTTGGTGGGTTTTGAATTAATTAAATCGGAAACAAAGTTATGAATCCTTTTTTTTTTGTATTATCGATATGTAACCGATTATGATGAGTATTTAACTTATTTAGTAGATAGAATTTTATTGTTAAATGAAGTTCACGACATTATTTACGTCGCAGGTTTTATTTTTCTGTGGGTAGGTATCTCGCATATTAATGGCGAGCCACTAGTCTTGTCATAGGTAATAATAGTATAATCTAAGGAGATTCGCAGGGTTATTGCGTGGGTATGTGTCCCACAGGATGTAACGTGAATATCTTGTAATTGAAAAGTAAATGTAGGACGATCTGTGTAACTTTGTAGGTTGATTACGTGAGTATGTATCTCACATGATGTTGCACGAAGTCACTAGATGTGACTTCGTAGGATTGTTGCGTGGGTATGTTTCTCACATGATGTTGCACGAAGTCACTAGATGTGACTTCGTAGGATTGTTGCGCGGGTATGTTTGTCACATGATGTTGCACGAAGTCACTAGATGTGACTTCGTAGGATTGTTGCGTGGGTATGTTTCTCACATGATGTTGCACGAAGTCACTAGTTGTGACTTTTGTAGGATTGTTGTGTGGGTATGTTCTCACATGATGTTGCACGAGGTCATTAGTCGTTAAATAGAAGGTTTAACAAAAACAATGTGACTTCGTAGGATGGTTGCGTGGGTATGTGTCCCACAAGATATAGCACGAAGTCACTAACCGTATTATAGATGATTAACAAGTAAACACTGTGACACTATTATTATTTTTTTTCTTTTTATAGAATATTTTTAGAACATTTTTATGGAATCATTAATTTGATTTATAATGGATAGCTTACATGACTCCAATAATTGAAATAGTATTCTTTATTAATATACATGTGTGTGTGTGTGTGTGTATGTATGTATGTATGTGTATGTATGTGTATGTGTATACGTATGTATATGTGTATATGTGTATGTGTATATATATATATTAAATATTAAATAAAATAAAATAAAATATTAAATTTAGTAAATTAAAACCCACCGATTAAAAATAAAAATAATAATGCTTAAAACATATTGGATATTACTAACACGTTTAATTCACAGGACATTAATTGCTATCGGAGGGTAGCCCCGATCAAACATTCAATACATCCTGTAAATATACGATAGTGTAATAGGGCGTGCTACGATCCTGCCAGAGAGTAGCCCTAGCCAAGTACCCCCGCACTCACTATAACACACTCACAACGCATTACTGAGTGATATCCGAATTTCAGGTTCCGAAAGTGATGTAATCGTTAAGCATTTTAAATCACACAACTATACACCTCTTAGAAGAAAATCGATTTAGGAATCTTTCAAAATATTTCAAAACTAAAAAAAAAAATATATATAAAAACAAGATGGTTTACGTACCCTTTTCGTGGGTTATCCCACTTCTGAAGTATAAAGAAAACTCCTTCAATATATTCAGTATATATTATTTTAATCTTATCTTCACTATAACTTATAAACTGTACTAATTCAAACTAATACATTTATCTTTGAGCTTAGGACTGTCTTCTTCGAGGCTGAACTACAAGTGAGCCCGAAAACAATGATCAGTCCCCACATTGAAATTAAAGAGACATTTTATTGATTTGTATTCAAGTGAAACAAATTACTTTTTTTTGACAAATCATTATAACAATTCTAATACCCTCATAATTTTTATCAACATGTAAACTTTAATAAATAAATCATAACACACCAGAAAAAAATGTTTCACTCAACTATGAAACAAGTAGAAGGCAAGAGAGATATGAATGTATTTTTATTTATAACAACATAAGACAGATTTGTGTATACCGACAGGGTAATTACATTAGCTACAGACGGAGAGTTGAAAAAAAAACAAAACTGATTTAAACTAAATTTAATTAAAAGAATTACAATTACGTACTTATTAACTAATACAATAATCTGACCTACTCGATGTAAGTACAAATAATAATGACGATATTTTATTAATAATTAAGGTTTATATTATAATTAAACTGCAACTATGCATTCCGTCGCGATGACACAATACACATTTTAATCACACGGAGGGAATGTGAATATCAGCAATCCTCCTGGAGTATGTGTACGTAACTCCTCCATCCTCAGATCAGCAACTATTTTAGAACATTGAGATAAAATGTTGCTGGCATCTTCTTACGTGGTGCTGATGTCCCTTCTTCTTCCAGTTTTTCATCGAAGTTATCACTTGAAGTAGATAAAGTGATCGGTGAAGCAGTAGTTTTGTTAACTTTTCTTTTGCTCAGTAATTTATAACGATGATATCCAAGCACAATAATAAGTGCACATGCACTTAACATAAAGACGTAGAAAGGTATCGTAGTGTGGTAAAGTGTATCTACATTATTTTTTTCTAGTTGTACAGGTTTTTCTTTAATTATCTTGTCTTGAATACCGTAGAGTTCTTATAAATTTATTGAGTTTAAATTGAGATGAGTAGGAATCTCCGTATGGTTTGCTGCTCCGAATGGTATTTGCATCAATTTCAGCGGCTGCCCCTTTGTTTCATCACTATCGTTCACAATAGTGAATTCGGCGGTCTTTATGTAGCATTTCACAGGGATGATAATTAAAAAGCTACCCTGAAGTGATGTAAATTCTTCCCTTTCACAAACTAGTTGTATTTTAGTGATATAAGGAAAGGAAAAGACATAATGTTGATCATCCAGTTTTTTCATTGCTTCTTTTGCTAAAGTAACTGTTGTGTATTTGCAGTTTTCGTTTAAGACTTGATGAGTAATAAGCTGCTGCACGCAGTCAGGTTCTGTACGAATACGCTGATTCACTTCCATTTCACAAAGGCATCAGTATTTGAGCTTCGGACATTCTGTCTCCATGTACAAGAACGATTTCTCGTTAATTGCTATGAAAGGATATGGGGGTATAAGGACGTTTTGGATTTTATTAGGAACAATAGAGAGCTTATAGAGATCGTAGATATCTGCAGAGACTATTGGAAACTTAAAAATTATTACCATTTGATTTTCTGTATAGTAGTATGCCGGCTTTATAATATCATAGTATTCCCTCAACTTTAAATCTATAATTTGGTCCTTATTATATATTTTTCTTAATTTATCTATCATTAACTTTAAAACACTTATGTCTATCATAGAATGATGCGTACTTGACGTATGAATAAACGCTAAGATATTTTCAATCCTAATTAATTCGGCCATTAGATCTTCTATATTTTCTCCTATTATCACTAAAAGTTGGGCAAATTTGGCGTATTTTAATAAAATATTATCCTTGTATGCATATGAATTTAAAATGATCTGTAAAGTATTATTAATTTTAACTTGGTTCTCAACTAAGTGAATAATTACTTCACTTTGTTTTGACATCCATTCTTTACTTAAGCTTATATGGTTATTAAATTCGGAAGCTATCTTATTTTCATTATTTTCTAACACTTTTATTGCATGATTATATTTTAATGCATCCTTACAATCTAAGTTTCCTGTTATACTTTTGATAACGGAACCCAAACCGTCTACAAGACCTCTTCTTACAAGATTTGGTTTTAAAGTTTTTAATTGATTTTAAACTTTAACAAGCTTTTCAGTAATATAATTTATTTGAAGTTCAAAGAGTAGATATGTTTCATTACTAAAAAGTTTTTGAAGGCTATTCAATTGAGTCATTAAAAGTTCTAATTAATTTCTACACAGTCTAGTTTAATATATTGTAGAAAGGTATGGTGATGAGTGGTAAGTCTGATCAGTCCAGGTTTGTATGGTAATAGTCCAGGTCCGTCGTCCAAGCTTTCAAGTTTTATTTCTAGTGGGTTCGTCGCGTGGATTGTCAGCAGAACTAGTACTGTCCTGTTACAAGTTGGCTCCTTTAGGGGTTCGTTTTAATCGGGATTTAGCTACAGGGCCACGTTTTTTGGAGGTGTATATATGGATTGGTAGATCAGCTATAACCTTATCTTGCGTATAACGGGGTGCAACTTTCTGACGGCTTGCCAGAGGGTTTCTAATAAAAGTTCGGGTGCATATAAGATTTCAGGTTCACGATTTTTATTCCTATTATTTATTAAGGTACTACGATTTTCAAGTGAAGAACTATTAATGATTTCATATACTTTTTTTTTATGTTATCTTTATGATCAATTACATATTGTTGTAGTAAATGTTGGGTGAAATCCAGGTCATGACAGTCTCTCGGGTCAAAATGTCCATTTAATAAGTCAAAGGGTCTACATTTGGTAAAGCTGTGTATTGAACTATTATAAGCTATGAGAGCATATGGCATAAGATTAATTAATGGTTCATCTGGACGTTGTAGTTTTAAAAGTCGAAAATGTTCTAGTATTGTTGAATGGAATCGTTTAATATTTCCATTGTCATTAGGTGAGTGAGCTAGGATTTTATGATGGTTAATTTTATGTAATCTTGTAAATTCGGAAAATAATTGGTTTGTGAATTCCGTCCCGTTGTCAGTTATAATAGTAAGAGGTACACCATGGTGAGTAAAATATTTTAATATTGCTTGTATAATGCTAACAGCTGTTCCGTCTCGTAAATGATAGGCTTGGCCATATTTTGTAAAAACGTCTATAAAAGTTATGTATTTCTCACTATGTATTGTTAATAAATCTATATGAATAATTTCAAAGGATTTGTTATCTGGAGGTACAATGTTAAATTGGGGTCTTATAGGATTTCTATCATACTTAGCTTGTCCGCATATTGTACATTCGCCTATGAATTTTGAAATTTGATCCTTCATTTTCGGCCAATAATATTTCCGGGATAAAGCTAAATAACATTCATTTACTCCTCGGTGGTTTGTTTTACCATTGTGGTAATGAGAAATAATTTCTTGTTGTTGTAAATATTCCCTTATATTTTCATTTTCGGATTTTGCTAAAACGAGGTTGATGAACTTTTAAATTTATCTTGTATTATGGGGATTATTGAATACATTGTTAGGGGTTGATTTATGAGAATAGCGGTTTTAATTTTTGGGTTTATGTATTCTTTTATAGCATTAACCACGTCTTCTTCTAAGTTAGATTCTAACAATTGTATGGACGTTCGGGTATAATTGTCAAATGGCTTTGTAACTGTCGGTTTCCTTTTAAAGTCATTTACGACTGTAAAGATTAATTGTCTAGTAAATTTGTTAAGAGGGTCGTCGGTGTTTAATATAGGGTTTTCTTGGTCAGTATGTACGGTGTCAGTCGAAGAGTTTGTTAAAGCTTGTACATGTTCTGAAGGATTTCCTAGTAAAGAGTTTAATTCGTCAATTTCTTCAATTAGGGTCCTAGTTTCGTCGTTATGTATCTCAACTCTAGGCAGAGCGTCAGCGTTAGTGTTCATTTTACCCTTTTTGTATATTACTGTATAGTCATATTCACTCAGTACCCGTCGCCATCTAGTAAGACGAGAACTTGGTTCCTTCATATTCATTAACCACTGTAAAGGTTTATGGTCAGTCAGTATTTTAAATTTTCTTCCAAAGAGGTAAGGTCTAAAGTATTTTGTAGCCCAAACTATGGCTAAAAGTTCCTTCTCAATTGTACTGTAATTAATTTCATTGTCATTTAAGGTACGAGATGCATAACACACGGGTCTGTCGGATCATATTGGACCTTGCGATAAAATGGCACCAATAGCTCAGTTAGAAGCGTCAGTTGTCAAGTTAAATTCTTTAGTAAAGTCGGGGTATTGTAAGATGGGGTCGTTTGTTAAGAGCGTTTTACATTTCTCAAAACAATTGGTGTATTCCTGATCGAATAAAATCTTTTTACCCTTTTTTAAACATTGTGTTAACGGTTTAGTAATACGGGCAAAGTCTGGAATAAACTTTCGGTAGTAACCGAGAAGGCCTAAAAATTGTTTTATTTCTTTAGCGGTTTTTGGGATAGGATAGCCTTTTATAGCTGAAATTTTATCAGGCTTTGGCTTTATACCATCTCTACTGATAATATGTCCAAAGTAGCCTGTTTCAAGTTTTAAAAATTCAGATTTATTTAATTGGATTTTAAAGTTGGACTCGCGAAGTCGTTGGGAAACCTTTTCCAAATTGTTCATATGTTCTTGTAGGGATGTGCTAAATACGATTATATCATCTAAATAAACTAAACATATTTCATTCTGAAGGCCTCGTAGGACATTGTCCATAACTCTCTGAAAAGTAGATGGTGAATTTTTCAAACCCATGGGCATACGAAGAAATTCAAAATGACCATGTTCTACATTAAATCCGGTTTTACATGTCCTGTGGATCCATTTTCACCTGGTAAAACCCACTTGCTAAATCCAGGGTTGTAAAATATTGACACTTCCCTAGTTTGTCAAGTACATCGTTAATATTAGGAATTGGGTACTTATCATCTATAGTTTTCCTCGTAAAGATTAACTTTACAAGAATTATACATGCTAATAGGATTTGAGCCAGTACGAGTAATTAAATTTCGGTCTTTTAAGTCAATTTTTGCTTCCCATTTCGTTAATAGATCTAGTCCTATTAGTCCGTCAAAATAGTCATGAAACTTATAGATAAATAATTTGATATTTTCTGGGTCCGTAAATTCCTCAAAGCAAGGTAAGGTAATAGAATATTCATTTCTATTGGTTTGCTCCGGTATCTATTAAAAGTTTAAGTGGGGGATTCTTAATTTGAATATATGGGAGTTGTCTTTGTGTCTGTAAATTTAATTCTATTTTGGTCTGGGTGATTTCTGGTCTAGTCGAAAATCCTGGTTTGGAACTAGGCAACTAGAATCCGATTGAGGTTCAATTCCCTTACTAAACTGGTCATTGTCCGTTTCATAATAAGTAATAGTATTATTATTACAAAAGTTCGGACTGTAATTACTGTCATAGTCCTCTTGTTCGGTATAGTTATTGTAGTCTGGTTCGTAATAGTATTCTGGGTAACTGTAGTACATATCGTCATATGATAAACATTCATTCATGTTCATTTCGCGAGCTTTCAAGTAATTTGTTGGCGGCGGATTACCCGATTTACGCCAGTCATGTCCAGTCATTAAGGTATGAGGCATGGGTTTAGGATTAAAACTTTGAATTCCACTCATAGGCTTTGGTAAAGGATTTTGATTAAAATTATTCCTAGGTGGTAAGCGGAAAATATTACTATGCGGGTTATAATTCGGTGGGGGTGCGCTAAACATCTGTCTTGTTCTAGAATGCATGGGCGTATTGTAATAAGGTTGATTATGGTTAAAATTAAATTTAAAAGGCTGTGATGGTTGTATTGGCCGTTGTGCTACAGGGGCTGGCCAATTAGGGGTTGAAGATTGAAAACTATGAGGTCGAGAGTTAGTAAATGTCAGGGGATGTACCATGTGCTTGTTAGAAGATGTTTGTTTCAGTCCATCTGTTCGTTGCTGCAAGTAGATAACATTAAGTTCCTCTTGAACGTATTCAAGGGCTTTTTCAATAGTATCCGGGCGCATACACCGGATTCGTGACCCTAAGAGCTCCTTTAAGCCACGTACAAATGCCTGGATAGTCACTTTTTTATATAAATCACGCTTAGCCTCAATTGTAGTTAATAAAGTTTCGTGTAATGTAACATAAGTAATTATCGTACTGAATAGCGTTTGACAATGGCTATAAAATTCCTGAGGTGTCTTATTTCCTTGCACGGCTAATGAGAGGTCGTTGTATAAGGCTGTTTCGTCACGTTGATCAGAAAAATTATTTATTAAAGATGTTCTAATACCTAACCATCTATCTGGAATACCGTTAGAGTTGATGGTAGCAGCGGCGGTTCCAGTTATTTTATTTAAAATGCCGTTTAATAAACACAAATTAGATAATTCACTACCGGTTATTTAAATATTAAATATTACAATTTGATCACAAATATTAATAAATCTAGTAAGTACGTTAGGGTTCCCGTCAAATTCGGACACGATCCTAAGGACTTTATAAATGTTATCTGGATCTTGAGCCATATTTAAATATATACTACTACTACTACGTATTGAATCAGATAATATACGATTATTATCTAAATTCCTATTAATATCTAAACTACGCTTACGGGCCTGCTGCGATGCAGATTCCCGATGACTATAAACTCTAGGATAATAAATTTTGGAAAGGAATTATAACTAGGAAAAGAGCAACACGAGAATGGTTCAAATGTACTCACATAAATTTCATTTCTGGTTTCTTCCCGTGAATCGAAGTTTGGATTCGTCTCCCGGTGCTGCAGCTGGTCCGTAGATTCAGGATACTAGCGATGACCTAACAGTACCTATTCTAGTATCCTACCGACTGCGCCAATTACGTTACCTACAGACGGAGAGTTGAAAAAAAACCAAAACTGATTTAAACTAAATTTAATTAAAAGAATTACAATTACGTACTTATTAACTAATACAATAATCTGACCTACTCGATGTAAGTACAAATAATGATGACGATATTTTATTAATAATTAAGGTTTATATTATAATTAAACTGCAACTATGCATTCCGTCGCGATGACACAATACACATTTTATTCACACGGAGGGAATGTGAATATCAGCAATCCTCCTGGAGTATGAGTACTTAACTGGGTTCATAACTTCCTTGGAAAACATCAAGATGTAAATAATAGCTTCAGGAGTGCTAATATAGAAATATAATAGTTGCAATTGAAATAAATAAATAAGATATTCAACTATCTGTTTTTTATATCTTATTAGACAATTACAATAAATCTGAAAAACTTAATTCTTGTATTGTACCATAATACGAGTAGGTACTATATAAATCACCAAAGTAAATTGTAATTGCATCTTTTAATTAGATGTACTTATAAAATTACAAAATGAAGGTTAAATATAATGTAATTTTATTAAATCACAACATAACGCATAACAAAAGTTAAAAATATTTTCTCAGTTACCTAAATAAAGCTTTTAGTTTCGCCTTATTTGTATTTAAATTGTTATTTTCTTTAATTAATATAATGGCTCCAATATTTCTCTTAGAAGTTGCTACAATTAAATTATATTACAAACAATGTGAAATACAATAAATAGCAAGTGTCGATTTCATTTATAATAACATTGTAATTATACCTTTTCTTCTTTTTTAGATTATTTCCGTTTACATTGCGTTCTTATAATTCTTATTGAATAAAACTTATAATTAATTATTAAATTTATTTATAACGTCATAATACCTCAACGTTGAAAGTACCAAAGTGTATCACAGAAAAAACATAACATTTCTTCTTTTCGCAAAAAAAAAATCGTCTTTTCGTCCGAATTCAAAATATTAATTTGGACGTTGCCGTTTCGTGCATTTGACATAATGATAGAATAGTTATGACAATGTTATACTGAGTTTAATAGTTAGAAATTATTCTTACATTTTTCATGGCTTAAACCGAATATAACACAACAATTCACAGTTTAAGTACTATATAACAATCGCATAGTAATTTTTATAAGTAACAGGATTAAAGTATTGGAGAGCATCGAGTCGAGAGGGAATTCATGAGAGAGAGAGAGATATAGTCCGGACCCTCCAAACTGGACCGGTGGTTCACGCAACTCTGATAGTTATATACCTAGTCTGATAGTTAACTACCCACATTTTATATAAGAATTGTCAAATTGTGTCTTTGTGGTTTAATTGCCTGAGATTTAAGCCTTGGATCCTGTACCAGATGACTCTATCAATAATTATTTGATTATGTTTATTTAATATAATGGTTTAAATAATTTTATTTTGGTCAGACATAATACTTTTTGACATTTTCGCTTACATGTTGAAATTACAACAATTTCAGGGATTTGCTTAAGTCACTTTACCTTACTTTGGCATTTACTCTTTAGGTTTACGTGATGGAGGAATTATTGAATAACACTTCATTTATACAGGAACATCTACCTTTGTTTTAAAATTGTTACTGAATTTTTGGTTTTTACTGTTCGGAAATACTCTTTTTCAAGAAATTAAATTCAATGAGTAGTAATTGAGCAATTTACAAGAAAATCAATACTAAATCCTACATTATAGACCGTAATTTTGGAGTGTAATATTTTTTGTTGAATAGACCTTCTGTCTATAGCTAGTTAAAGTATTTTTGAACTTAATTTTACTTGTTAATATGTCACTTAAATTATTATTGTGAAGAAGAACCGAAAGCCACTTTATTAATTGAATAAGAAGTAACTTTACTAATTAATTCTGACATTAATTTCAAGTAAAATTTATTAATATTATAAATAAATAAAAAAAAACGATATAAATGTTATGAGTTAGCAACCTTATCAATCAATCAAGCTCACTTGTATTTTCAGATTTAAGCTATTCCATTTCTATCATATCTGAATGTATAAAATAATAATAACGTGATAAAAGAATATGTTATATATATATTCTAGGTCTACCCTTACTACGTCACGGTGAGTGCAAAAGCGATCCTGTGGCGTCTCTTTAAGGCGAGCAGAGGTCAACCGTTGGTATTTTAGTGGGTAGCCTTAAAACTGTAGCGTCTTCTATGCTGCCGGGAGTCCCACATACCCCCACGGCCATCACCTTCCTGGTCGATGGGATGATGCGTAAAGCATTTTTCCAACGCAAAAAAAAAAAAAAAAGGTCTACCCTTACTAGCTCGACCAAAATGACTCCAGATTTTTAGATTTGGCATTTTTGGATTTGGATTCGTTTTTACTGCTTGCCTGACTTAAGCATATTCTGAGTAGTACCGCTACCCGACTATCCACTACCCGAATATCCGCTACCCGACTGTTAGCTAACCGGCTATCCACTACCCGACTATCTGCTATCCGACTATCTGCTATCCAACTATCCGCTATCCTCGCTACCGCTATCCCCGGTAGGGAATAAAGATGGAATGATTTAGGACCTGAGTTAAAGGATACTGTTGAATAGGATAAGTATGATTCAGTAGTTGCTCAGGAAGCCGGGATCGCATACCCGCATACCGATTATAAATATCTTATTACTGAATAAATGATGTCAATGTCACGACAATTTATTTATTACTATTAAATATTATTTCCATGTAGGTATTCGATTTTCTTATATTTATCATTTGTTATCATAACAAAAACACGTTAAATGTTATGTTTTATATACCTTTTTTATTATGTGGTTTTGTTTTAAAGGTTACCCGTGTTTCAAAGGTTACATGTTCAATTTCTTCAAATTATAACACCAATTATTAGATTTAATATTTAGTTTATGCAATTTATTTTTGAGCCTTTTAATGAACTCCAGAGACTTGTTCATATTATATAGATTATGTTAGTCATAGTTTTATATGAGCCGCATTAATGGTTTGTGAAGTATTTGATATTTCTACAAGTTATTTGAAGTATCTTCAAGTAGGTAAATAGTAACTTTGAGTTAACATTAGCATTCAGTAAGTTTATGATTAAATTAAATCAATACTTGATATTATCTGTTACAATTCTATAGAAAATGGATTTTAAATTTAAGAACTGATTAAAACGCAAACACCAAACCTATTCAAATATTTGTTTATGTAAGAGAGAAAATCCTTGACATTGGATATTAATAGAGCTACTCTTTCTAGATAAAGAAAAATAATTCTTTCTATGTAGGTACATATAACGTTACCCAAGTAAAAAACTATATTATTAGAAAAATAAGTATGAGGCGACTTTTTAATAACGACTTATTGTACTAGCATAGAGAGTTACAATAATGAGCTAGTCATTAAATAATTGCGCACTCAGTTTAAAAATAATAATTAATAACTTTTAGGAAACAGCTTCTTGTAAATTGCTCAATTACTACTCATTGAATTTAATTTCTTGAAAAAAAGTATTTCCGAACAGTAGAAACCAAAAATTCAGTAACAATTTTAAAACAAAGGTAGATGTTCCTGTATAAATGAAGTGTTATTCAATAATTCCTCCATCACGTAACCCTAAAGAGTAAATGCCAAAGTAAGGTAAAGTGACTTAAGCAAATCCCTGAAATTGTTGTAATTTCAACATGTAAGCGAAAATGTCAAAAAGTATTATGTCTGACCAAAATAAAATTATTTAAACCATTATATTAAATAAACATAATCAAATAAATATTAAATAATATAATATAATAACCTAACATGAAATGTATATTGTAGTCAGTTTGGGATCGAAACTCGATACGCGCACTTATCTCTAGCGAAACCCTCATTTCAGAGACTATGAGCTACGGACGTGACAATGACGTCACATTTTCGATATTCCGATGCTCGTAAACTTAGACTTAGTATAAAATATCTTAGTCTATACCAAACATGGAAAATAACTGGTGTTTTAGGGATTCTATTACATGATAAATTATAAAAGAGTATACAATATAAAATAAAATGTCAGAGATAAAGGTATATTAGCGGCTTGCGTTATTGATAGAGTCATCTGGTACAGGATCCAAGGCGTAAATCTCAGGCAATTAAACCACAAAGACACAATTTGACAATTCTTATATAAAATGTGGGTAGTTAACTATCAGACTAGGTATATAACTATCAGAGTTGCGTGAACCACCGGTCCAGTTTGGAGGGTCCGGACTATATCTCTCTCTCTCTCATGAATTCCCTCTCGACTCGATGCTCTCCAATACTTTAATCCTGTTACTTATAAAAATTACTATGCGATTGTTATATAGTACTTAAACTGTGAATTGTTGTGTTATATTCGGTTTAAGCCATGAAAAATGTAAGAATAATTTCTAACTATTAAACTCAGTATAACATTGTCATAACTATTCTATCATTATGTCAAATGCACGAAACGGCAACGTCCAAATTAATATTTTGAATTCGGACGAAAAGACGATTTTTTTTTTGCGAAAAGAAGAAATGTTATGTTTTTTCTGTGATACACTTTGGTACTTTCAACGTTGAGGTATTATGACGTTATAAATAAATTTAATAATTAATTATAAGTTTTATTCAATAAGAATTATAAGAACGCAATGTAAACGGAAATAATCTAAAAAAGAAGAAAAGGTATAATTACAATGTTATTATAAATGAAATCGACACTTGCTATTTATTGTATTTCACATTGTTTGTAATATAATTTAATTGTAGCAACTTCTAAGAGAAATATTGGAGCCATTATATTAATTAAAGAAAATAACAATTTAAATACAAATAAGGCGAAACTAAAAGCTTTATTTAGGTAACTGAGAAAATATTTTTAACTTTTGTTATGCGTTATGTTGTGATTTAATAAAATTACATTATATTTAACCTTCATTTTGTAATTTTATAAGTACATCTAATTAAAAGATGCAATTACAATTTACTTTGGTGATTTATATAGTACCTACTCGTATTATGGTACAATACAAGAATTAAGTTTTTCAGATTTATTGTAATTGTCTAATAAGATATAAAAAACAGATAGTTGAATATCTTATTTATTTATTTCAATTGCAACTATTATATTTCTATATTAGCACTCCTGAAGCTACTATTTACATCTTGATGTTTTCCAAGGTGTTGCCTGTTAATGGACCGTACGTGAAAATACGTGAAGAAAAAACAACGTTAATATTTTTCAATAATAATACACCTTTAATACATTTAAGTAATGTTAAAAGCATTGTAGTGTGTGTAGCACTATAATGCGAAACATTACATGTGTGTAATGTTTCGAATTGTAGTGTTACTACGATGCGAAACATTACACACACTACTTCATTAATCGTTGTTAACGTTGACGTGTACAATGTATAATAGTCATAGTGTCTGATGTCAAATAGTCATAGTGTGTATATTAATTCTATGTAAATAGTAGCACAGAGTTGATTTGACGTAATATAATAAAAAGCTAAAATAAATATGCATAAAAGTGTTAGTCAAAACTTTCGTAAACATTAATACCTTACGGTCGAATTTCGGTCGTTGGGCGACCACTAGTAAAATTAATTTTAAATATATAATTCTATAGTAAAACGATTGTAATGAGAATAAAATAAGGATAGACACAAAATGAAATGAGCTCTAGTACTTATGGTGGCATGACGTAGAATGATTGACATTTGGTCCGCCCCGTTGGTCGAGTGGTTAGCGCAGACTCCTAACGTGTCACGGCGCAATGGGGCCCGGGTTCGATTCCCGGCGGAGACAAGCAATTATGTGATGAGCATAGATGTCTGTGTTTCTGGGTTTGGTCGTTTATTAAATATATTCTCAGTATTTATATGAGTATTTCTATGTATTTGTATCGATGTCTAACACCCTTAACACAAGCAAATAATTTCCTTACTTAGGGGTTACATCAATGTGTGTAATTTGTCCTGATATTATTATAATTATTATTATTATTCCTGCAAAAGCAATCGGTATATTTCCTAAAAACGGACGGAAAACTTTAAATAGGTTTAAACTAGCTTGCTAATACAATTTACCTTTTATTATTTTTTATACAACAATTTACATTTTTTTTACATATGTATAAATATGTCGCAGATCACGATAGTTTAACGATAATTAGTAACTCAATTGATATTATTGTAACACTGGGGTGTGAACGCCGTGACGTAACACGTCACGTGATGGAAATCATTTGGAGGGGTACCTGAGATATTTACGGCCTTACTTATGAACAAGGTGTAACAATTTAAACCAAATTAAATTCGGAATAAGGAAAATGCTTACTAATAAACTCGATGTAACTTAAGCCTAGCATAATGTAGGTTTGAAGTATTATCAAATTTAAAACATCGTTATACCAACTCTCATCCTAGATTAAGTTTGATATAACTATCGTAACCAAGC